>APFE031527974.1:31759-55773 GCA_000404065.3 Pinus taeda
ATGTAGGCTCACATGCCCAACAGATGTGTCACACACCCTCATTGATGGATATAAATACAGGAAAAGTTGGAGAGAATTTTATTACAACACAACTCACACCTTCCTCTCTCATCCTAAAGAGTACGAGCTACCTGGAGGACGAATTTCAGCCACACGTGGGAAGGACGAAGAGGACAGACCGTACGGCTGAGCTGCAATACGATTTTCTGCTGCTAGGGTTTCGCATAAAGTTTGACCAGCGTTGACTTTGGTCAACGCTTGGTCCAATCAAGCTGAAAATTTGTGGAAGGTTTGATTTTTGAAGGCCGTACTACCTGGCACAAAAATCGAGGTCAAATGGTTGACCGTTTTGCTGCTGCGTTGACTTTTAGCTTGCTGCCCCTGCGTTGACTTTTCAGGACAGCATTGACTTTTGTAGAATTGACTTGGATTGACTCATCTACTGGTTGGAGGGTTGTTGTGACACATCTGGGCTGGCTGACCAAAGGAGACTTTGTTGGTTGAAGCATCCTGTTGACCGCCGAAACGAACACACACATTTTTCCTGTTTCTGATTTGTCTTCTGTAAGATCTGCTTATATGTTCTATCTGCATTTTGCTTAACTACTTGTTTGATTGCTGTGAGAAAAGTGAAATTGCTCTTAGCATAGAACATCTACAAAACTTTACATGATGGATATTGTCTGTTGATTTGATTTTCTCATTGATGTTTTTGATGAAGATGCCTTGATGAATGAATTGTTGACAATGCACAGGTAGCACAAGTTCAGGGGGAGCATTAGCCTTCAAAATATTATGCATTGTTGGCATCATGGTTGCTCAATTTAGCTATGGTCTCGGTTATTAATGTCATTTGATGAAAAGGTCATGTAAAGACCAATGGTGTAATAATATGTATCTTTCTGTCGTAGTCTATTATGGATGAGTCATTTTGGACATTTGATGTAATTTATACCCCACTATGCATGGGAAGGATGATGTCATAATTTCAATTTTCAGTCATGTATGAACATTTGATGTATCCCCACTTGGTTGGATGATTGATGCATGTACGATTCATTGGTGATAGGAAGGTCATACTCACATAGTTGAGTTATAGAGTCATGTTATTCTTTTGAAAAATATTTCTGAGAACTTTGCATGTGCTCAGGGGGAGCATGGATAATATAGTGCATCTCAGCATGTACTAAGGGGGAGAATATCTTGGTCCTCCCTTTGCTCTTGATTTCAAAGGGGGGGAGTATCTTGGTGTTGCTTGATGTATCTAATAGGTTCTACATCTTTAAGTGATCAACACCAATATGGTTGCCATCAAGTCCAAAGGGGTAGATTGTTGGCATTATAGTACATGTGTTGTCCTTGATGGCAACCCACATACAGGTCAATTCAGAAATGATAAAGTGATGTATGATGGCAACTCACATTGTAACAGGTCTATTCAGAGGTAAAAAAGTAATGGCACAGAAGAACAGGATGATGGGACAAAGGATTACAGATCAGAATCAAGAAATTGAGGAAAGAGAATGTTTTAAGTTGTATACATTTGTTAACCTAGTCCAAGTTGCATATACACACAGACACACAGAATAAAAGGTGCCTATACATATGCACGCAGTTTCACAAAAGGAAAAGTGTGTATGGGATGGAAAATTAAGGTTAAAGAATACCAAGGGTTTATACCATGGTATTATCCCACAATATTTAGAGGAATAACGGATACTTGATCCCGTCTAAGATTACCATAAGTTCTAAGTGTTGTTTTGGTGCATGGTATTGACAAATGCTCTATTATATAAGGAGGAGAAGATCAAAGTGCTAAGTGTGCAGGTGAAAGGGTTTTTTTTATACTTCTAACTGAAGTATATTTTGTGTTGTAAGGGCTATGGTTATGATAGAGATATGAAACATCTTGTGCACCCTTGGATGCAATGTTAGATGAAGATCATGAGACCTTAAATGACTTATCATTGTATGATCTGATAATGGATAGGCTAGATCTCAATGCTAACACATGTTTTATCCTTTAAATGATATGATCTAGGTATATTTGAAGTATTGAAAAGCTGCGAAGTTATAAGTCATTATTTGCAGATCTATACACAGGTTCACCTTGCTGAAGGCATATATACACACGGATTCTAGACTTCCAAGTAGTGTATGCAGAGGAAGGGCTAGTTTTTCAGAAGTGATTGATCTATCTAATCAGTGTTGTTGTTTTCATGTTGTTTCTCAATGATTTCTTCATTAGATCTGAAGTAAAATTGATTGTATAAGGAGATTGAGTCTGGACGACTGATTAATTGAGTAAGAAGGGTGATCTTTGCTACTATCTATTAGAACTTTGTAATATGACAATAGATCTTCAGAATGTCTTTGGTTAGTACAATATTTGGTTCATATTTTTTATTCTTCAATATCTTTAGAGGTATACGCAGGTTGGGTTAGAGAAAGTACCATATACACGCAGGTTTTCCTCATTGAAGTAGCATATACATTCTGACATGTGATTTTTGATGTTGCAGTTGGTTTTAGTTGTCGATGTAGTGTTCTAGGTTCAGCTCTGACTTCTAGTGGCAGTGATCTAACTATTCAAATTGATTGATTTTGTTTTGCTTCAAATTTTGATGTGTTTCAGTGATTTTTTGATGCAATTGTATTTAATGTTTGTATTGCAATGGTGATTGATTTTGAGCTTCAATGTTACTAACGGGTCCTGTCTAAAAATTTGATCAAAAATGGCCTACATATTGTGTTGATGTGTACCAGGAGTATCTAGTCTAAAAAATTATGAAACATGGTCCCTGTAGAAAGAGTGAAGGTTGTAGAATTTTGTAGGCCGACGCCTATGTACTAGTAAACATATCAGCCAGTACAAGAGTCAGGGGGTTGTATCTCCCTTCCAGTAGCAGCTCGAGAACAAGTAAAGTTTGTAGCCTTTTGTAGGCCGATGCCTACGTACTGGCAAACATATCAGCCAGTACAAGAGCTAGGGGGTTGGAGCTCCCTTCCAGTAGAAGCTGGAAAACCAATGAAGGTTGTAGTATTTAGCAAGTAGATGCCTATGTACTAGAAAAAGTTTGCACCAGTACAAAACTTGTAAACATTTTTTATAATAAGAAGATTGAAGACTGATACGACAACAACGGTGGTTTTTTCCCACATTGGGTTTCCACCTGAATAATCTTGGTGTTCATGTGTGTTGCTTATGTGTGTTGATTTATTATATTCTTATTGCATCTCTTTACTATTTGGTTTCTGTAAAATCGTATATACAGTTTGAAAAGGAGCAATTATTATTGTGAAAGTTTAAATATTGATTCAACCCCCCCACCTTCCCTCTAAGTATTTTTCCCAACACCAGATAATAACATACCAAATTTAGGAGGAATATATGTAACTACAATATCTAATACTACACTCTTAACATGGATTTGTGTTAGAGTGACAACTAGGTATTTTATAAGTCCAAGACAAGGTACCTTCTTTGAGTCAAAAGTATATACATCATGATAAGGTCTAGTGACCTGTAATTGAAGTTGATTCATTATAATTTTATGCATTAGATTATGGGAAGCCCCAAAATCTAACATATAGTTGTATAATATAAAATCATGAACTTTTAAAGTGACATAAAAACATGGTACATTTTCATCAATCATATAAGAGTTGGGACCAAATATCACTAAATATTTTTCATCTTGCAATCTTATTACATCTCCTTCAACATCAATGCTTGAAGATTGAATCAATTTAGAAACTTTATTTTTATAACCTGGATTTTTAGAAATTTCAAACAAAGGAATGGGTATTTTGACCCTTTCGAATTCTCTTTCCACATTGAAAGTAGTTAGAACAGTTTTATCAATTGAACTAGTTTCATTTGATTGATTCAATGGTCGAATTGTTGTTTTTTGAGTTTCATTGGTTTTAATTGGTGGTTCATTTATAGTGAGATTTTTAGAAGGTCTACTAGGCCCTAGTCTTGGTCATAAATCATATCTTCTATTTAATTCCACAATTAAGAATTCAGAAAAGGCTTGATATTTTGAAACTTGTGAATTTTCTTGATTTTGCTTTGTGTATTGATTTTGAGGAAGAGGGACAATGGCATTTTGAATTGATGATTGATCAAAATTATTGATGTCATATGTAATTAGAGGGCCAGTTTCCTCAGGTTCCTGATCATCAATCATTAGGGGAGGTTGAATTTGTTGATCAGTATTTGGTCTTTGTAAAATCTGGGGTTGATAAGGTCTCCTATATTGAGTTTGAGGTCTATTTGATGTTTGCTTAATTTTTTTGGGTTGAGCCTCCATTTTTGAGATCCTATTTGAATTATTTCTAAGCAATGAAGTGATTTGATCTATCTTTTGATTTTCCTTTGTAATTTTTTATGAAGAACCTTCTTCCCTAGCTTTCATTTTTCTTTCAGCCTTTTTTGCTTTAGCCCTAATTTTAGTTGATGCTGACATATTGGCTTCAACTTCTATGGCATTTATTTGCATGTCTTATATGGTGATGGATGCCATTTCTCTAAGAATGACTGTGAAATCATCTTCAAAAGATTTGGAAAATCCAACTTTAGCTTATGATACCAGTGGTATATAGTCAAGTGTCATCTTATGATACAGTTTGTTAAACCTTTTTATAAAATTAGTCATGGGTTCACCGAGATTTCTCTTCAGTTCTTCAAACTTTGTAACAAAATATACAGGATCCTTTTTAACCCCCCATTGATTTTTAAAGATGTTGGTTAACTAATTCCAAGATGGAACAGAATTTTCTCTTAGTTGTCTAAACCAAAATCTAGTGTTTCCTTCAAGTGATTGAACAAACAATATCATGTACACATCTTCATGTTCAATATTCATGTTATCAGAAAAATCCAAAAAGGCGGCTAAGTGATCTTCAGCAGACAAACCAGTTTCTCCATTAAATCTAGGTAGATGTTTTAATACCCATTAGGAAAATTATTAAGTTGACGAGGGAGTTGTAAAAAAGCATACCTAGTTTGAATGATAGGCTGAAAACTAGCCATACTTGAATATGAGGATGAATCTGTAGAAGATGTTGTAGATGAAGATGAAGTTGTGGGAGAAGATGGAGGTGTGGATGTAGGTGGAGGACCTCTTGAAGTTTTTATTAATGGTGATTGAATAACTAACTTCTGCTCTTCTGGTTCAAATTTTCCTTCAGTTTCAAATAAAGTATTTGTATAGATAGAAAAAGTGTCCTCAGGTTTAGCAGAAGTAGATGAAAAAGTATGAACAGTAGGTGAGATAAAATCACCAGGTTTTAACTTAGGTAGATGTATATCTAACTCTTCTTCTAAATTAGTGTTGGCTTGATGGGGCCTGACCCAAGTTCGGAAGTGTTTTAGCCAAACAAATCCCACACGATTGGCCCTTTCGGCAACAGTCTGCAGAGCGCGGACTGAAGTCTCACCCAAGGTAGTATGGGAGGGTACTGGAACTAGGTTTCCATGCCCTAGGGATGTCTAGATGAGCATTGGATGAGTCACAAACTGATCTGCGCCCTCACGCTACTCTGCACAGCAGTCTGGCCCTCGCGAAGCTCAGCGATGAGGCACTTCTTAGATTCTTATTATGAAGTTGCTTCTTATAGATTTGATCTAATTCTTAAGGTCTTTAATCAAGCATTCAACAGTTATAACCAGCGCACACAACCATAAATCTTACAAAAATGCATAAACTCATAATATAAGCATAAACATATAGATTTGCGACCAAATGCACAATAATTCAGAAACACTTATCTTTATTAATCTTCTGTTCAGCACAATCAATTCCACCCTACGCACTCAGCTGCAGGGGTCTGCACATAGAGCTGCGGACTCTACTAGGCCTCTGTGCACGTAGCTGCAGAGCCTACTCTAACTACTACCACCCATGACTCGAACTTACAGGCTTAGAGCACTCTTTCTTCTTACAAACCCATACACTTCAGATCTTCATAAAAAGCTACCAAAAACTAACTTCTACACTTAGAGCCATGCTCTATTTATACATTCTCTTGGTCTGCAGACCATGGCCAGGTTGATTCGCTTTCTATTATCTTACATTACTCTTGGGCAGACAACCCTTTGACTTAACTCATTACAATTCGCGCTCCGTGCACTTCGCATAACCTTTACCATACTTTTACCCAAAATTGTGGGCTTTAAGCCCCAAAATCGTTATGTAGGGGATTCGCTGCCCAACAGGCCCCCAATACAATCATCGTGACTCGTCCCAAGTCACTCGGCCGGTGCGTTGATCTTCACGCGGAGGTCATTCATCAACTTCTATGCTTCACTTACGTCTGCAACAAATTCTTCCACCATCCGTTGTACCCATTGTGCGCGAGCCTCCGATGCATCATTATCAATTTCACTTGCCGGTTCAAATACAGCATGCATGTGTGCTAGATTTCCCTCGATGTTGGCAGTGACCGCGAATGCCTCATCAAGCCAAGGTTGGATGCGTTCTTTAAGGATTGCTTCTTTCTGGCGAGCGGCGCCGACTTGTGCCTTGAGAGCCTGGGCCTCCCTCATCTTGGTCAATCGCTGAGTAATGGAAACCTTCTACGCAGTCCCTCGGAAATTATCATACGCTTGTTGCAACTCCCATGCTTTGGTCTCTAACTATTGTAGTGTTGGGTCTTCCTGTAGTGAAGTGACCGTGGTAAATGATTGATCTAACAAGCCGATGCACTCCTATATGGCTCGTGCTATTGCTTCCCGCCCAGATTGAATGGCACATTTTTGTTGCTCTCTAACCTATGGTGGTGTAGATGGCTGCACCTTGAGTCTCAGCTCTATGATCTGCAAGTTGAGGTCCAAATGGTCCTTGCTGCTTCCTCCTTCGCTTCTTGGAACCCACTGGCCAACTTGTGGATCTGTATGCCTACAAGTAAATCTGCTGCAATCTCAAGCTCAAGGGCATGACATCATGCTTCCTCAACAATTTGCTCCAATTGTCAATTATGTGCTACTGCTTCATCACGTTGGAGGCTCAAATAATCAATGTTAATTCGTTGCTCAATGAGCATTTGTACCACACATCCTTCCTGAGCGCGGAGCTCTGTCATTGTGCCATCCTGTAGCTGGTATAAGATTTTGCGTGGGAGGGCAACCAAGTTTAATCCAAGTCCTGCGAGCCGGCCTACCACAGCTCTGTCCTCCATATTGTCCATTGTTAATGCTCCTGCTAGGAGTGTGATAGTATTAGCATTTTGGCCCACAACAGCTGCTCAGTTGTTGATGTACCCATAGCTCCATGGGCAGTTACCACTTCCGGCTGTGGGGTCATGCTTGAAATTCCTACAATTGTGTCCTAAGTACCCCCAACGCATTTTGTTGCTCTGTCATTGCCTCATCAAGTGCCTCCCTAGTGACCTTCATGAACTGTATCCCTGATGTCGCATAGGTCATCCTCGATTAGTGTAATAGGCTCTCCGTCCAACTTGGACGCCTTGGTCTTCTTCTGTGACCATGATCGTTTTGTCGCACGCGATCATTTTAAGGGTGAATAGGTGGTTCTTGGCTCCGCACCTTCCGTCACATTATACATTTCCATCTCTGTGGTCACATTCGAGCCTCTTTCATCCTCGGTGGTAGCAGCCCTTCCTGTTGTCACCTTGTCTGTGGCAGCCTGTGTTGCCTCCTGGGACGCCCATACTTCCTCAGCGAGCTATTCGTTCTACTTATGCTATGCGAGGAACTTGGCGGCAGCCTTCTTTTTTTGGATTGCGGTCTCATCACGCCCTACCGCATCTAGTCCGCGCCACTTCGGTGGTTAGGTATCGAGCACCGCAAAAACAACGTCATCAATGGCGATGAAGGGAAGCGTGGTCCATGTCTGTTCTAGATCCTTGCACACCCGGATATACACATGGTGCATATCCGCCTTAAAGTTGGCAATGTTTTTCACACTATCATATACCTCGGCAGATAGGTGGGGTTGCTGGTTGATCCATTGTCGTATGTTTGCATCCATCAGTATCCAGAAAATCTTGACTTCTCAGATTCTTGTGGAATCCTTCGTCGCCCATAGCGATGTGTATTTTGCTGCCTCTGGCCAATCCTGGTCCAGGGGAGGAAATTGACTATCCTCGAGCAATTCACCTGTAACCAATAGGATGGATAAGAGCAACCACGCGTAGTGGAAGGTCTTACCCTGATCCTAGGCCTCCCTATAGTTCATCAAGAATTTTTTGCAAAGGAACTACGCCCAATTGAACCGTACCCCTTCTATGCAATGCTCAGCTAAGGCGATGATCGTTGTTGGTACCTCACTATCTTGCCATTTTCTCATGACCTTTCCTGCCAGAAACTAGGTAGCAATGTGGACCCCTTTGTCCTGAATACTAGTAATAACATACCCTCTCTGCTTTTTTTCCAACTTATATTTCTTTTTCATGGCTTCTGCAATTGTCAAGTCGCCACTCATGCCAACTATTTCTGTGGGGTCCCTTCCTTCATAGGGAAGCCGAGAGATCCTATAAATGAGCTCCACCATGATGGGGATGGATTTTTCTAGCCATAAGTACCCATCGTGCATCAGGCAGAGCAGTTGCCTGATGACCAATATCGTGATTGGGACCCGCTGAAAATGTGGAATTAATAGGTGGAGTAGCCTGGCCTCCTCCACTCCTCGTAGCCATTTATGCGGCTGTAGTGTTGTAACAGCCCCCTCTGTGCTTTGTTCCTTCAACTCACTAGTTTCCAAATAGGGAAACTTCTCAGTATCCACAAGATCCCAGTCTTCAAATTTCATACTGAAAATGCGGTCAATCGTCATTCCTTCGAACAGAACCCCGTTAAGGAGGGACGAGGTTATAAGTGTGCTTTTAACGGCATCCAAATCTTTAGGTACCTTGACCTCCCTTTCCGTGGAGGGACATACTTAGTCCATTTTTCTAGAGCCCATACTGGATGGATATCTTCTTCCATCTCTTCCGTTGGTTCCATCTCTTTGACAAAGGTCGGAGGATCCTCATCCTCATCGCCGCTCTCAATAGTAACCATTTTTCCCTTTTCTTCCATTGACAGTTTGTCGAATCACGGATATCGCGGAGACATCCGGACCAGTCTTGCTACCTGTGGGTCCTTCTTGGTCCGTGGAGTCCAGGGTGATTTAGGGTTCTCGACTGTACCTCCTTCCTGTGGTGTAGGGTTCTTCATAACATCCTTTGTTATGGATATCATCCTAATTAGGGACTCTTGCATATCCTTTGATAATGCTTGAAACCACGGACTTGCTCTCACGACTGCCTCATTCATCATGCTCCTGGCTGCGTCATAACAGAACAACTTAATATGCACAGTGCCAAGGGTTGTTTGGTGACAGGCCACCTGTGCTTTATATGCCTCTTTGAATTCAAATTCAACCGTTCCCCCCTTTCGTGGCTCATTAATGCGATTTTGGCAGTAGATCCGTTCAACCCCATGTCTTAATTACCCATCGTCTGCTCCTCGATGTCTTAAATGGGACATCTTGTCATGAACAGTATCTGCAAAGGTGATCCAGATGGATGTTGGTGGCCACCCACCTATCCCATTTGGACCCCCACAATTGCCTCTTTCAGCATTTTCAGTTTCCTTAATTGTAGCACAACTTACTATTTTTAGCAGTTTTTCGGGTCCTGAACTTCCGGAGCCGTTTTGAGGCCCTAAACGACGTTTTTTGGGAAATCTGGGGGCAACATGGGTCCATGGACCGATGTTGCCCTTCCCAAAGTGGTAGTTCTCGGATAATCTTTCTAACGAGCTATCATACGCGTCAAACGGAGATCGTATGCCAAAGTTACGACCCCGGGAAATTGATGTACCAATTTACCCAAAACGGGGCCCACAATTTGGCGTTTCATCGTCTAAGGGTCGGTTTTGGAATGTGAAGGGTTTTCCATTGTTTCTCAATAATAAATAGGCCTTCGAGCCTCATTGTAACACAAGTTTGGAACATTTCAGGGACATGTAGCCGCACATCTCTTCTCAGAGATAAGCTACCATCGTCCTAGCTGGTTTATTTCCAATTCTGGTTGTAAGCATATTTCGGTATTTTCCATTAATGAAATGAAGTGTTATTTCCGCTGCATCTCTTTATTTATGGTTATCGCATCTCTGTATTTATGGTTATCTCTGTAATCTATTGTGTTCCTGTTTAAATCCGGATCAAAAGGTCACCTTCCATCCTCCCCACGTGGCAGCGCAATCCCTTGTACGTGAACACATTTTGTGCTTCATACTAATTTTTTGCACCACGTCCGAACTGCGTAACCCCCTTACAGACTCCTTTATAGTCTCGCGCCCTCTTCCAACTACGTGGAGCACTGAGACTGGGCCTCCTACGGATAGTCAGGTGGTCGCACCCCTGGTGCAAGAGTTCAATTTTCTTGTTATCCCGGGTTGCAGGCACCTTTTTAGTACCTTTAAATTTGGCAACCCCTCACGCTCTGTCGTATATGGTACACTCCCATGTTGGTGTGATCGCAGCGATGATAGCAGCGTCACAGCTCGTTCTAGTACCATAGTAGGGTCGACTAGGTCTAGTCCCCTTATTCTCAAATTTGCACGGCCCACTTGTGCGACTCTAATTTTCATTTTGTTGATTTCTTCATCCAGCATCATGCTTTTCCTCCTCAGTCGTGCCCATTCTTCATCAAGTTCGCGAAGTAGCAAGCTATCGCGCCGAATGGATTCCTGCAACCACCGAATTCCTTTGCCCAGGTCCTGGCGGTCAGTCCGCACTGTAGGGGCGGTAATTAGGGACATTTTTTCCACCTTCCTGGATTCATCGTGTCTGATCGTGGATAGGGCCATCTTCGCACCCCCCATTTTGTTTATGGTCCTATAGGCCCAGCGAACCCCTGGTACATACAGATTTAGTTTGGGCAATGGTTGCACAACATACAGTTGCATCCTTTATCGTAGGTGGGTGCCCAAACCGCTTCGTCCTAGCTGTCCAAACTGCATTCGATGCTAAGGGCCTCCAACCCGTACACGCAACCACCTTCTACATTCACGCCCGTTCCACCTAATCTTTTAAGGTGTACCCCACTCTTGTGTAGTTGTCCCGCGCAGCGCACCGTGCCGCTTCTGCTTCCTAACTAGAGTTCCACAGTGATCTATGAATTCCTCCTCATTTGTTGCGCCGTCATCGGCTCGCAGTTTCCTTACTTCAGTTGTCACGCGTCACAGTGATCTAACCATCATATTACAGCTTAGCATTGTTACTTCATGTAATTGGTTCTGCCATCGCTCTATCTCTTCATCTGAATCCGACGTATAGGAACTGTCATGGTCCCATGAGATTCTCTCGTCCGCTGTCGGATTCACCCGATCCTGGTCTTGTGTCATTATCTGGTTGATGCAGTCTAGTTCATCATCACTATCCTCACCACGCATAGGTTCATTGTAGCATGCTCCTTCGTCTAGGTCAAGCAGAACTATTTCATGGAGCGACTTTTTTTCGAATATCATTTTTCGTATTTTTAAGTCGATGACCCCATTCATGTCCATGGCCCAGTCTATTCCTAGCAATGCAGGGTATGGATACTGTCATTAACAATTTCTATTACGTCGAAGTCCGTCTGTGTAATTACGCCTTCAATGTCCACTGTCACCCCTTTCAACCTGCCCATTGGTAAGATCTTTTGTTGGTTGGCCAAACGTAATTGAATCGGAGACCATTGTAGCGAGGGCCTGCCCATGCGTTCCCACGTCTATTTTGGTAATACATTCTTATATGACCCCAAATCCAGGATTACTTGATCCATCTCATACTCACCAATTTGCGTCGTCAATCGCATTTCCCTCCCAGTGCACAAAGCATGCTTTCCCAGTTTCCGGACCACAAATGGCTCTCTTGACCCTGCGCACCTAGTGATCAGCTCTTGTAGTCCCTTAACTGCCTTATTGTCGCGTAGCAGCGTCATACATGTCTCTAAATAGGTAGTAAGCATAGAAGGATCCATTCTTGGCTCAATTTGATCCTTACTACCTAAAGTAGAGGCCTCCGTGAAGCTCTTCTTAGCTTCCTTAAACATTTCCTTCATGTGTTACATCTCAGACTCAAGTTCCTTTGTAGGAGCCTCACGAAACTTTGAATCTTCTCCAAGTTGTTTCCTCTTATCTTCCCCTGTAGTTGCACCACTTTTGAGTACCATGTTTATGCTGGGGTCCTCTTCGCGTGGTTCGGACCTCATCATTTGGATATTTTGAGTTGGAGTAGGCTATAGTACCCCTTTCTCACACATTTGGGCGATCAGAGTCGAGAAATCTACCATTTCATGATCAAACTGATAACAGTATGGACAACAGGTTCTGGTCGGGTTCGTACAGTCACGCGCATAGTGCCCAGGTCCTCCACAATTGTAGCAGATTAATTGTCCACGGCCTCGTCCGAGTCCCAATCCTCCTCCTCCCTGGAATCCTCTACGCACTATTGCGGTGGCTAGGTCCTGGCCTCATGTCTCAGTCTACATCCTGTAGGCAGGCGTTCGATCCATCAACAATTCATAACTCTGGTAGTTTCGTTCATCATGACCCACCGATCTACAAAAATTGTAAAATAGCTACTGGGGGGTTTGTGTAAATTTCTGCAATAGATGGCAGTTGTACATTGTGTGTTTTCCTCCCACCTGATAGATCACGCACCAGAGCATGGGTGATACACTTGGTCCTACCTATGCCTCTGGTCTCAACGGCATTGGCCCTCCTCCTGCCAAATAATTTAGAAATACCAAACTATGATCCTTATCGTGGCCCTGGATTCTACATTTTATGCACCACACTTCTTCTCGCGCTTCTGGCCGGGGCGCCCTATCCTGTTTCAGGGTTTGCATCTCCAAGCATAGGTTTTGTAGTTGTGCATGGATTTTCTGAACTCCCAACCCAGGATATTGTATTAGAATTTCATGCAACCTCATCGCTATCTCTAATGCTTTAGTCTGGGTTGAGATCTTCTGTTGTGACAGCGCCGTCCTCAAATGTGGTGTCAAAGATGCCACAAACCACGGGTAGTGCTACGGATCCGTCAGTGTCATTTTAGCTTTGTGGATCGTGCTCTTCAAGCGTTGATCCAAATCCCATGGAATCTCACCTTGAAGCATCACAATTTCCTTAAATCCGATGATTGACTGAGTTTCTGATTTCGGTTGGCTAAACTCTTTGTTCAATGCATCCTGAATCTCCTCTATTCCAGCATTTGGATGATCGCTAGCGTGCTTAATATACCACGTCAACGCGCGATCCTGCAGCGCTCTCACCAAAGTAGCCTTTTTAATGTTATCATCTATAATGCCTTGGGCTTCCCATACTGCCTTTACCACGAACCAGAACTGGTTTGGTTCCTCATTTCCTACGCCTCTAAATACGGGCAACTTGATCGCACTCGCCATTCCAACCCTTGGAGGTGGTGGAGGAGGGGTAGGTGAAGATGGGGTTGCTGTAGATGAAGTGGGTGATGGTGTGGATGGAGGCGGAATGCGCTGCTTTATCAACCGGACCGCACTTCTCGGAGAGAACCCAGAAGTTCCTCCTCGCTTTCTCACAAAAGTGAAATTAGGGGACTGTTTTCTAATCCTTCGATCCCTTGGTAGCCTCTTCCGCTCCGCGTTACCCCAGACCTCAATGGACTCGTATAACCTGTTTTTCACATAATAGCATTTTAATCCAGGTATTCAACGATTTTATGTACTTACCCCGCGGTCCCTTGAGAAAACGTCTTTCCGCTTCGTTGTAGCTCACGGTTGTATCTATCGTGAACTCAGTGATAAACCCTCCTAATATCTTATCCAACCAATGATCTACTGCTCATGCAATTTTATCTTCAAATGCCTCTAGCCTGCACACCAACTCTGGGGTCCACACGATGGGTTGTTCAAGTCTCTACCTTCCCTAACTGTCAGCTAGCCTCGCAATCCACTCATACAGTTCTGTCGAGAAGGACGCGAAGAAGATATCGTGGATTTCCGTGTATATGTAGCGATCCAACCACCTCTTCTCAGATATCTGCAGAGTTGTGTTTTCCTAAACCACGAACTCGTGAAGCTTCTGATCCAACCAATCTTCAATCTCTTTATTCGTAGGGTTCCAGTGTTCCGACATCAGACATCCCTTAGGCAGATCTCGGTCCCTGCAACGGAACCATTTGTTGGCTTGATGGGGCCTGACCCAAGTTCGGAAGTGTTTTAGCCAAACAAATCCCACACTATCGGCCCTTTCGGTAACAGTCTGTGGAGCGCGGACTGAAGTCTCACCCGAGGTAGTATGGCAGGGTGCTAGAACCAGGTTTCTGCACCCTAGGGATGTCTAGATGAGGACTAGATGGGTCGCGAACCGATCTGCGCCCTCGCACTACTCTGCACAATAGTCTAGCCCTCGTGAAGCTGGGCGATGATGCACTTCTTAGTTTCTTATTATTAAGGTGTTTCTTATAGATCTAATCTAATTCCTAAGGTCTTTAATCAAGCATTCAACAGTTATAACCAGCGTGCACAACCATAAATCTTACAGATATGCATAAACTCAAAATATAAGCATAAACATATAGATCTGCGACCAAATGCACAATAATTCATAAACACTTATCTTTATTAATCTTATGTTCATCACAATCAATTCCACCCTGCGCACTCAGCTACAGGGGTCCGCACACACATCTGCGAACTCTACCAAGCCTCTACGCACGCAGCTGCAGTGCCCACTCTAACTACTACCACCCACAACTTGGACTTACAGACTCAGAGCACTCTTGCTTCTTACAAACCCATACACTTCAGATTATAATCAAAAGCTACCAAAAACTGACTTCTACACCTAGAGCCCTACTATATTTATACATTCCCATGGTCCGTGAACCATGGGCAGGCCGACTCGCTTTCTATTATCTTACATTATTCTCGGTCAGACAACCCTTTGACTTGACTCATACAATTCGCACTTCGCGGAACCTTTACCATACTTTTACCCAAAATTGTGGGCTTTAAGCCCCAAAACCGTTACGCGGGGGATCCGCTGCCCAACACTTAGGTGATTCTAAAATGGTTTCAAGGATTTGATATGATTCCAATGAATGGACTAGAAGGGTTGACTGTAGATCAACTCCTCTAGACAAAAGTTCTAATACCTTTGGGGCTAATTCAGGCAATTCAGAGGGAATTGGAACAAACTAGAAAGGATCAGTAGTTGAAACAGTTTCAGGTTGTATTGGTATGAAAGAAGAGGTATAAGCTTCTCTTACCAGTCCCTTTGGATCTGATAATGGAGAATAAAGTTCAGGGTCATAATGAGATCGGGTATGTCTAGAAGAATCCAATCTGGCTTGTGAAGTCGCCAGGTGAAAGATTTTAACCTAATTTTCCTTTATTCACCTTAAAGGAAAATCTTAATCGTTGTCCCGGGGAAAATGATCCAAATTTCATTCCCAAGAAATGACGCCAATCTGATGTTGTCCTTTGAGATAATTCTAGGTTAGGTAATTATTCCAGAGTATCTAAAATGTTTTGTTGTTTCTAATTTATGGATGACCAATGTTTTAAGGTTATGTAAATAGGTATTGCATCCTAAATTATCTTAATATAATGAAAGGGTTGATTATTTACCTCTAAACTATGATTTACATTTAAAAATATTTGGAAAGAAGAATTCTAAGAAGTTATGAGTTTTAAGTATTCAAACAGAATATTTAAAATTATCATAAGAAAGATGCTAGTAAACTATGTTCACTGCCTAACAAAATGAATTTAAATTAATGAAGAAGTGGCAATTAATGAATGTAGAGGAGTTAATATAGACAAATAGTCTAAATTAACTAATCTTTGTAATATGTTATAACTACACAGGGGATTTAAGATAGACTGATACTCAGTTGTATCTTACCTAGATTTTTTCAATAAAATAAATACATGTAGAAACAAGAAAATGAAATGAATAACTTAAGAAGAACTCACAAAGATGACAAGTTGTTTGAAGCAAATCCAGAAACCTTTTATTGATATTAGACAACTTCAGATACATGTAATTCTGCTCATGAAATCTTATCCCAAGGGTTCAAACCTTTACAATTCGATTTTAGGAATATTTATTGAAAATTTTCCCAAAATATCTAAAATTAAATATCTAAAATTTTTGAAAATATCTAAAATTGTTTTTACGAAAATAATGCCAAAATATAGAGAAAAAAAATTGTTGAAGTTGTTGTCACTATTTTTGAGGATTTCTAGTGCTGATGTGTGTTGATTAATCTGCTACTCTGCTGCTGATAACTGCTGACTCATTTACCCCTGTAACTTACACAGTTCTTCCCATATTTCTTCATCTGGAATTGTGCATTTGACCAGTTTTCTGAATGTTTCATCTACATCAGTGTATTTTTGGAAAGTTGGTTTAACCAAAAAGAAAATATTTATCTCATGGTAGATGAATAAATCATAACTGAGGCCTTCCATAAAATATTTATTTGTGATTGTACCTTTAATCTTAGAAAATTTGGATTTATTTGTGGTAATTGAATATAATTTCCTTTGATATTGTTCTAGATCAACCAATGTGTCTCCCATTCCCTGTAATCCAGGCATTCCTTTTTTATGTAGCACAGAGAATTTTTTGTGAAACCTATGGATACTGGATTCGAGGTTATGACACTTGTTTTCCAGTTGCAGCATTAAGTTTTTCTTAGTGAGAATCCTTCTCTCTTCCAAAATATCCTCTGTTATGTCCTCTATGTTAAATTCTTCCAACTCATCTCTGGTTTTGGAATTCAAAACCCTTATCAATGTATTTGTTTTTCCTGGTTTTAAACCCAATTCCTTCTTCACAACTATTATTACTCCTTTGGCTCTCTGTACTAGTTCATCTTGCTCAAATATGATCTCAATTGAAGACCATATATCAGTGATGGCCTTATTTATCTCTATCCAGATACTTTTCTCAGCCTATATAATGGTGTCAACTACGATAGATTGGTTTTCTAGGAATTCTATTCTCCGTGTAAGCTTGTGTGTCTTCAACTAAATATACATTATCAATCTTCAATTTTTGCTCTTGTAAATTATTAAGCTGAGTTCTTAACTTTTCAATTTCATGTCCCTTAATTGATAAATCTTCCATAGCCTTTGCAAGATATGTTGTTAACTCAGTTGATTAAGTTTCCACTGTTGAAATGGTTGTTGATGTAGATGTTGTTGTTGTTGTAGTTGTAACTGGTATGGTTTTCATTGGAACTGCTGAAAGAGCGACATTCTTCTCTTGGGTTCCCTGTTGTTATTTTTCCTTTAAAAACTTTTCAATCTCAGTTTCCATTTTTTCTATCTGTACATTATGTTCCATTATGATTTTAAACATGTTCTCCTTCTCTTGTTCTAGATAGCCTATCTCTTTGGTCTGTGGATCTTATGTAGAAGGAAGCTTAAGTTGTTTTATCAAAGAATCTATGTCTGCATTTTTTCTCTTGATTACCTCTTATGCTGCATTGATATTGGTGGGATCATATCCCAGCTTTACTACTAAATCCTTTAAAGCCTTTGATCCTTGTATCTTTAGCTAGGGAAGACAATTTTTCTATCTTCAAATGAGACTGAATGTTTTCTAAAGATGCTTGAAGTTTTAATATTTTCATAGTTGAAATGGTAAAAGAAGAATATATCATTTTACCAGATTGTTCATGTAAATCAATCTGGTCAATAGGATGAATTAAATTTTCATCAAAAGAAAATATTGATTTGGTGTAATCATCCGCACTTTTAGATGGGTAGTTTTGGGTTCCATGAAGACTATTTGCATCTTTCCTTTCTCAATGTCGAAGGCAGAAAGTGGCCTACATTGTGAATTTGATGTTTTCTTCCAAAACTATAAATAAGTGGAAGCTTTCAAAGCCTCACTTCTGTGCTTGATTTCCTTGTAGACTATAAAAATACTTTGTTCTTTCTGAGTTTGTTGCATTTCTCCTGTTTGAGATGATGATACATCTGCACTGTCTGAAGACATAGGAGATCCTATAGCAATCCCTTCTATCCTAGGAGATGATGACACAAATGGGCCTGTCATGACAATTGGGTGCTTCTGTGTAGTATCTTCTTGATGTGTTTTACCTGTATCATTTGTCTTCTGCCTCTTAGTGTATATTTTAAATTCCCTGGTTGTGAACTCTATCACCATAGGGGAAGTATTGTCCCTAGGCCTTTTGTCATGTTTTTTTGCTAGTACATGAGTCTGTGATGTTGCCGTTGATATAACCTGGTCTTCCGCCTCCTAAAGTGTATTCTCTTGCCATTCATCTTGTTTCATGTATTGTTTTATCTCAGGCCTAGGAGTGTGAGCATATGGGGTAGTTTTTTTCTCTACCCTTAATTTTGAAATTACTCCTAGGGGATCATACGATAAGGTGAAACTAAGTTTGATATCCATTTGATTCAAATTAGTTTATGCTTCCTTCCCTACTGATCTAGCATTAGAAATAAAAGACCTTACTTGAGTTTTGATTTTAAATTGAGCCTTCTTTTTAGCTGCTACAAAATGAAGTTGATCCATGTTGATCATCTATCTGATGTATTCCAATACAAAAATCTGGATAGGGACATACTTAGGTAATTTGTATGGAGGTAGTTCACATCCATAAATCCTAATATCTGTATAATTTTCGTATAAATACTAATATCTTATTCTGGTTTGTTCACTGAGATGTAGGATTTTTCTGATTTCTGACCCAATCCTTGGTTCTACATCACTATTTAGTAAACAATATACAACACATAAAAACTAATCTACAAATTCACTGAATGTGAATTCAGTGGTGTTCTTCCTCACCAAGGAGGTCCACTGGATTACCAATTGTATATTTCCTTGGTTTTCCATCTTCTGTAAGGGAAAATAAAATCTCTCTGACTGATAAAACAGGAATAAATATACTAAAATAGAAGCATATTTGAACACTCTTTCTATAGAGAATTTCATGAATTGATCATGAATTGATTATGCTAAGAATTCATTGTAATTAAAGATAAGAGATGGCAGTTCATTTATTGATAAAAATGACAAGAAACCTGTAAGATCCTCATCGACCCGCTGATCGGAATAATAACCTAAAAGACATGAGACAAAGGATATAATCTACTTGGTCATTTCTAGAAACATATTTGACTGATATGGTGAGTGATTTGAGGTAGTTGGACATTTTCTGGTAGAAAGGTTTCAAAAACTTTGGCTCTTTGAGGAAATTCAAGACTTTTATAGATGTCCACGAGGGATTCTGAAGAAAATGGATGCAAGGGTGTAGGGTTTTAAATATGTAGCATTTGATTAATTGATTCAGCAGTAATGGTAAACAAAGTTTTATTATTTTGGGAAACTACTTATTTTTTACTGGGAACATACCTAACATGACACCACGAAACAAAATCAAGGAAATGATGGGTTTATGGAATGATGCACTGAGGTAAGGATGAGTGCCAAAGGTTTAATTCATCACTTAGGTCTAAAAAAATTTGTTTTAACCAATTGTGGAGTTCATAAAGATCGAACTCACAATTGGTTTCAAAGACTTTATAGAATTGGTCAACTAATGGGTGATGATCCAGGTCGATAGTGGGAGGAAGCATGCGGTTTTCTAAATTCTTTGATTCTTAGTGGCCATGACTGAAAGCAAAGGACTAAGAATAGTTGTAATTACCTGAAGAAAATGATTCCTTTTGTTGGACACCTAATCCTCAATGGGTTAGTGTGGAAGCCGAATAGAAAAAGTAGTCCAAGAGACCTTGGGATGTGGAACCCAATGGTCACAACAATGTACTATAAATGTATATCTCTTGTTAATAAAAATTGTACTCTCATGATTTATCATTCATATTGTTCTTGCTTCCATGTGTGTTTAACATGGTATCAGAGCAGGTGTATTCCTGCCCTGCATATTTAATTTGAGCCATTTGTTTTATGGCCTTTCTGTGCAGTTTATTTCTGCCATGAAATTCATGAATATTTCTTCAACTCAATTTTAGCTGCAACCTGATTATACTGATGCTGGTGTCTGCTCTCCATATAGAAGTGCCTCCATACCCCTGACAATGCGTGCGTTGCTCCTCCATATAATTAGCTGCTCCTGACACTATATGTGCTCTGTCCTGAGAATTTTCTGCCTGAAATCCGCTGCTGACTAACATCTCTGACCCTTGTCTACCATATTCCTTTTATACATACCTGCGTTCTGTCTGTTGTAACTACGATCTCATTCTCTGCCATATTCCTCTGCCTTATTCCCCTCTATCCTGAAATAACCTGCCACTGCCATATTCCTTTCTAGTGCTGCGCATCTGTCCATACTATCCAAATAGGAGCGCTGCTTGAAACATCACTGTGCTATCTTGGTATTAAACATTGTCCCATATTAAACGTTGTTCCATATCGAACCTCCTTCCCAACACGCTGTCCATGATATTGTTCAGTGCAACTCCTTGTAGGTGTCATTGAACAGTCCTTAACGTTGTTCCATATTTTGTTTCATTGTTGAACAGTGGAAGTCTGTAAATTCTGCCAACAACACAGCAGTCGCACACAGCGTGGCTGGCACAATGGTCTGGAGAGTTTAAAAGTGTTGCGCGACACTCTTTTATGCCTGAACCTATTCAGAAGGCCATAGTAGAATTGGAAGGAACTGCGTATCAAAGGGAAGGAACTGCGTAAGTGGCTGGAAGAGTATCCTAAAATTACAGAGCTTTCAATCTCAAGTTTCGCCAAGTAGAGGTTGTAAAATCTTCAATAAATAGTAAGCTTGTTATCAGTGCTACACATTTTTCCATTTTTAATCTGTAAATAGGTACAACGAAGAGCGAGATTTGTTCGATCTTTGCTCGACTATTCCAATCATGGATGAGAATTATTCAGATTTTATCATTTATGAGAGATATTAACAATGTGGATGAGATATTCATACAGTGTTTCCACGATTCTTTCTAGATATCCGAGATTGCGACGCCTGGGACTTTGAGCCTCAAAAGTCTCCCGTGGAGAGACATACTCTTGCAATCTGACACGGACTCCATTAATTTCTAATCCACTTTCTACTCCTCAACTCTACAACTGTAAAGCAGGTGTGTGCACGTGTACACCACTGGAAAACATTCTACCGTCACGCTTTGATTGCTGCGAAACTTCCACAAATTATGTTCACGTTTCTACCTTTTCCTGAATCATTATATTTACCCGAACCTTTCCTGAATCGTTATATTTACCCATTTAGTACTTATAACCAATGGATAAGTCTTACGGGATTATTTCGACCGTCATGAAGTCATCCACTATAATTTTATTTCGGCTGTCATGAATTCATTCCAGAAGATTCATGGAGAGTGGTTAATATAATGGAAGAAGTTAATTATGGGTTTTATAAACAGAACGAGTTCGAATGATGCAAATCGATTCAATTTCCAATCGATTCTCAGAGCTCTGCTGGAGAATGGACAACGAAGTGATATGCCAGAAGGTGCGATCCAGAATTGATAAAAGATTGATGCAATAAATCTGAATTGATAGCGTGGATGGAAGTGTTGAAGACGCAGTTAATGTCGGAGTATTTGTAAAGAGGTTGCAAGCGGAATGTTCAAAAACGGATGCAAGTTTGAAAAGAATTGCGTGGGCCAGATTGTCCATCGTGGAGGTAAGTTAATTTACATGAGCAGATTGCAGTTTCGTATTAGACTTTGAGCGCTGGTATTTCCTCAAATTAAAGTCGTATGAAGTTTCATGGGCACTAAATCAAACAAAAATAAAAATATGTGAATTGGAACCTACACATGAACATGGGTTAACTGCATAAATGAGGTCGATTGGTGCTATTTAAAATGCATAGGTGAATAAGAGTTCTTGGAACTATTTGGTTATGAGACATTGGAATGTATAAGATCTAATATGTGTTGCCAAAGTTCGACCTGTAAGGGCGCATTGAGTAAGGACAAGTCCAAGCCTTTCATTGATTAAAATAATGTTAAATTGAATATTAAAACATGGGCACATTGTTTCATTGAATTTTGGTCATATATGAAACATGTTTATTGGGCTGATGAGCATTTGAATGATTTGAGTCATTGGGTTTAAGAAGTTATGATTTTGCCTGCTAATGAGTAGATATTGGAATTGAGATAATTCCATATATGATGGTTTTTAATGAAAGTATGAAATCAATGGTGAATGATTTTGAACCACATGAAAGATAAGCTTCCACATGCAAATGGTACAGTTGTGAAATTGCCAGCTATTGAGGTTTTTTATTTGGTAAAAAAAAAGCTGAGATGCATGTTTATATGCGTGTGATAAAGATTCTGGGTAATAGCATGGTTGGCCCAGCATCAATTTTGGTAACTACTAGTCTGTTTTAAAGAACCTGGATTCTGGGAACTTGTTGCTGATGCTAATTTGAAAGTGAAGGAGTACTTAAAGGATCCAAGCAAGTTTGCAGTTGCTGTTGCCCCAATTGTGGCATTGTATTTAAAACCCATTATATTTTATGTCCACATATATATGCATTGATTCCCTTATTCATTTGCTGCACATTTATACAAGATATTGTTGTGTACTGTAAGTGGATATTACTTTTCTGCATTAAGTAATAATTGTGATCAGTTTTTAAGGTGTAAATCTGACATTGAAGAAAAATGGCCAGAATCAGTGAAGTATTAGAGTTCATGGAAACTCTTATACAATCTACTGTTGATGACACATTACGAATCAACATAGGATCTCTCTCAGAAATTCAGACATGTCTACAAAATGCATAGGAAAAGATTGATTTTTTGCAGATTGAATCTCAGCTATAGCAGGAAGAATTACAGCAGTGGAGTCATCATTCTGAATCTGTTTCTGTTCAGAAGATTGAAACAGAATCCCATAAACAACGAGACAATATTGTTGAAGTCCATTCAGATCCAATGCCCAATAAAGCAACAATTGTACATGCAGATGTAGAAACTCAGTCTGCACTTCCTAAGCCCATCATCAGACCTTGGGAACAGCTTGTCCACAACAAGCATAGAACTGGTCTTGGATATGACAAGGACGTGTCCTTTCATATTCCAGACTACACCAAGCCCATTCAGTTTCAGAGTGTTGGATTTATTCATGACAGTTCACCTGCTCCTCATGACAGTTCACCTCCAGCTGTTCCAGATTCTACTCCTCTTCCACCGCAACAACAACAACGACAGATTATGAAATGCCAACACTGTGATCGAGCTGGCCATCTGAAAGATCACTGTTTTGATCTTCATCCATGTAAGCACTGTCATAAAACCAGTCATTCTTCACACAGATGCTTCAGAAACAAACGTCCTGCAAGAACAAAGATTCATCTAGGATGGATCGCTTCTTGGCAATGGGCATCAACAGCCAAGAAGATATTCCAAACACATGTCAGAACTTGTTCCAGAGTATTGAAAAGTCTTGCAGCTGAGTTCTCTCCATCATCTCACCTTGTATCTGACAGGGGGGGAAATGATGGTCATCTACAAGCTTCAAAGCCACATAAAGCGAGCCTGAGCCATAACCTGCCACACCAGTTTCAGAGTTGTATCCAGAGACAAATATGCCCATGAACATGCCTTCAATTGGCAATCTAGGACACTACCTCTAGTAGAAGACTTCAGCTTCTTGCCAGTTTCGAAAGAATTCCAGGAAAAAAATTGAGAACACTTCCTCTGGCAGAAGACTTCAGCTTCTTGCCAGTTTTGGAAGAGTTCCAGGAATTGCATTAAGCATTCTAGAGTTGTTGGTCATCCTTAAAAACCATCACAGGTTGAGACCTCCTTTTTCAGGTTGAGGTTCTCCCTTTTATGTGGGGTGAGACCTCCCTTTATTGGTTGAAGGTTTCCCTCTTCAAAACACCAGGAGCACTTCCTCTAGCAGAAGACCTGAGCTTCATGCCAGACTTGGAAGAGTTCTGGAAACTGCACTAAGTGTTCCAGTGTTGGTGGTCATCCTTAAACCACCTCCCTTTATACCAACATTTCAGAGAGCACATTCAGCCTAG
>APFE031527974.1:57782-124076 GCA_000404065.3 Pinus taeda
TTATCTTTCATATTTCTCTCGCTCCCCATGTGTGTTTAACATGGTATCAGAGCGGGCATACTCCTGCCCTGCATAATTTCTTTGAACCATTTGTTTTATGAAAGTGTTGGATTTGAGTTATGAGCCTTAACTTGGTCGATTCGTGTATGGGTCAATTTCTGTGTTAAGAGTTGAAATGATGAATTTGCTAGTATTTAATTTGTTGGTTTATAAGAGAAGAATTGTAATGTATGCTCTTCAAACGTTAGCAACAATTTGTTGTGTGTGCCTATGAGAGGAATTTTGTAATCAAAGTATGTTTTGTCTTCTTGGATGATGAGCGATATTTGTATTAAAAGATTGTAATCTCTGCTCATATCGACTTTGTTTGCACATGTTGAGGAAAGGAATTTGAAGTTGGTTGAATTGCATGAAATGGGCAATCATGATTAAACTAAATGACAACGTTGTTGAGGTTAATAAATCGATTTTTGTGCAATTGAATTTCATAACAGGAAGATAGGATTTGTTGGGTCGATTTCTGTTTGTGAGCATTATGTAGTGAATTCACACATGGAGTTGCTTGGTAAAGTCGAGTGCTGAATAATTACATTTGACAAAGTCATGAATGACATTTATTGAATAGTGTTGGCCATGCTGCATTATGTGCATTTAAACAATGATTCCTTTTTAATCCACATCAATTAAACGTTGATCATTAAATTGTGGTTGAACTTTGCCTCTGCACTCAAAAATCGTGAATCGTGCTACATTGCACTGTTGCTGGAATCTGTGTTGCTCATGGTTAGTGTAACCCCTGCATACGATGGTTGAATGGTGCGTAACGCTGCCCATTGGTATCAGAACCATTTGATGAACCCCCAGAATGGTGCGTAACGCTCCCCATTGGTATCAGAACCATTTGAATGGTGGGTTGAATGGTGCGTTACGCTGCCCATTGGTATCAAAATCGTTTGATGAACGCCCAACTCCTACTGTTTGATAAATGCTTGGTATTTCCTATTGTTACGCTTGGTATTGCCTACTATTACACTGTAGAAGAAATCATGCAGAGAGGAATACTGAATTCGTTGAATTAAAATCCAAATTTGTTTAGATGGTATGAATATCAATTTCAATGGTTAATGTAATGAAAGAAGTTAATTCTGGGTTTTATAAACAGAACCAGTTCGAATGATGCAAATCGATTCAATTTCCAATTGAATACCTAGGGTCTTATATTTGTGGTTGATAGTAATGATAGAGACCGTGTTGTTGAAGCAAGAGACAAATTGCATAGGATGCTGAATGAGGATGCGTAGCGAGATGTTGTTCTCCTCGTATTTGCAAACAAGCAGGATCTTCCCAATGCAATGAATGCTGCTGAGATAACTGATAAGCTTGGCCTGCATTCTTTACGTCAGCGTCATTGGTATATCCAGAGTACCTGTGCTACTTCTGGTGAAGGACTGTATGAAGGTTTGGATTGGCTTTCTAACAACATCGCAAACAAGGAATAATGTTGAAGCATCGTAATGACGCTATGGAGCCTCTGAGAATGGGCTGGTTTCCATGCCTTTTGAATATTGGTTGGATTAGGATACTTTCTGCAGTATAGTGGACGTGTTTCATGCTTCTCCTAGTAAATTGAAGTAGATAAATAGTTAAGGGGGGTTGAGGATCTATTCTTGTGGTGTACTAATCCTTAGTTTAGTTAATTTGTTTGAAATTTTGCATGTCTACTATTGTTACATAATCAACTATGAATTCTTCCATGTGGTTGTGGATTGCAACGTCAAAAATAGAACCAGAACCAATCCCAAATAAACTTTGCATCTGCTCATCGTAAATTTCTATATTGAGGGAATCTTTCCAACCAGTTGAGCAAGAAGGTGTGTGAATCTTCAGCAGTTCATTTGTCTCCTAACTTGGATATATCTGAAGAAGTGTTGGTGTAGGTACTTCAAATAATTATTTTATTAATTTCGATACTTGCATTCGAAAGGAAGATAATCCACAAGGGTATTTCCTTTTGATAGCCATCATTTATGCTTTGAAAGTGATTATGCTAGGGTTTTTTTGAGAATGACAGAGTTCAATGTTCATAAGAATTGGGGATTGTTTATATTCTTTAAAGTTGCAGCAATTTGGCATTATTTAGGAGTTCAGTGGAAATTGTTTCAAGCCAAGACTATCCTTTGTAGATCGAATTGGTGTATTTTATTAAAGGTTGTTCATATCAGAGATTGTTATTGAACTAGATTGAAGTTGTTGCCAGGACAAGTTCCCTTGGATTCAAGGCTGGTACAGGAAAATATCTTTTTGAGGCCTAAATTTCTTGTAGCTTTGTTGGAAGTTAAATTCTCAGGTGAATTGAAGAAAATTCATTTTTGAATGAGGAGTCTGTTTTCTGGATATCGCCATTCTTTGTGTATTGAATCTATTGCAAGCTGATTGATTTGAAGTTGTTTCCATAAGTTTATATAAAAGACCAATTGGTGTCCATCTTTTCCTCATTGTTTTACTATTTTTTGAGGTTAAAAATGGCTCCAATTGGTGCAATATTAGAGTCACTGGACAATCTAATACTCTCTATTATGGATAATACAATCAAAATCAGCAAGGAGTTTCTCACCGATATTCACAGTTGTTTACAAGATGTACATGACAAGATTGAATTTTTGCAGCTTGAATCTCAACTACAGCAGGAAGAATTACCAGTGGAGTCATCAATCTGAACCTGTTTCTGTTCAGAACAATGAAGCAGACTCCCATAAACAACAAGACAAAATTGTTGAAGTTCATTCAGATCCAGTACCCAATAAAGCAGCAGTTGTACATGCAGATGCAGAAACTCAGTCTGCATTTCCCAAGCCCATCATCAGACCTTGGGAACAACTTGTCCACAACAAGCATAGAACCGGTCTTGGATATGACAAGGACTTGTCCTTTCATATCCCAGACTACTCAAAGCCCATTCAGTTTCAGAGTGCTGGATTCATTCATGACAGTTCACCTGCTCCTCATGACAGTTCACCTCTAGCTATTCCAGATTCTACTCCTCTTCCACTGCAACAACAACAACAACAGATTGTGAAATGCCAACACTGTGATCGAGTTAGCCATCTGAAAGATCACTGTTTTGATCTTCATCCATGTAAGCACTGTCATAAAACCAGTCATTCTTCAAACAGATGCTTCAAAAACAAACGTCCTACAAGAACAAAGATTCATCTAGGATGGATCGCTTCTTGGCAATGGGCATCAACAGCCAAGAAGATATTCCAAACACATGTCAGAACTTGTTCCAGAGTATTGAACAGTCTTGCAGTTGAGTTTTCTCCATCATCTCACCTTGTATCTGGCAGGGGGGGAAATGATGGTCATCTACAAGCTTCAAAGTCACATCAAGCGAGCTTGAGCCACAACCTGTCACACCAGATTCAGAGTTGTAGCCAGAGACAAAGATGCCCCTGAACATGCCTTCAGTTGGTAATCTGGGACACTTCCTCTAGCAGAAGACTTCAGCTTCTTGCCAGTTTTGGAATAATTCCAGGAACAAAATTGAGAACACTTCCTCTAGCAGAAGGCACCAGATTCTTGCCAGTTTTGGAAGAGTTCTAGGAATTTCATTAAGCATTCCAGAGTTGTTTGTCATCCTTAAACCATCACAGGTTGAGACTTCCCTTTTCAGGTTGAAGTTCTCCCGTTTATGCGGGGTGAGACCTCCCTTTCATGGTTGAAGGTTTCCCTCTTCAAAACAATAGGAGAAATTCCTCTAGTAGAAGACTTCAGCTTCTTGCCAGTTTTGGAAGAGTTTCGGGAACTGCACTAAGCGTTCTAGTGTTGGTGGTCATCCTTAAACCACCGCCCTTTATGCCAACATTTCAAAGAGCACATTCAGCTTAGTGCTGCCATGCATTTTTTGCACATTTTGTATTTCAGCTCTCTTCTTGGACTCATACATAACCCTTTGGATTAAGGGGGGGAATGTTGGACACCTAATCCTCAATGGGTTAGTGTGGAAGCTGAATGGGAAAAAGGAGTCCAAGAGACCTTGGGATGTGGAACCCAACGGTCACAACAATGTACTATAAATGTATATCTCTTGTTAATAAAAATTGTACTCTCATGATTTATCATTCATATTGTTCTTGCTCCCATGTGTGTTTAACACCTTTGTTGACTGATAGGTGAAACAGTTGCTTTAGGTCGCTTGATCACTTTGGAAACTGTTCAACTTGGTCACTAGTGGCAACGGTTCGTTTTCTAACTCACGGAGCAGGGAGGGAAAAAATCAATAACATATAAATTTAATAAAACATAAAAATGTTTTATGTAAGTCTAAGTCTATTATCCATTAAACGGGCACGGGAGCATTTAATATGTAGCGGGATTATGCCTAGCAAATAGGAAGTTTACAGTTGGTGGAAAGCGGGCTTTATTTAGAACTAGAGGGAGCGGGTGTAACAGCTCTGGGACGGGAGAAAGTGGTTTTCCGAGGGGGCTGAACATGGTTTTTGGTATCAAAGTGAGGGGGTGTGGAGTAAATGTGAGAGGGGCACGTGGTGGAGGCAGTTTTTGGGCTGACCACTTTTCGCACCCCCCCTCCCCCGTTCATTAAACTTTGGATGGGGTTGGGGGGTGAAGAGTGGTATGAGAGTCATCGATCTTCTTGAGTCGTAGATCGTATACATTCACTTTATTACAAATTAACAGAAGACGACAAAATGTCTTGTCGCCGGTTTATTTATAAAATAAACTTTTCATGTTTTGTTTAATCATGTTCAAGCTTTAACTAAACATAATTTATTTATTGAAAAGTGAGATTTCAATTAGCACGCTATATTTTGGGATTTTATCATATTTTCTATTTTTTCCCATTTTTTCTTTTCTTTCTATTTTTATTTATATCCCTTTTTCTTTTATTTACACACACACACACATATATATAAACATCTAAATTATCAAAACAATCTATGTTACAACAGGGTATTTGGCTATAATGCTTATGTGCATGTTCCAAGTGTATCAATATAACAATGGTATGAAATGTTATAAGCTTTGGAACCCATAAACTATGAATATTGTGTACAATCAAGGTGTGGTATTTAGAGAAGTCAAAGATCATGTCAAACAGGAAGTCCTACAAAGGAAGAAAGAACCAGAAAAGATAGAGTTTGAATTGAAATATGGTGAATCAAATTCTATAGAAGAATCCAAATCAAAAGAAGAACACAGGATCTTGCACTCAGGAGATCAGTTTGGGAAAGAAGGCAGCCAAAAATGTATACTCCACTTTATTTCTATTCAAATTTTGCTTTGTTTATTACTAATGATGATCCTAAAACTACTAGGGAGGTAGTGGATTCATAGGATGGAAGACCCTGGAAAAAGGTCGTGGTTGAAGAAATGGCAACTTTGGACAAGAATGAGGCATGGGATCTAGTGGAGTTGTTTGCTAGACGAAATCCCATTTGCAACAATAGATGTTTAAGAAGTAGTTGAATGTAGAAGGTAGAGTGGAGAAATACAAATCTTGATCAGTAGCAAAGGGTTATTCCCAAGTAGATGGAATTGAATTTGGTGAAATTTTTACTCATGTTTCCAAGTTAACTACTATTATGTTTGTTTTATCTAATTTTGTTGCTTATAATATTGAAGTGGAATAGATACATGTGAAAACAACATTCCTACATGGGGATCTAGAAGAAGAAATATACATGAACCAGAAGGATTTGTTGTAAAATCAAAGAAAGAGATAGTATGCAAGTTGAAATAGTCCCTACATGGGTTAAAACAATCACTAAGGATGTATCAAAAATTTTATACTTATATACTAGGACTTGGTTTCACAAGGAGAAATACAAATCATTATGTATATTTCAAATTAGTTGGTGGTCATGTTATTTATTTTGTCTTGTATGTGGATGACATGTTATTGATTGGAAATGACAAGGAAGTCATCCAAGAAGTGAAAACTCTGTTGTCCCCTAAATTTGACATGAAGGATATAAATGTTGCAAATTTTATCTTGTGAATGGAAATTAAAAGAGATTGGGCAAACAGGAAACTCTAGGTAATTCATAGGAAGTATGTAGAGACAATATTGTAGAGCCTTAATATGCAAGAATGTAAATGGGTAAAGGTTCCTATCCATGTAGATGTAAATTTATCTACAAAACATTGTCCCAAGACAAAGGAAGAGGAAGAGGACATGTGTTGTGTTCCATATGTTGGTGTGGTTGGAAGCTTTCTTTATGCAATGGTTTGTACTAGACTGAACATTACACATGTAGTGGGAGCATTAAGCGGGTATTTGTCAAAAATAGGGAAGAAGCATTGGACATCAATAAAGAAAGTTTTCAGGTATTTCCTAGCACTAATGGCTATGGATTGTGCTACCAAGGAAGACCAAATTGGATATATTGTCGGACATACATGGTTGTGTTGATGCATAATGGGTTGGAAATCTCGATCACAAAAGATATCCAAGTGGGTATGTGTTTAACCTATTTAAAGGAAAAATCAATTGGATGACCAAAATAGAATATGTAATAGTACTCTCAACTATATAAGTTGAATAAATGGAAACCACTCATGTAAGAAAGGAAGAAGTATGGTTATGGAGACTGTATTCAAATATCAGATTTGGTACAACAAGTTGTAAGGACAGATTATGTCACTTAGAGTGAAATCTTCTGAGAAAAGAACCCGATGTATCATTTAAAAACAAAGCATATTGATGTTTAGTGTCACTTTTTGAGAGATATAACGTGTAATGTGAAGATTGTAAGTACTATTCTTATCATTTATGGTGTTATATGATCATGTTTACGTGAATAATCATATAATGAAGTCTTGATTAAGTGATTGTATATTATGCATCTATGTTGTACATCTATGTTGCTCGTGTACACTTTCTGATGAGCATTTAGAATATATATATATATACATATATATATATATATATATATATATATATATATATATATATATATATGCGGATATCGAGGCACTGTTCAGCCTCTCTTATGTTTCATATCAGTCATATGTTGTTGCATATATGTGCTTCTTCATCTCCTCGCCAAGATGTTTCATTTGGAAGACAAGAGGGTCACTATTGGAAAAATTGGACACTTTGAAGAATGTTGCAGATTCATTAACAAAATACGTGAATACTGAGAAGTTATTTTGGTGTAGAGAAACAATCAGCATTATTTCCCGGGATTGATTATCATGTACTCCTACAAACCCCTATATGAAAAGAAAACAAGTGGGAGAATGTTGGCTATGTATTATATTTTTTGCACGACTATCCTCATGTGTTGTGTAATACATGATGTGCAATGGGGGGTCATTGGGGGGGTTGGGCGAGATGTGGGGAACAACCCCCCTTGTTCGGGGATGCAAAGGGTGAAACCCCCCTTCTACGAGAGTTCGAGAGTACTGCCCCCAAAAAGTTTTGGGCAGCGTTAGACAAACAATTTTGTTAAAAGCGATTGTCTGGCGCAAGGTGGTTTTTCCCATGGTTTTGTAGTTTAAGTTAAAGAACTACGATTGTATTATAATCCAAGGTAAATGGATTGGAAATTCATGAATGTCGTGGGATATATATGTGTTATGTTGTAACACTACACAAAAGAAAATATATTGAAAAAATCTTGTTGGTTTTCTGAATTTTGGGTTCAAGGATAAAATTTGTGTGTTTATGTGTATGTTTTCCATTGCATATTTTATGTTTTATTTAGAATTTGTTTTCAATAATTAATTTTATAAGGTTAAAACCTACAATCAAAAAACTTAACTAGTATTAAACATCTTCATGTTAGAAGGTTTAATAATAAGATAGTTTATTGGTTGACAAAGAAAGATATCTAGTGAATGGTAGATTGTAAATCAATTGATTAAGTTTTTGTAATTTTTCTATCTTTGTGACATCATGGAGCAACCCAAACACCTTTGATGAAGAGACAAAAAAACCCCTAATACAACTTATTGCTCTATATTTTGCCCCTATTCCCAAATATAGTTGAAGTGATCATAGTCTCTCTACCTTTTACAAAGTGACATCTTTGTTTCTAAGGGAACATTTTGTTTTGCTTCAACTATTATCTATTATGAGTTCAAATGATAATGATAAGGTTACATCCATGCATCAAAAGCCTTGCAATTCAAGGAAACAAAAAGATCCCAAAATTGGAAAATATACATAGTGAAGGTATCAAGGGGTAGCATGCTTATCTAAATCCATGTATTCAAGAACGTTATGAGCATAGTGTAAAAATGGGGGCTAAATGTAGCAATTAAAGACGAAAATCTCAAGTTGGACTAACCCTATAGATTGTATACCCAAGGGAAATATTCATAATGGAAATCAAATTCAACTAAGAGATTCATAGGGAGTTTATAGATTTCGAAATGAATACTAAATACAATTGAACGTGATAAAAACCAAGACTATAATGACTTTATAATATCGATGATTCAACGAGAAGGGAAATCCAGTGGTGCCTTGACTCCCTAAAGGCATTCCTAGAGAACTTATATGATTAAATTTGTGTCCACAAAAAGGAACCAGAGTTCTTGCAAGGAGCACTAAATTTGAATACTACACCATCAATAATGGATGATGATGTCTTTTCGAAGAACCTTCCCCGAAAAGACCATTTGGAATAAAAACAAATAGGCAAATTTAGGTTCCTTATTGATATTGAATTTTTGAATTAGCACACTAAATATTTAGATAAAACTATATATATTGTAAATTAATAAGCTTTTTTACTACTTTGCAAAAACAAAGCCTTTGGTTTTGTAACAAGGTTTAAAACCATATGTATATGTTTAAACTTTTATTTTAATAGAAAAATACTTGAAACTTTGGAAAAAAAAATTATTAGATTAAAAGCATTACATATACTATAGAATAAGTACTTCAAGTAGAAAAATAATTTAATGTAATAGAAAATCTTTCCTAAAATGTGCATGAAGTATTACAAATTTTAGCCAAGTGCATAACACCGAAGGAAATATGATTGTTGATCCTTGGCTATTTAAAAATCTTAAAGGAAATTCACATTGTGATGAAGGAAATATGATTGTTGAACCTTGGCTATTTGAAAATCTTCAAGGAATTTCACATTGTTGCGGATTAGATTGGAGCTAGGGTTTCAAAAGAAAGACATAATGCATACTTAAGAAGTTCTTATTCATGAACATCGTGACTACTAACAAATTTGGCCTTGAGGAAGTGATTGATTTTAGGGATATTTTCAAGTTTTATTTATGTAAGAATCAATTTGGATTAGCTAGTTGGCCTTGTTATTTTATTACGCTAATCCACATTGTTAAATATTTCTTTGTGTGGATATCCATATTTTGTCTTCTGAGTGGTAGAAATGATTTTGACTTTGATTTTGGATGGAATCTAGGGTTCATGGGATGCAAGCTTCAACAATGTTGATCCAACCCTAAACATTCACCACAAATTTTTTTAAGGATGCTTCAATATAGCCCCACCCTATTGAACAATTTGGGTTTTGCAAGGGTTTTTTTTTATGCAATATATTGATGAGATGGTTTTCCTAGTGGTCACCTTCCAAATAGTGAGAATGCCAATAAATCATCAAAGAAGCATCAAGAATATTGTGTTTCCTCAAAACCCAAGGAAAGCCTCTTAATCAAGAGAGTGGATTCAACCCATATAATTTTTCTTGGACTTGTGCTTATAGAAAAATGAATACTTTTATTTAAAACATGATCAAATGTGTTGTTTCAATGGACTCTAGCCTAATGCCCTATATTAACACAATGATGGATCACATGATCTTGGAAACTCATTCTCAAAGAGGAACTTATATTCATCCCCCTAATCAAGGTTTTTTGCATTATTAATAGAGAATGCATCATTAAGTTTGGTCCATGGCTTTTGGAATGTGAGGGCTTGTGCATGAAACCAAGACACCCTACCATTAACTACCCCTTTAATTCCATGTCTTCTATGAAAATATGGGTTAGACTTTGCAACTTACCCTAGTAGTTTTAAGGATTTGATGACATGAATCCATGGTTTCCATCACAAATATATTGCAAAGCTTTATCTACTTCCCTTAAATTAATAATAGACATTACTATTTTTACCCCACTATGTTTGGAAAAGGACTCCATAAAGTCCCCCTGAAGAAATATAGTTAAAATGGTTAATGTTATATGGAACAAAAGAATGAACAATGAGCAAGTAGCTTCCAAACTAAATTTAAGTTTTTCCCATAGTGACTTCATCTCATTTAGATAATAGCTATAAAATAGCATTAGGCACCTAGAAATATTTTGATGGATTCTCAAAATCCCAATGTAATGGCAAGGGGCAAAGGAGCATCACCATTTGATTGAAGCATTGGACCCTCCAAATAAAGCGACTTCCAAAGAATGAAAATATTTTATGAAGATCACATCAAATAGAGATGACTTATTGGTCAATCCATACAAGGCGACCCTTTGGAACAATGTGAAAGAGCAAGGGAAGCAAGACCTTTTGAGACTTCAAACATTGAAAGTCAAATCAACCTTAGTGGAGAATCTCTCCATGCCCAATGAAAAATAATGGACTAAATTAAAAGGCAAGAAATAATAAGAGAGAATAAATGTTCCTATGTCAATCATTGACCCAGAAAAAGGAAAGGTTAATGTTACGATTTTCTAGGATGTGTAAAATGTCCAAAGGACAAAAAACTGTTGGAAAATTGATTAGGGTCGCAAAAGAGTAACTTTTTCTTTGAATTTTCTTTTTTCTGTGATTTCATTAATTCTTCCTTTTATTATTATTATGTTTTAATCATCAAGACAATTTCCTAAATAATATAGATCACAACCATACAAAGTTGAACACCAGATATAGGCTCCAAGCGAGGGAAAAACGCCTCCAATGGGAATACCAATAAAGAAATTTTCTTCTTATTGAATCAATTCAAATAAAACTTCCAAGACCAAAATTGAGACTCAGAAACCATCAAGAACCAAGTCAGCCAGCGAATCATCCTTATTCTCTGCAAGACAAAGTCTCCAAGGGCAGCAAAGCAACTCTTCTAACCTTTCATCCTTGATAGAGAAATATGTAACACCTGCAATTTTAGACCTGAGGTAACCCTAGAAATATTTTCATACCTCATATGTGTGAGTTGTAGAAGAGATATTTCAGGAATTCGAACAGATTAGGGCTTGATTCCTTCTTCGTTGGGCTTCTTCTATCCTTTAAGGACCTTCGCATACCTATTGTCAATTACAGACTAAATCCAATGAAGTGTGCTTGAGTGTGTATCCAAGGAGGTCGAAGTTCCTCCTTTATATAGCCTTCCAACAGGCTCTATTAACCTTATTTGGGTCGACTTATGTTGTGCTGGGTGAATTGGTCTTGGGAGTCTTCTATACATTTCAAATTACAAAAATATTTTTTATTCTTTTTATATAAATGCCCACATGGGATTTTACATAATGACAAGGACACTTTGACTCATGTAAACCCTAGGAGGACTCATTAGATATTTGAACTAATGACAAATGACTTGAGCATGAAACCCATGCTTTACATAAATCAATTTTCTTTTTTAACTTTACATGTTTTACTTTATTTGATATATACATAAGAGTTACATCATGCCATGTGTCAAATGACAATTTGTGGAGACCGAAACTAGTTACATTATTCAACACTCCCTATTAACTAGAAAGGTAATATTAATTGTCTAGTCGGTACAAGGACAGTGCTCACTTTGAAAAGTTCTCATAAGAAGAGTGTCAACTAATACACCAATCAAAAGACATGTTGATTTAGGTACCATCTAGGCTATTTCGAACATTAACTATTCCAGAGATCTAGATACCATCTAGGCTGACTGTCAAGGTACCAACCCATCAAGGAATCTAGGTACCATCTAGGCTATATGCCAAGGTACCAACCCAACAAGAATCCACGTGTCATCTAAGCTACGTGCCAAGACACCAACTCAACGGGGATCCAGGGGTCATCTAGGTTCCCTGCTAAGACACTAACTCAACGAGGATCTAGGTGTCATCTGCCAAGACACCAACTCAACGGGGATCCAAGTGCCATCTAGGCTACCTGCCAATACACCAACTGGGATCTAGGTACCATCTAGGCTACCTGCCAAGGTACCAACCCAACAAACATTTAGGTATCATCTAGGATACCTGCCAAGATACCAACATAGATCTAGGTACCATCTAGGCTTCCTGCCAAGGTACCAACCCTAAATAATATCTAGGTATCATCTAGTTTATCTGCCAAGGTACCAATATAGAGTTTCGCTAAAGATCTTTCTAATAGATTTTGGCTATCCTAAGTCCCACTACCTCTTATACCACATGCTCACTGCCACATGTTCTTCAATGATAATTTCATCCACTCAATTATTTTGTCATTTGAATCCCAGCAATATGTCCTTTCAGGTAGCAAAATCATGTTCTATTAATATCAGTTCAATAATTTCCAAGTCAATACGATGGCCTCTGTTGTTGCTTGCCTCTTCGAAGGTCACATTGATCTAAATATTTTTCAGCCTGTATATATCAATCATCATGTTCTAGTCAGCGAGCTTCAATTATAGGATCCAAGAGGGATTTATATCTTCCATAGAAGTTGTCTTTTCTCCCTTTCTTCAAGAATCTTACAACGGATGTTGACCAATATCAGCAAGCTTCTTTTACAACTCCCTCTTTTCATCATGCTCATTATGAATGTACCTCAATTCTCAACACAACCAAGCATGATGTCAATTTTTTTATTCTAGAGTTTCTCCTTACAACAAAAACATTTTGTCCTAGGGTCCTAAGATCCATCATCCCAACCTTAGGTAGGGTTTAGAAAATACCCTAAGACCCCACTCAAAACTATATTACGGTTTTGAGATACTTAGCAAAGAAACATTCAAATAGAAAACCCTATATGTCATATCCCAAGAACTAGGGATTTATAGAGATAACAATCAATTCGGGTTAGGGTCTTTGATTCTAGGGTTTACTTCCATCTAAGGTTTGGAAACCCTAAATACTGGCAAACCATTCTCAATATCTACCAAATAGCTTCAAAAACCTCATAGATACTCTACATAAATATTTTTGAATAATCACATAGACATAATATAGAAAACATACCTTAAACAGTCTTCTACTTCCTTTTGGATTGTTCTTCTGAGACTTCATGTTGTAATTCCATTCTAGTAGAGGATACTTGTGATCCTTATGATGCCATAATATTATTGCATAAAGTGATCTAGATTCTTATTGGATGATTGCTTCTAACAAATATACCAAGACTTCTTGTATCAGTACACCCGCATGTGCAATTCTAACTACTAACTTTAAATATTGAGAGTTGCACTGCTCCCTTTGAATCTAGCCATAATCTTTTGACTTCACTTACCTTTTGTGAACAGCAATCACTCCTAGATCTTGTATTGATCTACACATCTTTGATGTATTTATTTATTGATTTTAATCAGAGTTCCCATGGGTCATGCTTGATTACCAAGCTATAATTTCTTCATTAGAGTTGTCATTGTTAACTTCCTTTCTTTTTTTCGGAGATTATACTTGATGTTGAGAAACATTGTCATATTTATATCATGCAATCTTGAGAGAGTTTAGACTTCTTTTTTTTGTTTTTCATACAATCATCAATGAACTTGTTAGCATTATTTTCCTTCAAGTTCCTTACATTTCGCTCATTATTTCAAGTACTCAACAAGCACGAGTGTTGCCTTGATTTGTTCTTTTATCCTCCTTATCTTGCTTTCTTTATGTACCTACAATTTTCATCAAGTACAACGAAGCAAAAATACACAAGGGCAAGAGCATGATATCATTTCTGGTGATCTAGGGTTTCCATGGTTTTCTTAGAGGGTATACTCCTAGCTTTCTTAAACATAAACCCTAAATTCCTTGATGTTTCCCTTAGAAATATCAGTCATAGGGTTTTGATGTCATATCAAGGGCTTATCCAATTCAACCCTCACTAGGGTTTACCATATACCCTAGATTCTTCTTACAAACCCTAGATATCAAGTGTTAGGGCTTCTATGAGGGAACAAACCAATTAGGGCTAGAGTTTATCACTTAACTGGGGTTTTCTAATCCAAGACCCATATAGGGTTTACAATCCCTAGATACCAAAAGCAATGAGAAGTCTACCAACCCTAAATTTAAAACATGTGACAAAACCCTAATGCATTACATGCCATTACTCTCTGTTAATTCTACAGACCCTTTATTCATCCATGCATAAAACAATTATACATACCTCACGTACCCTTGAATTTTTATGATCACTTGGAAGTTGCTACAAAACCTTCTTTAAGACAACAAGCTTTTGAGTAGATGTCTCTTAAAATCATGATCTCACAATCCAAGGCATTGTCACTTCCACTATTATCAATATTGCCTTCAAGAGAAATGCCAAGTCAAAATGCTCTTCTTAAGGTGACTAACTTATGCTTATCTTGAATTTTGGTAGGGGTATATTGTATATTATAGCTACAGTGTTTTCAAACTTTGTTTGTTATAGGCTTCAAGCAATCCTTGGATGAGTTCTCAAGGGATTCTCCTTTTTTCGTTGTTTTCAACAATAGGTCTGATACCTATTTCATGTGTTTCAAACTCGTGCTATCACTTTGCAAACTTTTCCCTCTAGTTAGGGGTTTTTTGAAGCCACTGAAATGATCACACACAGAGGCCTAAGATGCTTTTGAGAAGTTGTGTTCCTTACCTATCTTCGAGATGTTCTAATTTTCTTGCAAATAGAGCTTCACCCAGAGCACTATTACCTATTTTGATATTTGGACTATTACCTATTTTGACATTTGGACTTTCTTATAAGGATGCACAAAACCCTTGGACTAGAATGAGTCTCTCAATGTGCCTTTCGGACCTCCTAAAATTATGATATGGCTCGTTGAAGTGTGCTTCTTGGTTTCAAAACCTTCGGTCTTCTTGCATAGAGGTGTACAACACTTTGGCCTAGTATAGGCTTTTGGTTATGCCTTTTGGATCTATATTAAAGACGAGTTTAATTGTCTATATGATCTCTTCCATTACTTTAGAACCTTTAGTCTACTAGCCCAAGGCTGTAGTCTTCATTCAAGAGTTTTATATCACTTAAATATGCACAATGGTAGCCCAGAATTGCCTTTTTCTTGCACGGCTCTACTTCTAGTACATTCGGCCTTTAAAAACAAGTATAAACGATGTCTATTGCTTTACTTCCTTGGACTGATAGTGATCTTCAAGCTACCATAGACTTTGACCTTAGCTCTGATACCATGTTGGAAATCGATTAGGGCGGCATGAGTAACTTTTGCTTTGAATTTTCCTTTCGTGACAATTCTTTATGATTTTCTTAATTCTTCCTTTATTATTATTATGTTCTTATCATCAATATAATTGCCAAAAAAATGAAGATCACAACCATACAAATCTAAACACCAGATATAGGCTCTAAGCCTAGGCAAAACCCCTCTAAGGAGAAAATCCAAAAAGAAATTTTCTTCTTATAGAATCAATTCAAATGAGACTTCCAGGTCCGAAACTGTGACCAAGACTAACGTCAAGAACCAAGTCAACCTGCAAATCATCCTTCTTCTCTACAAGACAAAGTCTCCAAGGGCAGCAAAGCAACTCTTCTAACTTTTCGCCCTTGCTAGAGCAATTTTTTCTGCAATTTCAAACCTATGCTAACCCTAGAAATCTTGGCATACCTCGCATGTGTGAGCTATAGCAGAGATATTTCAAGAATTCGAATAGATTAGGGCTTGATTCCTTCTTCACTAGGCTTCTTCTAACCTTTAAGGACCTTTTCATACCTATTGTCAATTGCAGACCAAATTCAATGAAGTGTGCTTGAGTGTGTATCTAAGGAGGGCGAAGTCCCCCCTTTATATAGCCTTCCAAGAGGCTCTATTAACCTTCTTTAGGCCAACTTGGTCTGGGGAATCTTTTAAACATTTCTACTTACCAAAAATACTATTTCTTTTGATAAATGTGCCCAAATGGGACTTTTACAATATGACAAGGACACTTTGACTCATGTAAAGCCTAGGAGCATTCAATGGATGTTTGACCTAATGACAAATGGCTTGAGCATGAAACTTATGTTTTACATAAATCATTTTCCTTTTTTACCTTTGCATATTTTCCTTTATTTGATACATACATAAGAATTACATCATGACATGAGCCAAATGACAATTTATGAAAACCAAAACTAGTTACATTCTTCAACAAAACCAAGATATAGTATGTAATTGTCGTAGGTCTATTTTCAAGTTAATATGAAGGATGCTAAATTTGCTCAACTTAATGCACACTCACTAAGTGTTATTTAGACAATATATAATTTTGTCTTAGTAAAAGAATATTTATGATAATTAAAGGTCAATTATCACTTTCATTTGAACTCTTTAGAAAAACTTACTTTTGAATAATAAAATTGAAAGAGCAAAGAAACAAGGGCCATTTGAGACTTCAATCAATAAAAGTCAAATCAAACATAATGGAGAATCCCTCCAATTTCAATGGCAAAATGGACTAAATTCAAACGGGTAGAACAATTACCTATATCAATCACCATCCAAGAAAAAGGGAAAGGTTAATGTTATGATTATTCAATACAAGAATGTGTAAAGCGTCCAAAGGGTTAAAATTGAGATCGGTATGTAATTGTGATATGTTTTGATCTTTTCAAGTTAAAAAGAAGAATGATGAATCTATTTGAATTGATGTTTATTAGCAAAATATTATTCAAACAATATATCAATATTTTTGGTAAAAAAATACCCTATTATAATTGAAGGAGGTCAATTATCACTTTCATTTTAGCTCTTTAGTAAAATATATTCACGAATAACAAAATTGAACGAGCAAGGGAAACAACCCATCAATAGGAGCCCAAGTGCTTGGGACCTCATGATTATAATGTTGCCCATGTTGATTCAAATCATGGTTAACCTTGCTCTATATGGTTTGCAAGCTACCATATTGAGCCAAAGGGGTTTTCCTCGGCGTCCACGCTATGCGATCTTTGGTTGTAGCAATGTTGTATGTTATAGTTACCAATTTCCCCCCTAATACCAAGAGAGATTAAAAATTAACCAAAAACAAAAAGAGCAAGGGAAACAAAACCTTTGAAACTTGAAAGTCAAATCAAACCCAATGGAGAATCCCTCCAAGTCCAATAACAAAGAACAAGTTAATTAAATGGCAAAAGGCAATAAGAGAAAACAAATTAGCCTATATTAATCACCTACCAAGAAAAAGGTAAAAGTTCATATTACAATTGTCCAATACAACAATGTATAGACTGTCCAAAAAAACCTAAAACTAAAATCTAATATATAATTGTCATAACTTTAGCCTTTTCAAGTTAATATGAAAGGACACTAAATCCATTCAATTAATGCTTACACTAGCTAAGCATTATTTAGCCAATAAATCATATTTTCTTATAGTTGAAACAAAAAATTATTAATTTTATGATAATATTCTAGAATAAAAAACATATAACAAATTCAAAATTTTAATTTTAATTATTAATCTAAAAAAATATCTTGTAATTATTAAAATAGAAAATGGTAAATGACCACCAAATTCAATGAATAAGAAATAAACCTTCATATACAAAAAACAAAAAATAATATTATTAAAACTCAACTACAATAGAGGAAAACAAAATATCATGAACAATTTAAAATTATATCAACAAAAAAAAACTTTAAAAAGTAACATTTATAATTAAAATAAAGACTCACTTATTTATTAAATTTATATATCATTAAAAAAATTATATAAATTTAATATATCACCTATATAAATCTATATGTAGTAAATATATTCTCAAAACATAAAAACATTAACAACGCACTCATTATCATGAAAATTTGTCTACAACTTCATCGATAAACACGGCAAGCCCTTAACCACATTGGGAGATAAACACTACAAGCCATTAACCACATTGAGATGTAGATCAGATTAACAAGTCTATTGAAATATGTCATAAAAGGTACTTTAGTCAATATGATAAAAGATACTTTTATCAATAAAAGGTAAAAAGGTATTTTAGTTTTCCAATGTGATTATTGAATATTAATATCCATAATAAATATCTAGCATCACAAATAATATGGAATAAATTTTATTTAAATTTTGATAAACATCAAGTCTCACAAATTACAACAACATGGAAAAAAATTTACTTAAATTTTGATTAATTGATAAAAGATGAATTCATTTAAATGCTAATGAAATTCTCAAATTTCATAAGAAATATTTTGAACATATAAAAAACAAATCATATTTAAAACACCAAACTAACAACTTTAAATTAACATAAATGTATATCATTTTAAAGACACCAAAACTATCAACTTCAAATCAAAATTAAAATGTATAAATGTCAAATAAGATGCTCAAGATCAATGTAAATGCTAAATGAAATGCCCAATTTCCACAGGATCAACTTTAAACCAAAATTAAAATGTATAAATACCAAATGAAATGCCCAATTTCTACAGGATCAACTTTAAACCAAAACTAAAATGTATAAATGCCAAATGACATGCTCAAGATCAATGTAAAAGCTAAATGAGATGCCCAATTTCCACATGAATAATTTCATGGAAATTAATCTAATATATCACATTCTTATCATTTTAAAGTACTGATATCCACAACTTCAAAATATAACGGAAAGTTCAATTTCTATGATATCCACAACTTCAAAATATAACGAAAAGTTCAATTTCCATGAGCAATTCTCTAATATACTAAAATCATCTTCAAAATACCAAAACTAATTTCTTTAATCCAACCAACATACTTTATGAATTTTAACCATATAAATACCAAAACTAAGAACTTTAAACCAATCAACTTATTTTATAAATTTTGAACCATATCACAATACTCTAATATACTAAAGTCATTTTAAAATACCAAAACTAACTCCCTTAAACCAATCAAAATATTTCATAAATTTTGAAGCATGTCATTTTCAAAATACCAAAACTAACTTCTTTAACCCAATTAAAATATTTCATAAATTTTGAACCATGGCATTTTCAAAATACCAAAACTAACTTCTTTAAACCAATTAAAATATTTCATAAATTTTGAACCATGTCATTTTTAAAATACCAAAACCAACTTCTTTAAACCAATTAAAATATTTTATAAATCTTTAACCATATCATTTTCAAAACACCAACTTTAAACCAACTAAATTACTTTATAAATTTTGAACCTGCAGTTAATCCTTCTTACAATTTAAATTAACCAAATTATCTTATAAATTTTGAACCTTGTCAAACGAATACATTTAATCCGCAATTTTTTTGGATGTAAATTAACCAAATTATCTTATAAATTTTGAACCTTCTCAAACGAATACATTTAATCCTTGAAAAAAAAAATTAAATGGGAAAAACTCTCAAATCTCAAATATCCAAAATTGTAACATAGCATCAAATGTTGAAACCTTAAATCAAAAATTATTTTTAAAATTTTGAATCAAATCCCATGAATATATTCACTTGTAATTTTTCCTTCAGTATCTTGTAAATTTTGAGCCATGTCATGGGCTTGTTTACTCTTGCAATTTTTCCTTCAAATCAGGTTAAAAAAAAAAAACACCCTTTCAACTCAGCAAAAGCACCCTTGATATCTCTAAAATCGCACGTCAAAATTAACACCCTTTCAACTCAGCAAAAGCACCCTTGATATCTCTAAAATCGCACATGTCAAAATTACTCAAAAGTGAATATTAGCATTTTATGTTTTTCATGGACCTCAAATACATTCAACCAGAATTCTCAAAAAGAGACCTTCCTATTAGGTGTTACTGTTTCCTTTGTTATATTACCTATTACAATCACCACACATTGTTCTTCGTTATATTTAAGCTCACATTACAATAATGAACACATACAGAATACAATGTAAGCTATGCCACAATAATGTTACATGTAGGCTGCATTTACTGGGCCAATAATTATATTGTACATGGCATAACGTTGAAGTTACACGATATTTGTACAAGCATCCTTGAAATGGAGGGATGCAAGTACTAGTTATACAATGAAACTTTCCAACTACACAGTGGCACTTCTGTCATCCCACCGGATAGATTCATATCCTTCTATTCCTTGCATCAAGAGGTCTAATGTCTGGCCCGCTTAAGGCAGGCCTGAAATTGTGGCTAGTATGAAATGACGGAGAATTATTTGCATATACAAATCCAGGTCCCCTTTGTGTCATCATGGGAACTGGCCGAACCATACCAGTTAAAGGTCGAGGGCCTTGTGGTAAAGGAGGTGGCAAACACTGCGGCATAAGAGCCTGTGGTGGCAACATATGGAGAGGCCCTCTTTGTAGTGGAGGCATTTGTTGAGGACATCTTTGTGGTGGAGGCATTTGTTGTGGACATCGTTGGGGTGGAGCTGCTCTTGGAGGCAAAGGATGCACTGGCTGTAAATTTCCTATCAAATTTGGCACCGCCAACTGAGATGGTGGCATAGGCTCCATTGGGGGAACCACCAAAGAACTATTTCCTTGCGAAAAATATGGAGGACGCCATTCAGGAATATCATCCTCGTCATTCCATGCATTATTTTCAGGCATTAGATTATGAGCATTGACAGGAACTTTAGAAGCGGTAGGACCTGCCTGCTGACCTATTTGGGTGGCAATATGAACCCCGTTAACGTCAGGAGCAGAATTAGGTCCAGAGGGGAATGGCACAACGGCATCACTCTGTCCAAACTTTTGTATCAACTCGCGGATTTTCATTGATGGGTGAGGAGTGGTTGGTGGCCTTGGAACCTGCTGCACAACTTGGTGACTGACTGATAGGACTTGAGGTGAGTGCAAATTTCCATTGGATTGAAAATAACCTTGATTAGAAATTGATACTTGAGGCTGAGATGATTGGCTTGGAGACTGGGTAGAAGACAAGGGCTGCAGGCTACAAACTTCTGAAGGCAACTGATCAGATGGGGGTATTTGGCGTTGATAGGGTACAGACACTCCATAATCAAATTCCGGAAGATCATCGTCATCCAAATTTTGAGTATAGCCACCATTTATACTAAATGCTGCTGTGGGCCCAAATCCTGGGGGCACATCATCATTCAAATCATCATTCAAATCGGATGATTCAATAATCTTGGGTACATTTTTTTGTTGATCACCAGATGGCCAGGAACCAAATCCAGGTGGGATATCAGTTTCTGAAGCATCTTTATCTTCAGATGTAATATTTTCAAGTAATGTGGTATTTAGTGCAGATTTCATAGTCGGTGATCTACTTTGAACAGAATGGTTTTCAAGGCTAGAATTAATCACATAATTTGGGCTGTCAGTTCCATCTGGCACCGAATCTAAGACACCAGGGCGCGTTGGAGAATCCAGCAAATGACCAGATAGTGCAAGCTTTTTAGCATTTATATATTGTTGTTCTGGCATCTTATGCATAATATTAGAGGTTACATTATTTCTTCGCCACACAACACATCCAATCAAACCATTCTGCTCATTTATATTCTCAAAATCTTCGTGTGTAACATATTTATTGAGAACTTTCATTGTAATAACATCAGTGGGGCATAGATACAGCTCAACTCCCGGAGCAGGTTCTGCATATCCTACTCTCTCCCCTTGCTTATAAGAATCAGCAACCTGCATAAAGTTAAGAAATGAGTAAAATGAAATGAATTTACAACCTCTAATGCAGAATAAACAAATGGCTAAATTCTTTAATTTTACCTCCTGAATACTTGCCGGACCATTCTCTGAGGAGCCATCCTTGCAACAAATTGAAACCACCTACAGTTAAGGGGGGTCACAAATGAGTTCTTGAGTATTATACTATTACTACAAAACATAGAAAGGAAAATCGAAAAAACCACTTGGCTAATTTAACATGACAGCTCTTACAAGTAAGTTTCAAAGATTTAGAAATGGGAATCGCATGCAGAGGATTGACACTTCGCACAAAAGTAATGTGTTGTATCTTAAAAAGTGCAGCTTTAGTTTAGATGTTAGATTTGTGCCCATGACTAGCTTTTAACAAGATATCACATCCAGGAAACAGGTTGCTGCAGAATGGTATGATATTTATTGTTTATTAAAATTAGAATACAGTGGTTATGATGTTGAAATTGATAATTAGCCTAGAAGGAAAACAACTAAAATTCAACAGCAATAAAGCTACACCAGCAGACAAGCTGCTTCGAACATTTTTTGTCCAGATGCTGCTTTACAATATGCAGATATTAAGAATTGATACTACATGCCGAATAGTGTCTCAAGTAAACCTCCCTAGGTGCTAAACGAATAGTATCAATAAATTGATGGTTTATTATTATATTAATATTAACGTAGACAAACTATAATAGTATGGCTCCACACTAATATAATCTTTAAAATGGATTCCCAATAACACAATCTTTAATGATTTTATTCACCCCTTTAAGAGACAGCTGTTATATGTACCACTCTTAAATGCATGTACTTGATTAGAAACCTGCAAAATGGAGAATGGCAGCTGCTGTTTTAACTGCAATTCGATGTAAACAACTTAAAGATTAGATTCGTCAAGCAACCAATATTTGATTTTTTTTATTTTGAGATGGCAGAAGCCCGAAACATAGCTCCATGCTTATTATTAGACACCCACGTTCCCACCGCTGCTTGGAAGTTCAACACCGACACCCAAAAATCAGAGTGCTGGACAAACGTAACAACTCGAGACACAGCATATTTCGTCCAAATTGCAAAACTTTGAAGTCAAATTTGCGTCGGTCGTCATTAATTTAGCCACATGGAAACCATAAATTTTCTCGGGATCCAGAAACCAATAGCCAAAGATGCCCAAATTAAAGAAGCTGGTCAATTCTCCCTGGAGATAATCTTCAGTGTATTAACTTGTAATTATCCAAACTTCTACAGCCACCTAAATGAATATTTTCATTATATGATTCAAAAAATGTACGACTTTCCGAATTTTGACATTCCCCCTACAACTGAAGGGGATAAACAACTAAAAGCAATTCAGAAAAAATACAAGAATGAAAACTTGGGAATACATTTTTTATTTGAAATGTTTTACTTCACAAGAATTCATCATTTCACATTCTAAGATTTACTTCCTTTGCCATATATTAACATCTGTCTTGATTGAGATAACAACCAATCAAATGGGCTAACCATAAAAGACGCAATTAACCTCTAATTTGTGAAACAGAATACAAAGCAACATAAATGATGGCCCTCTCTATTTATGTGTAAACTACAGCTATGAAGAGAAATTTCCATTAAATTATCAATATAATAAAATCAGGAACATAACTTCCTCCATATGATAACAAACAGTAGCAGCTAGATGAAATGCCATAATAGTGACAGAAACTAGCTGCTCATGAAGACTGCAAATATGAATAGATAGAAATTGAATAATATCCATGTGGAACTCGGTAACTATTTTCTTCTTGAAGCAATTTACTCTTAACATGCAACACATGTTAATGATATCTACATTTCACATTTTGTTTTATATTTGACAGAAGCAATATAATAAAAGTTCAAACGAACTTAGAAGGCAATCATTTGGAGAACAAGCTATATTACAAAAAGATTGTGCTTTCCTTGTACAAAGTGATCAAAACTGCAAGAAAACATTTGGCAGAATTCAAGATCAAGTGATAGAAAACATATTGCAGAAATACCCTATTTGAATTTGGTATAGTTGGCAGATAGACTGACTGCTGTCCTTTAAAGACTATTTAATACACGCTGGATACATTATATTTCATCGTAAAGACCAAAAGCTACAGGCTATTTCAGTTTTTAAGTTTATAACATTGTTGTGCAAAATTACAAACCTTCTTTCCAAAAATTTAAATCATTTAATAAAACCAATACATTATACAGCTCCTCTCAAGATTGGCATAAATAACTAGAGAAACGAGCAAGAATAATTGAAGAACATTAAATTAATTGGGTGCAACAACAGACTCATTTGACTAATATAGTAATCAATTGAATATTTTTCTATGCACATGGAAAAGGACCAAAACATCATCCAACAGTAGAAGCCAATACACAAAATTGCTCGGCTTTGGATCTAGGCATGCGGAAACTCACGGAAAACCATGCAATAACTCGAGCAAAACATTGGGGCATCCAAGATTAAATTCACAATAAAGCAACGAAATCAAAAGTAGGCATCAACTCGTATAAAAGATCCAACTCTGTATATGAAAGGAACTAGTTAACAGTTGCATGAAATAAAATAACTGAAAAAAAAAATGAGAACACGAACGTTTCAAGAAGCAAAATGGACAGCTTGAAAAGGAAACAGTTCAAATTGAACTACAGTCTACTGCAAGATGACTCAAAACATAATAACAAATAGGACAGGTCTTTTATTGAATTGAGGCTTCTGTGATCCATAATAGTTGTAAGAAGAACTTCGGCGTAAATCACATGAAGAAAGACCTTTGTCGACGCGTTTTGAACCAACTAGTGTGGTTCATCGTCCTGACGATGAACCACATTAGTTGGGACGATGAACCACATTAGTTGGTTCGAAACGTGTCAACAAAGGTCTTTCTTCATGTGATTTACGCCGAAGTTCTTCTTACAAGGACAGGTCTTATTCTGCCCTCACACAGCTCAAGCATTTGAAAAAGAAATCTAAGCAATAACATATTTAGGTCTCATATTAGAGTGGTTCCAATCCGTGTTATCCTTGGAATGCCTGGCACTTAAACAGATGTACCAATGTGAAACAACTAAGCAATTCATGATGCTGCCTTGAGATTTTGTTGAAGGCAATGAGAACCTCTCACGGCTCTTTAAAATCACGACGATGGATAATGACTAATCCAAGTCCGAATTTTGCTTCATGATAACAAACACGCCATATAAAAAATAACTCCATTACAAACCGACATTTCTCTCATGGATGATCATCAATTCTCAACTTCCCTGCCAAGAAATACGGTTCAAATAATAATTGTTCAAAGCAATACGCTAGGATTACAAACTCAGTTAGCTATGACTTCAAATATCCTTGAATTATTTCACCTGGGCCCATTTGCAATGTATGAATGCTCACGATCACAACATGCCTTGGAGAACAACAATTTTTTTTACCAAGGCTGACGGAGCCAAAAAGATAAAATTAAAAATAGCAAGGGACAGCTTTCCATTTTGAAAAGGCAACAAGTATATGACGACACAGAAAATGCCATCAATATTTCCTGTCCATATATCCTAAAATGATCACTTCTGGTAGAATTAACAAGCGAGCTTTTCCGTTCTGAAAATCTTAAGCAAAGAATACATGATAACATAGAAAACACCATCATTTTATTAATGTCTCTTTGTTCGTGTCCTAAAATGGTCACTTACGGTATTATCTTTTCAAATAACGAGTGGAAACTATCTTTTTATTTTTCTGTGATCTTCCTAAGCTAATTACACGTCATAACCATTGGATCCAAGTTGTATACTACAACTACAAACTAATCAATCAAAATTAGGGTGTTACATATGAATTTTTAGCTTATAATACTGGTAAATATCTCAGTTCATCAGCCATTCTTTTACATTCTAAAGTCATGGAACTCCTTTGATATTTACTTTCACTTCACACATTTGAAGAGATGAGAGCAGAAAAAAAGGATTTACTTCACATTAATCAAGAAACAGTTCTTATCAGAATAATATGAAAATCGGTATAATGCTGCAGTTGCATGTGTGCATACAGTTGCATTGCAATGCAGCATCACAGCTACGTTGTTTGACAGCAATCTCCCCATGATACAAGACCTTTGATGGTTATATAAGATCTCCACTCTGTAAAAATATTTATTGAGTATAACCAGAGTTTACAACCATTACTCATAGCCACGCAGGATCATTTAGGCCATACATTACATGTACGAGACAAGAGATAAACATGTAAAACAAGCAAACACGTTGCTAGTGGATCTCCCAACTGAAGTCACGGCATATGTGGGCAAATTAAATCATTAAGTATGACATGGCACAATCACCTTAGATCAAAACCAGGTCTATATACTTTATTAGAATTTTCAGAAAAAAACATACAAACTATTCCTCCCTAGAATTTTGAAACAATAAATTCTTCCTAAAGGTGATGAGGCCTGCAACTGTCATTCCCAATCACATATTTCATCATCCTTTTTTCTCAGAAACAACTTATTTTCTCCATTTTACACTAATTATCCACCACATTCAACATGATTCGATTGTTCGTTAGAAAATGAGTGTTTTCATAGTAAGTTAATGAATTTTCACACTTTAGTGTGTTTTGGTTGGGTAATGTGTTTTCCAGGCCTCACTGTAACACCCTTTTACTTTTGTGATGAAAAGAGAAGATGCAGAATTTTCTGTGAGCAGTTGTGAGCTAGAGAAGGTTTTTCCAAGGTACCAACGCTGAAGAGTTTTTCTGCAGCATAAGCTGTGCAAACCTGAACAGCCATATTAACAGAGACTTTCTGCAGCTAAAGAATTTGACAGAAATGATCCCATGGCTGTGGAATTTTTCATAAGCAATAGTATGTTATAATTTTGTAACTATTTACATTTTACTGTATCTACTCTCATAAATTAGCCTATGAAGTTCTATTCCACTATTTCAGACCACTCAAGCCATTTGGCTTAAATATAGGCTGAAAGAGGATCTGATACAACAGTTAGTTAATTAGTTTTTTTTGTAATAGATACTAATTATAGACACTTACCTGTTTTAAACTAAAAAGTGGTTGCCTTCCTTGATACCAAGCAAAAGCCATTAGAAGTTAGCAAACAGTCATGATAGTTAGTATAGGAACTAGAACCAAACTTAAGGGGTTCAACTGTTTTAATGTTTAACATTAATCACTGTTCCCTGAAATACAAGAAGTTTCTGGTGTTCCCAAACTTGGTAAGTCAGTGTGTGTATTTGTAATTACCAGTCGTATTGTAGCACAAAGACCACTCTGCAGTCATGGTGATCTTTTAATTTATTTTCATGAGTGAATCTGTAAATCTGTTTTCTTTTTGTGCATATATATTTGAACAAACTCAAATTGTTATTTTCTAGGACATATTTCATCTTTCTGTACTTGCAAATGGCTTTCTGTAGCGTAGCGATACTCTGTTCATTACTTGTAGCATATTTTTTGAATAATGGTTATACACTGTTTTCTTTCAATAGCACTCGTAGTTATTTTCATAAGCAGTAGCTGTAGTAATTTCTGTAGCAATATTGTTGCAGCAGCAGTAGATTTATTTTCTGCAAATAGTATATAGTTGCTGGATTGAATTTCTGTAAGAATGGAAAATAGTTTTAAAATTGTAGGAAGAATTTTACTTGTCAGAGTAATTTGGAATTGCTGTAGGAATTAGTTGTTAATTAGTTCAATTGAGCCAATCATGGTGTGTTATTTAATTTAACTTGTAATTACATGTATATCACTTGTTAATAAAGTAAACGACTAATAAAAGCAAAAGAAATGACCAAGAAATGCATATCAAAGCGTTTTGAAAGCCCACGATCTTGGATTGTCGGATTGAAATACAAAGCAGGTTTTAAATAAGTACATCGTAGGGGGCTGTCAGGTGGTCATTTAGATTCAGTCCAAAACCCATAAGCAGAAATCAAGAGGGCAAATGTCATTTTAGAATATATTAATTACTATATGAGCTCCGCTCTGCAGAATGTCAGATGAAATGATACAACTATTGAAATTTGAAAATTATAATGCTTACATGTACCAAAAATACGATGATGCCACAGACAGATATATACCATTATGATCAACAATCCTATCATCATAATAGAATCCCCAAAGCACTACAGTTGACTACAAAATTGTAAAACAAATAAAAAGAAAAGATATCATAATGGCTTCCATCCTACGTTCCACCAGGTTTCCAAGACGGGGAAGCACAGGTGGAGGGAGATGCACAAGGGAGACATGGGAGCACCCCTAAACTTCAGGAAAATTCCGGGGGAGCCATCCAGGTCCTTAACATAGGGGTTCCCATTTCAAAAATTATAAACAAAATCCCAACAATAACAAGTCATTCATTGTACCTAGCAAATCCTTATTGACCTATTTTAGTGTTCATTCATTTGACATTAATAAAATTACTTCTCGTGTCTACCTCCCTACACCTTCCCCGTCCCCCTACCCCATTAATAAAAAATAACAAAAAAAAAATTTAACAGAAATTGTCATTTAAAATTTTGTAAGTTGACATTGTATTATTTATTGTTATTGCAGCTCAATTAAATTAAAAACAGGCACTAAAAATCCATGACATATTGAGGGAGTGAAATACCATGACTGTACGACTTCGAGAAAGAGGTAACTCCTGAAGAAACTTTTCAAATGCATCTAGTCGTACTCTTCCCTTAACTTCGACATACTTAGACCAGTCTTTCGCTGAGGTTTTCTCACCACTGAAACCAACCAACCTGAAGTCACTATCAACGAAATAAAGTTCATCTAACAACTAATCTATATAAAAAATAATAGAGAAGTAGATATAACAACAATAGAGAAAAGAACGTCTAACGTGATGAAAGATGTGTTTAAAATTGATGGGTAAATCATCAAGTGCCACATATAGAATTTCTACAAAACAGCATTAACAGAAACTCCTAACCTTGAAATAACAGTTGCCCCAAAACACTTGAAACTAAAACATCAAGGAAGTTAACAGCCTTCCACAAATGAATTTTCTAATGCTTATCTTCAACAAAGAAATCCATACCTTTTGAAAACAGCCACGACTGTTTCAACAACAAACGGATTTAATTGTACAGTTCCCTCCCAGAGTACTTCATAAGATGAAGACTGAGCTGCATTTCCTTGCCACTCATTCAAACCATCAGAATATTTAGTTTTCCTGCTCCGGCTTTCACTTTGTCCTTCTCCAATGAGCATTCTCTTGTGGGAGACAGAGAGATCATCTAATAAACTAGCTTTGCCTTCTTCCAAGTTACCTTGAAGGGTGTTTGCCCATTCTGTAGATTCTTCATTCTGAGTTGTGTTAACAACTTCTGCATCTTCATTAGATTGGTCTTCCCTTGAACCTATATATTCATCAAGAGACATTATTTCAGGAAGTTCCTTCCGTTCCCTCGTTACCTCTTCAGCAACAATTTCAGCTGGACTCATGTCTGATGCATCTATTCCAACTACTTGACCAGATGATGTACACGATGGAAAAGAACCAGGGGAATCTGAACCACTGCCAATTTCATTATGGTCAAGACTATCAACTACACCAGCAACTTCATCCACATCTGAGGCTTCATTGTTTTCAGTATGCTCCTGCTTAGTTTGGAGTTGCTGTCCTCCACCAGCCGCTACTTCTGGAGCTACATCATCCTTTTCAACTTCCAAATGGAATTCTCCTTTGTGTGTTTTCTTCACTAACCTTCTATAGTCAACATCTGAGTCAGGTAGAACTATCATATAAGCAAGCTCCTCTGCTTTGGCAATCCTCCATTGTGACAATTCCTTGGATGCTAATTGCTCTGCAGTCATGCAACAGAGGCGCTCAGGAGTGATTTCACCTGATACAACACGTGCCCTTAACTCAGGGTTGTTTCTATCTTTAAGATTAAAGAGAAGAGACCTGGCCTTTTCCTTGTACTTCTTGTTAACACTGCCATATATTCTGAAAAGTTCGGCTTCGACTTTAACTGATACAATCTGTGCTAATTCAGAACTCTGCATAGTTTGTTCATGCCCTTCACTTTGACTCTCCTCTTTCTCTAATTTAGCCCTTTTAAAGGTTATTGTCTCTGCCTCGCCATTGTATGGTACATTTAACTCAGAGTTAATCTCAATTTCATTTTGTTCCTGGTGTGAACTTTGTCTTAAGCAACATGATGAAACTGTTGTTTCTGCCAAAACCTGATTCTGTTCAAAATCTTCCCTACCTCGCTTCAAAGTTCCAGATGATTCCTCTTGACAATATTTGTCAGTCATGGCGCTCAACTCAGGGTCTTCCATTTTAACAACATTATAATCCATGCTCCCATCCTTGTTCAAGACTGTTGATTCAATCTGTAAATTATTTTCCATTTTTACATCCCTTTTAGATTGTTCATCCCATACCATAGCCAAAGCAGATGCCAATGATTCTCTCAGTTTGGTTCTGACTGAGTCAGATGAATCAACATGACCCTTGGGAGAAGATAAATCTGTCTGTGCTGTCTTCTTCTCCTGTGTTGGAGATTGACGCATCTTTACGTTAGGTACTCCAAATAGAACCTTTAATGGCACATTATCCATTGAAGAAGAGTATGGTGCACTAGGATCAAAATCTACATCTGCATCTTGCTTCATTTTCTCAATATCCTTCAACCTGCATTCATGCGCTTCTAACATCGACACTGTCCCAAAATGCCCATGATCTTCAAAAAGTTCGTGGGACTGTAATACACACAAAAAAAAAACAGTTAGCAACAGGTATATTCTTAAAATTTTCTAGAGGGCGGTCATTATAATGTACATTCACAATAATTTGACCAATGTCTTCTAGATCAAAATCAAATTTAGCATGTGAAAAAAAACTACAGGAAAAGGTAATTTGGCATCATTTGATTACAGCCTTCAAGGATAACATGTAGCTTTATTTAATCTTCCTTCTATTACAAGACAAAGATAAGGAACAAAAAGAGAACTAAATCAGTCCCAAAGCTTACAGAAAGAATACAAATGTACAAGCCTCTATGCTTCAAATTGATCATTTTTTTTCACAATGCAAGCATATAAAAACGCATTTTTTGCCCTTCAACCTTAAAAGCATAAAAGAAAATGTACTCCCTCGCACAAGATAAGGTCCAGCTCTGAATTAGAATAGATGGCATGCTAATATAGAATAACAAGGCTTCCATTTTGCACAATTGCACAACTCTGATATATTTTAATTGACGAGATTCCATAATTGAGACTAGCACAACCACATAAACAGTGGTTGGTGTACGATGATCAATCTAGATTCTATAGCAAGCATCTTATATATGCTGTTGGTTATGATAGTCAAGCGCTCAACTAAAAGGCAGTTACACTGGTTACAATAACAAGTAACCCAATGGCAGTTTTTAGGGGAGAATTTATTGACTTTACATTGTACAACTAACAGCAACATTTGTAGAAAAGGCAGCTTGCTGTAATGATAATCCAGGTTCATGGCACACTAAGCTTCCTCTTGTGTTTATACAGGGCCCAGTTAATACAGTGCAAGAAGATGAGTTGCATTGAGACAAACACAACCACATAAAACAGTACTTTGGTTGGTGTACCACGGTCCACAACCAATCTATAGCAACCATCATTTATATGCACTTGGTTATGTTAGTCAATTGTTCATCTAAACAAAGTTACGTTGGTTATATATTAATAAATAACCTAACAGTAGCTTTTTCTAGTAAAATTATTTGTGTTACAAATAACAACAGGGTTTTTAGGAAGGGAAGCTTGTTGTAATAATAACCCGGGTTCATGCCCTGCTGAACATGCTCCTGTGTTTATAGCATATACAGCCCAGTGATTTGTCTATAGCAAACATCTTTCCTCTGGGCAAGAAGATGAGATACATTGAGACGAGCACAACCACATAAACAGTACTTTGGTTGGTGTACAACCAATCTATAGCAAGCGTCATTTATATGCACTTGGTTATGTCAGTCAACTGTTCATCTAAGCAAAGTTACATTAGTTATATTAATAAATATCCTAACAACTGCTTTTCTAGTAAAGTTATTTGTGTTACAAATAACAACAGCATTTTTAGGAAGGGCAGCTTCTTGTAGTAATGACCCAGGTTCAAGCCCTGCTGAACATGCTCCCGTGTTTATACAGGCCAGTGGTCTGTCTATAGCAAGCATCTTTTCTATGTACTTGGTTGTTTTTGTTAATTGCTCATTTAAAGGCAGTTACAAATTGTAACTGCCTACATTAATAAATAACCTAATGGCAACTTTTCCTGGGAAAGTTATTAGTATTGCACTTAATTACATCTTTTTAGGAAGGGCAGCTTATTGTAATGATGGCCTCTAGCATCAAAAAAAAAATCATGCTACAACAAATACTTACATATCATCAAAATCATTGCCTATATTGGGATCGTAATCATCAATATAAGCACTAAAATAAGACAGAAAAAGCTTAACATGTCAAATCAAGATTTTGTTGGAGTGATGGGTCCATTTTTGCCAGTCATGGTAGTGGAGTTCAACAATCAATGCCACTAACATCAAGATACATAGAAGGCTTGGTGCTCTCGATCAAATGCTAGTTCCATACCCTTGTACACAATAGAATCTAATGGAAATGTTCCAATCCCCCCAATCCTGAAATCCTAAAAACTGTTAAGCCAACTAGCTTTTAAGTGAAATTTAAAATCCCACTTTCTCCATATAAAATCCAATGAGGTTGGAACCACTCAAACATCTTAAAACAGTTAATGGTTTTAAAATTTAGGTAAAGGTAAAGCTTATCCCACTCACTAATTATCCTTTCTTTCTTTTAATTTCCATTCAAATGGTCCTTGGTTTCATTGTATAGAACCAGCAAGTTCAATGAAAAAAGCTCAGCCTTTTCCAATTTTGTGCAACAGGTCAAGCCAATTGATTCCAGTCTGATGCCAATAACACTGTTCTTATTTACAATTTGACTCTCAAATTCTCAAACTCTAAGAATTTGAATTTTGGGTTCCCCCTTCAAGTCCTTTCTAATCTTCTCTTGATCCTCCTTGATTTTATCTGTCCATTTACAGTGATTAATAGTACATAGAGATTTTACATGTAGACCTTACCATAATGAATCTTCATCCTAATTCATCATTTGGCAAAATTAAATGTGTTTCACCTATCATAAGGAAACTCCACTTAATCATGAAATATATCATTTGTATACAAAGGAACTAATTCATATACCCTAGAAACATTAAATCGTGTGATAATAGCTTAGAAAGCCATTGTGATACAACTTCTGGAAATTTTGCATTGCTTCCACTAAAAACAAGGTACAAATCAACCTAAGGTGATTCAAGGTGCATACTAATCAATACAAGAGCACACAACATGGAATCCAAGGATATAGAGCCTACATATTTCACCTCTACAAAACTCATTCCATAATTTCCCAGAATGTTACCTTCCACTCATCATAACCCTTCAAAAGGGTTGAAACTTTGATTTGACAAAAATTGACTAGTTTCACCAAAAGTCCAAGCTTCATTACAAAAGTCCGAATTGAGTGATCCAAGTTATTGAGTGTACAAGCCACAGCTTCCTACATTAATTTTTCACTTTGAATCAAAAATGTAGTTGGTCAAGAATGTTACCACATGATAACCCCGTGGTTGGAATGAGCATCATGCTCAAAGGATTGTTAACGAATCAACCTGGGTTATATGTTTAATCTTCTTCCTTTTCTTCTTTCTTTTTCCCCACTCTCTAAAGCACTTTCTATTTTGTCTTTTCTCCCTTTATTTTTCAACTTCTTCTCTTCAATTTTTTCCTTTGCATCCTTCAACTGCAAACAACACCTCTTCATTCATATAACTTTGCTAAAAGTCATCAACAATTGTACTTACCTTCCTCTCCTCCCTCTCACACACCATTACCAATGTCCCATTGAACTGTAACTCGATGCTTGCTCACCATGGCTTGTTGTTCAAGCATCTGATCATCCTCCTCTTTGGAGGCATCTTCTCTTATATCAAACATCATCGTTGTTGTTACCTCTAGACTCATGCTAAAAGTCCCTTTGTTGTTGTTTTTTCTTCATCACTCTACTATTTGGCATCAACTCTTCTTGTCGCATCTATATCTCCATCTATGAATACATGTTTCTCAAGTTTTCAAGTGTCCCTCCAGCCTCTTCATCTTCAAGCTTGTTCTACTTCTATGTTGCATTACTATTCCACCTCTTCACATAAGCATCTCCTTTCCTTTGGCAACATGCTTGTTGCATCTTTCCTTTGATCAACTTTTGCACTCCTTCCCACTAATTGTTGTTTTTTTCCTTACAAACATATCAACGCAAAATTCATTACAAAACCAACAATGTTCATCTATAACTCCTTCAATGGAACTTCTCTTGCCACATCATTCTTTTCTACAACGCCATCTTCTATTGCAATGACTCACTACAACTATGTTGTTGTAATGTCTTCTTCCCTCTCCTTTGGCATGTTATCAACAACACACATTACACATATTTTCCTCTTTCTCCACAACAAATTGGAGATAATAATTTTCATGCCTACGACACTCATCAATTTCACACACCTTCTATCTCTACTCGTCTTCAGACATCTACACTTGCATACGCTCAACTACATGCACCCCACTCTCGTACTTGGACAATGAACTTTTTGCTAATAGAACTCACAACACTGATCATGCAACATAGATTCCAGCCCCATCCACTACCATTGTTAATGGTAACAAAATTCAGTAAAGAAACATTAACTTCACAACTTTTGGAACTACATGGTGGATAATGTAGCTCATAGTAGTATTCATCCCAATTTGCAATGGTCACTTTTCCCTACCCTTAGACCACAAGCAAGGAAATTAGAAGTTCCTAATAGCAAGAGGAAATTTTAGTTAATTATCTGTCTTTCCAGTTTAGTTTCTAAAACTTGGAATTATTCATTGTTATTATGGCCAATTTTGTAAACAATATATCACAATTAAAAATTGCACTATTGACTGCATATTACAAGTCCTTGGTCAATATTCCCTCTTACATTTCATGGTCAATTTTATTTATTAATGACAAACATTCTTTGTTGGAAACTTAAAAATTAAAGGGTTCATGTTATGGTTATCAATTACAACTATAGTATTAAAAATTGTAACTGATGATTGGACCAGTCCACCTTAAATAAACCAAGCTTCAAACCAGAATCAGTCAAACCGGAACTGGTCAAATCTCAATTAACATGCTTTTAAAAAAATACATGAAATAATTAATTTTTAATGAAAAATAACTATTTTTAAGATTTAAAACCATGATTCCAAACCAATAGAGAAAAATATGTGAAGTTTGCTAATCTATATATGATGTAAAGGTGAATATATCAAAACGGCATCGAGTGCAACACATATCATCGACAAAATACAAGAGCAATGAAGCTCTAAATGGCCTATAAAGTCCAAAAACAATGCTACAAGCTATTTGGCCATTGCCCTACTACAAGACTACAAGTCTAAATAGTAAACTCTATAGATACATATCAATGATCAACATGACCATTCCTCATCATGATCAAACTCAACACTACTACTAGACACGAGATCATCAACAAGAGCTACATAATCATCATCTGGATTAGAGTGCCTATTGGAAGCACGAGTTGGTCGAGTTGCACGACTAGTGCCTTCCATTGGTTTTTTGCCTTTGTTTGATGAGGCTACTAATTTTGGTTCCAATGGAGCTAACCAAATATGCATGGGGATCAAACCCCCCCCCCAACATGTCAATATCGAAATTAGCATCAAGCCTAGGGATCATCAGTCTCCTCCACCCATTCTTATGTTGGATCAATATCCTCCAACACAATGGGATCTAGATCAAGTCATCTATTCATCATTCAATTACGCCATAGTCAAAGTTGTATTGCATTATGACAAGATCATTTAACAATTTTTGTTCCAAACAATTTCTCTTCTTTGTGTGTATGCGCTCAAAAACAAACCAATTGCGCTCACAACCTGAAGCACTACCAAATTCGTTGAGTACTCTAACTGCATACTTTTGCAATTAAGGACACTAGCCGCCAAATGACTCCCACCAATGTGCTACAAAGAAAAAGACATTAATTAGTAACTTAGTTCATTTCATTACTTAATTACAAGTATTTACAAACAATTTGAATTGTAATTGGTAAATTTGTAAACAACTAAACTCTAAAAGAAAAACAAATTGGAATTACTCACCTGGTTGATCTACATCTCTTACCATCTTTGCCAAGTTATTGCCAAAGGTACCATACTGAAAAGAGTAAGTTGTCTATGTATTTCCAACTAGTCAAAATGGTTAGGGACCATGTCCTCCAAGCAATCATAAAATCCATCTCTAACCTCCCCAACCTGTAGATCTTCTAGTCGAGTTTTACAATGATACTTTAGGTTCAAAAAATACCCAGATGCATGTATAAGACGATGGAGTTGATTGTTCGATTTGTTATCAATGATCTCCCAAATACGCCCATATTTAGCTAACTTATCCTTGTAAGTTGCTCGTATTTTCTCCTTTACATGATCCATAGCGTTATAGATGTAGCCCATGGCCTATTTTTCCCCATCCACCATCTGTAACACCTTAACAAGGGGCTCGATAATTTTCGCAAGCTCTACAAACATTTTCCAAAAATACTGTCAAAAACTTTCTTTTTGGTGTCTTTGCCATCTTGTCTATGGGCCCACTGAGATGAAGCCCAATAATCCAAAGAACACATTTTCTGCAAGTTTTTTTTGTTGAGAATTGAGACATTGCAACATGAGAAAGTGAGTTGCGAATCTCGTCATTGCAAGCCTAACAAGCTCTTTGCCCCTAGTGTTTTTTCTCATTAGGCTCAATACCCATTAGTGGTTATAGATGTATTTTGTAATGCACTTGGCAAGCTCTACAGTGTTTTTTACCCACTCCAATTTTCCTATGTCCTCAAGCATAAGGTCTATGCAATGTGCAGCACATGGAGTCCAAAATATGGTCTTATATTTGGACTCTAGCATCTTTCCAGCAAGAACATAGTTTGAGGCATTATATGTGATGACCGACACAACATTTTGCACCCGCACTTGTTGAATAATGTCATCCAAAAGCTCAAATAGAAGGGTTGCATCCTTCACCTTATCACATGCATCAACTAATGTCAAAAACATGGTTCTTTGATGGCAAGAAACAAGGAAATTAATGATAGTGTAGTTATTTCCATCGGTTCATCCATCTGGCAAGATGGAACACCCTGTTTTGAGCCATTACTCTCTATAGTCAACCAAATAATCATCAACGGAACAAATCTCTTTTTGCAAAAGAGCTCCCCTCAAGTCATGCACAATAGGGCCTTTGAAGCCCTTTCTTGTAGCTTGGTAATAAGGTGAGTTGCCAACATTAAATGGGATATCTACATCATACCACCATCTAGCAATGTATTGAAAAGAATATTCTTTGCATTGTTTTTTCCAATGGTCATCCAAAGTGGGTTAACGTTGAGTTAGACTTGGCTGGTAGGAAGTGGGATTAGCAAAGGAAATGGTGGCAGAGGATGAGAAATAACTTTGGATGTTCATCCTCTTTGTTCCTTTAGATTGTTGGCCTTGATGATAAAACCCAAGAGTAGAAGGAACATAGTAAAAGGGGTCACTGGTGGAAGGGATAGAAGAGGAGTCGTGAATCTCGAAATCATCATGCCCACTCTCTTTCATGGCTTGTAAAATTTCCTTCTTCCTCGCAATTTATTCTTGGATAGCCTTCTCACTGGCCTTATTCTTCTCAAATTTCTCAAACTTGGCGAGGTATTATGCCCTAACAGGACTTATCGCTTCCATTGGTGCATCACATGGCTTTACTTGGCTTCTTATCCCAGCCAAATGTTGTTTCAACTTGAGAATACCCCCACCTTAAACAAATTTATTGTAAAATTTACGTATCGTTTTTCCATCAATCACATCACAATGAGCCCATGCACTATCCTTGGATTTTGAGGGGCATCGTGGTTAGAAATATTTGAAATTTGCAAAGAAAACTATTCATTTAAAAAAAAAAAAAAAGGCAACTAAGAAAAATGGAAAACCTAAGATAAATTTGGGAAAAAAATGGACATATTTAGCCTACAAAATTTGATAGCATAGAACTAGAGATTTGATAACAATGTAGCATAGAACATAAAAAAGAAAAATTAAATATAAGAACAACAGTAAAATATGGATTTTTTAAGTGAAAATTCTTACCTAGAAATGCAAACTAGATTCCTTAGCCTCCTCTTGAAGATGCCAACTCTACTAACAACTCCAAACTATCTCCACAACAGCGCCAAGTCCAACTCCAAGCCTCCAAGATGCCTACTCCAGCAAAACTCGACACTCTCTAAGCTCCCAATGAAACTCACAAAAACTCCAAATGAGATGTGTGAGGCAAATGAGAGGGGAGACCTCCTTTTATTGGCTTGGAGGGGTTGCTTTTAGAGGGAAACAATCCTTAGTTTCCCTCCAAACCTCCAAGATTACTCTAGCAAAAACTCAACACTCTCTAAGCTCCCAATGGAACTCACAAAAACTCCAAATGAAATGTGAGGCAAATTAGAGGGGAGGCACCCTTTTATTGGCTTGGAGGGGTTGTTTTTAGAGGGAAACAACCCTTAGTTTCCTCCAAACCACCTCACAAGCTTCTAAAAAACAATCCAATGGGTCTATGGCCGGTGTGGCAATAAACCGATCGATTTATGAAGGAACCAGCAAATTTACCCGCAAGTCAGTCAATTTCGTTATAAACCAACCAATTAGACCCGATATTTTTGGAAAAGGGGCGAATTGATAACTTTGACCGGGTTTTTTGGTCGATCCAAATGGTTTAGCTAGTGAACGAGACGATTTGACAAGTTTCTGGTTCAAACCAGCCAATTTTTAATACTATGATTACAACTTTAAGATGGTCGATGTTAATTATTATTTAAACACCTAATATTTTAATTAATTATCATTGATCTACCAAAAATTACATTTCTAGATTCCTAAAATTGTAGTATTTATCTACATATAGCACAAAAATCTATGATTTCATGACTTTTAGTATGCTTTTTTTTAATATATATGCACCAAAATATATTAGAATATATATTATATAAATGTGCTCGTTAGACATTTCTTTTCCCAAATCTTTCGGAAATTAGCACTTTGCAACCATGCCTCCCACTACCACTCCACACTCACCGCAACAACCTTCGTTCTAGGCCATGTATGTATAGCCCTGGATTGACTAGGATGGGGGCGATTGGGATTTACCACCAAATACACCATATGATGCATTCAATTGAACCATTGGCTTTTTATCTTCCTCTGTTACTTTAGTAGAGGTTGCAATTCTAATATTTTTTTTGTTTAAAACGCAACAAAAATCCACATAGATGTTTCCTCATGCAAGTAAGTTGCGTAAGTTGTCTTACAATGTGGGGAAGTATATTGATCGCTTTTGCTTTCCCTTCCTAATCTCTTAACACATAATTCCACAAAGGTGTTAAACTATCTTTTCACCCTCACTTTTAGCATCATCAACCTTTTTCTACTTCTTCCTCCTCCCCAATGGCCACACACACCATGAAATTTCTCATATTCTTCCTAATCATTAGTATTTCTCGTCATCATCGTCATAATAAAAAACAAAAGCATACAACAAGTACCCATCATGCTTATTGAGAAAATCCTACAAAAGGATGAAGGAGAATAATAATAGGGAAAGAGATAGAATTAAGCATGCATTCAACAATAAATAAAATTAAATAAATAAATAAATACAACAAAAACAAGGAAAACTAAAAAAGCAAGAATGAGATTAAAGCTTATATCGTCAACTCTCTATGTCAATGTGACTATGTCAATGTTCAACCTCACCTCCAATCTCCCACAAATATGCTTCCCAGCAACTAGTAAGAAGCCCACAAAACATTGGCAAAGATAAGTGAAATAGATTTGTATCAATCCATATACCCTTATCATGAGTTGCGGGATTTATTTGGGGCCCTCCTGTAGAGACTACATGCAATCAAGAATGAAAAACAATATAGTGAAGTTTGGGCCCTCTTGTAGACACCACATGCAATCAAAAATGAAAAAAATTAGTCATGTTCTCCAAGAGTGTTTTGTTGGGAGCAAATAGCACTTCACTAGTGTTTTATAGTTTGGGCCCTCTTGTAGACACCACATGCAATCAAAAATGAAAAAAATTAGTGATGTTCTCCAAGAGTGTTTTGTTGGGAGCAAATAGCACTTCACTAGTGTTTTATAGATGGTGAGAACAATGCAAATTCATCTAGGGAATGCTCAAAAGGTTGCCAATGATTCACTTTGGGAGCACTTAAAATGTGTTTTCGAATGCTCCTAGATGGTTCAATCAAAGAGTGCAACCAAAGGTACTCTTACAAACACTGCACTTCGAGAGTGAGGACAAGGGGTGCACTTGGTCTAACCTTGTACAAGACACATCTTTCTCTAATAAAACCTCTTTTTAGCCTTGAAAAAATTGCTCTCACTAATAAGGCCTAATAATATATTTAACTTTTAAGGATGATTTTACAGTGCTTAAGATATAATTAGTTGTGGGCTATATAATTAGCTACTGAAACGATGTAATCAAGTTGTATTATTGTTTTATTTAAATGACCTCATTAAGATGTATTAATGTTTATTTACATAGTTTTATCCTAAACCAATCATTAAGCATTCCAATGACCAATCCATAAATTAACCTAGTTCATGTAAAATCAATATATAGGTGTGCATGCAATATTTAGTTCTTGTAAACCTTTTAAGAACTTGAAAGGTAAGTATTTGATTCTTACATACACTAAAATCCTTTGAGTAATGCATGTTAAAATATCTTAGGCACTCTCATTATTCCTTTGCAAACAAATAACATACCCCAATCCTCTGTCAACTTTAACCTTGAACCATTTATGAGTTTTTTTTTAGTTTTTTACATCTCCCATGTACAACTTCCCTTTCATTTTTGTAGCAAACCATTTGCCTCACTACAAGGACCTAGAAAATCACATTAACACAAGGGAATCTAATAATAATTATTGAATATGACCAAATAGCATCAAAAACTACAAAAATAGGCAAACAAATACTAGACAATGTACCTATGGCCTCTTCACATCAATTGCAACTAAAACGTGATTTATTAATAAGCAATATACAAATAATTAGTATTTAGTAATGTTATAATGTTACAATAAGGTATACAACCATCAACACATCCAAATCCTTTTGGATTATGACTTTTATTTTTCCTAGCTCTTACATATAGATATATGCCATGCCTCCTCTCCACTAACAGTCAAGAGCTCTAGTTAATTATGTTATCTCATTCTAACACTAGAATAAATAGTTGCCCCATCATTCTCAATCTCATTTGTAATGCCAACAAGGCATATTCATCTAGAACAACCATTTCCTCCTCTACCATTGTATTCCCCTTTCCTATTTTAACATTGTCCTCCCTTCTTTACCTTTTTTCTCGAGTTATGTTGCGAAATCAATCCTCATGCCTCACTCTATCGTCCTCCACCAACAACTTCAAAGCCATTACTTCCTTCAACTTCTTTACAAAATATTGACACTCCTTCCTCCTAAAAACACTCTTTCAATATCAAAACTTACAACTAAATCCCTTGCACAATCATTATTCTTTATATTTATCTCTATATCAATAATTATCTAGCCCTCTTTCCTTTGCTTACTACCAATCTCATTTGACTTCATTTTCCATCACATGCACTACTTCTTCACATGTATTTTATGTAGATAATATATTACAAATGGCTTTCTTTCTTACATAAGAATAATTGGTGTCTCATTTCTAACCTTCTTTCTACCACTTTAAGAAACTACATGTTCTCTAAAGTAATATTTCATATTTCTACTCTTGCTCTTTTAATACCAATCTTCCTTTGCCTTTATCTTCACTACATCCTCCATTATTCCATATTGAGTTTTTGAGTTTTTAATTTATGCACTAGCATTATTATTAAATTCCTCCTTTTTTAATTAAGAATAATTACTCAAGTCTCATTTGTGAATTACTCCTACCACTTGGGAAATTATGGTCTAATATACAATAGCCAAAAACTAGCATTCCAATAAGGGAAACCATATCGACTTAAATTAAAAAGTTGTTAACTCCAAAATCATCTTCTCCAATAAAATAAAAACCCCCATCACATAATCATTCATTTTCATAAACTTGTCCTCCCACACAAATGCAATAAAGCATTTGAAGCCGATATGTTACTTCAATTACTCAATGTTGAATAGGATATTGGGAACCATGGTTTGATAAACAAGCTTCCCTATCCAAAATCATGTCCCTCCATTCAAATCATGCCCAAAATATCTAATAGAATATTCACTATATTTTACTTGATTCAACTCAATATTGGATAGAATATTAACAACCATGGTTTCATGAGCAAGCCTCCCATGGCCCTATTTCCATTTCATTACTAACAATAACAATCCAACCTCCTTCTGAGCTCATTGGGCTACACAGAATAGTGAACATTCCCACTTGAAGTTGTTTGCTAAACAATATTGGGGCCCTGCCTAAACCCCAAGTTTGAAACTCGATTAACCCACCTCATGTGCTTATGCATGGTCATAATGCATGGTCGTATAAGGCTTGGGGGTATAGGGTCAATCCCTCTGACTCAACTCCAAGCCCCCTTAATAACATGCAACCAGTCTACCACTTAACTTGATAATTTAAGTTAATTAAAATAAAATAAAATTTAATCCAACCTTCTCAATTTTCAAACATCAAAAATTAAACATTAAAAGTGTAAATTAAAAATTAAATACACACTCTATACAATCCAACCTAACTCCATTGATACATCAAAGAACTATTTCTTTCTAAAATTATTTTTCTAGCGACCAATTAGAAATTATAAAATACATTATTTATTGTAATTGAATATCCTATTCAAGAAAGTAAATGTGAATGTTTATCCAACATCGCAAAGCCGACTCGAGCTACAGGTCACTAGAACAAAGAGAACCTGGAATGCACCACAATGTCTTTATGAAAAACCTGGGAATGCACCACAAGTCTCTAATGAAAAACCTGGGAATGCCCACAATGTCTTGAGCGGTACATCCGGGGTGGAAAAACTCATAGATCCCGAGCCGACCACTATTGAATAGTCCAATCCAACCATGGTGCACGAAAGAGAAGCTTGGCAAGACAAAGCTGGTGGTTAGGCAGAGGCCCCATTGTTCGGGGTGTTGCTCTTCACGTGTCAACTAAATCCAAAAAGTTTAAGGATCCATCTTAATCATAAAATTGCTTATATAGTATTCTAAGCATTTTTTTTGGGACGTAAATATTCCAATTTATTATAAACAAATATTTATGTTCATAAACCCATGTTGTGCCACTATACCAAAAAACAGTACCCCCACTTTAACATATAAATTGTTTGACGCCATCAAATCTTTGTCATTGCTTCCCTTACAATCTAACCATCAAAATGGTTTGACATTAGTTTAAATGCTTCATCACCATCTATGTAATGAACCTAACCTTCAAAATGGTCTGACATTAGTTTAAATGCTTCATCATCATCTACATAATGACATTAGTTTAAATGCTTCATCATCATCTACATAATGAACCTGATCCTTCAACAATGGTGCAAAATTTCCTTGTCCTCGAACAATTGCTAACCCTTTAACATGACTAAAAATTGAACTAGCCTTACAAATATTGCTAGTGTCTACAACACTTCCAACTTGTAACTACCTTTCAATTATAATCCCTCAACATATTGAATCATTTAATAGTGCATGGTTTCCTCATCCTCTAAACAATTACTAACCCTACAACATCTTAGGGTCACATAATTGATCATTGATCTTGTCCTGCAAAGATTGTGAATATCTTTATCCAATAAGTTAATATCTTTATCCAATAAGTTAACTCAAGTTGTTGAGTGTTGTGAATTGAAATAAGATGTCTTAATGTCAAATCCAAGCGAGATATATGTGATATGTTAATACTCAATGTCCTCATCAAGCCACCAAGTGTGCCAAATCAAGTGTGCACATCAAGCCACGCGAGCTATATGTGATATGTTAATACTCAATGTCCTCACCTAGTCAAGTGTGCCAAGTAAGGAATATTGTAGTCAATGTCAATAGTTTACCCTAATTAACACTCGTCAACAATTGATAAAGTCTCTAAGAGTTTCCCATCCATGGATTACCTTGAAAAAAAATAGCAATATTTATAACTTTCCCAACTTACAACTACCTCACAATTTTTCCCTTCAAAACTCCATCTTCTCCATGCTTGTCATATATTTGGGTGAATAGGCCAACAATGTTCATATTAGTTAAAAAATTTCCCTTCAAAACTCCATATTCTCCATGGTTGTCATATCCTTGGGTGAATAGGCCAACAATGTTCATATTAGTTAAAATTTACAATCAATTTATCACTCCCCATCCATGGATTACTTTGAAAAAAATAGCAATATTTATAACTTTCCCAACTTACAACTACCTCATAATTTTTCCCTTCAAAACTCCATCTTCTCCATCTTCTCCATGGTTGTCATATCCTTGGGTGAATAGGCCAACAATGTTCATATTAGTTGAAATTTACAAACAATTTATCACTCCCCATCCAACTTACAACTACCTCACAATTTTTCCCTTCAAAACTCCGTCTTCTCCATGGTTGTCATATCCTTGGGTGAATAGGCCAACAATGTTTATATTAGTTAAAATTTACAATCAACTTATGACTCCACAAACATAATTCTACTTGATCAAATCCCACATCCAAACCTTCATTTTACAATTTACAATCTAAAGTTTCCCTTTGACAAAAATGTTCTAACCAATTCACCCCAAATCACTTCAAGTTTACATTCTCCCCATCCCAATCCCAAAGCACTTCAAGTTTACATTCTCCCCGTCCCAAGTTAACATCAAGCAAAAGTGTTCCAACTAACCCATATTCTAAAATAGTTTGCCATTGCCATCTCTCCATCCCAAGAAATATTCCAACTAACTCATCCTAAAGCACTTCAAGTTCGCCATCTCTCCATCCCAAAAAAATATTCCAACTAACTCATCCAAAAGCACTTCAAGTTTGCCATCTCTCCATCCCAAGTTAACATCAACCAAAAATGTTCCAACTAACCCATCCCAAAGCACTTTAAGTTTGCCATCTAACCCATCCCAAAATAATGATACCAAACTAAACCATCCCAAAGCATTTAAGATAACCATCTCTCCATCCCAAGTTAACATTGACGAAAAATGTTCCAACTAACCCATTCTAAAGCACACTTTAAGTTTGCCATCTAACCCATCCCAAAGCACTTCATGTTTGTCATCTCTCCATCCCAAGTTAACAACGAGCAAAAATGTTCCAACTAACCCATCCCAAGGCACTTTCAATTTGCCATCTCTCCATCCCAAGTTAACACCAACATTATTATTGATTTCTTAAATTTATTGAAATCGTCAACCAAAAATGTTTCAACTAACCCATCAGGCACTTTCAATTTACCATCTCTCCATCCCAAGTTAACATCGAGCAAAAATGTTCCAACAAACCCATGCCAAGGCACTTTCAATTTGCCATCTCTCCATCCCAAGTTAACACCAACATTATTATTGATTTCTTAAATTTATTGAAATCATCGACCAAAAATGTTTCAACTAACCCATCCCAAGGCACTTTCAATTTGCCATCTCTCCATCCCAAGTTAACACCAACATTATGATTGATTTCTCAAATTTATTGATTTTTTATAGTTTATAGCATTCTAAAATTTATTGAATTTTTATAGTTTATAACACTCTAAAATTAATTTTTTTATGCATAAGATAGACCTTTCCTTTCTCCAATTGCTAGGCCAACATTATGATTGATTTCTCAAATTTATTAAATTTTAATCATTTATAACATTCTAAAATTTATCAAAATTATTGAATTTTTATAGTTTATAACATTCTAAATTTTATTTTTTTATGCATAAGATAAACCTTTCCTAATTGTTATTCCTAGCAAGGAATTTTTGTTCAAATTGTTCTTCCCAGCTTTGTATCTCACAACTAAATGACAAACATTATTGATTTCTTAAATTTATTGAAATCATCGACCAAAAATGTTTCAACTAACCCATCCCAAGGCACTTTCAATTTGCCATCTCTCCATCCCAAGTTAACACCAACATTATGATTGATTTCTCAAATTTATTGAATTTTTATAGTTTATAGCATTCTAAAATTTATTGAATTTTTACAGTTTATAACACTCTAAATTTAATTTTTTTATGCATAAGATAGACCTTTCTTTCTCCAATTGCTAGGCCAACATTATGATTGATTTCTCAAATTTATTGAATTTTAATCATTTATAACATTCTAAAATTTATCAAAATTATTGAATTTTTATAGTTTATAACATTCTAAATTTTATTTTTTTATGCATAAGATAAACCTTTCCTAATTGTTATTCCTAGCAAGGAATTTTTGTTCAAATTGTTCTTCCCAGCTTTGTATCTCACAACTAAAAGACAAACTTTTGTTTTCAAGACTCAGTTCTCAGTGTCTTTTATATGAGATGGAGGCACAGTGTCTTTTATATGAGATGGAGGTACAGTTTCAGTGTCTTTTATATGAGACGGGGGTACAGTTTCACTCTCAATTGTGTGATAATTTTGATTTACTTAGTAGTGGGTTTTTTAACCTTCATTGGACATTAGTGACATCTCAAATCATTGAATTTCTATGAGATGGGGGTACAGTTTCACTCTCAATTGTGTGATAATTTTGATTTACTTAGTAGTGGCTTTTTAACCTTCATTGGACTTTAGTGACATCTCAAATCATTGAATTTCTATATTTATTAATATTTTAAATTTAATTTTATGCATAAGCTACACCTCTCCTTTCTCAGAACATATTTGTTCATTGACATTGACAAAATTATATAATCTTATAGGTAAATATTTATTATGGTAATATCATTCTATATCCATCCCATAGATATGAGCATGTGGGAAAGTAAATGAAGTTCAAGCAATTTTAAATTGTAGCTTTAGGATACAATTATATTATTTAAATAGTATTGCGCTTTATAATGGCCAAATTATAAATGCCAATCGATTCGCTTCTACAAGCACAATTTAATTACATAAGAATTCACCTTACTTAAATAATAAAATGATATATTTCTTATGGAACCTTCACATATATCGTATAGGTCCAAAAGCATTGATTCCATGGACTTCCATTTCTTCCGATTTAAGTTTATTGTCCAGCCCCCTCGAAAATTTATTTTCACTTTAAAGAATCAGCTTATTTTCAGTTATGAAATCAATTTGACTTAAAGTTAGCTAACTTCAATTGATTAAAGTAATTCCTCTCAGGAATTACCTTCTCAAACTTGAAAGATTTTATTGTATACAATTAATTATAAAGATTTTTTAAAGCTTGTAATCTTGTTAAACTTGAAAGGTTTACAACAATTTAATGTTCGTGATCTTAAATTTAGAAAGATTTCTTTTATACAATAAAAGTTATAAGGCGAGAAATGGTTTAATGTTGGCCTTTGTAATGAATTAGCCTACAGTAGAATAATTAATTTACCAAACTTATCTCGGCAAATACTTCATTAAAGTAACCTAGAGATTTTTTACACCCCAACGATAAAGGGCAGTTCATCTTAAAGAAGTTACACAACCCCATAAAGATTTTAAAAGATAAAGAGTAGTTCATCTTAAAGAGATTAAACACTATAGAAATTTTAATCGTATGTCATAGAGTAGTTCATCGTAAGGGAATCAAACAACCCTAAGCTATCAATTAAAGTAATTTTCCACTGCCAACACATCCTTACATATTACAATAATTGAATACCTATAGAAATCAATTCATAAGAGATAATTGAACAATGATTGTCAAATGGAATGAAGGACATATATATTCATCAACCACAAGCAATAATCCCTTACACTTTCATGTAAGGCATGTAAATTTGCATTCAAAGAGACCTCAATCCATGACTCTAATTAAACAAACACAACAAAAAAGAAAAAGAAAAAAATCAATTTTACACTTTCATCTAAGGCATGTAAATTTGCATTCCCACAAACTTCAATCCATGACTAATTATAAAATTAATTAATTAATCACCCACTTATACATTAAACTTAAAGTTAGCATTTCAAAATGTTAAAATCTTAATATATCGCTTTAGAAAATCGTTATTACACTTAAATTGATCATCATATCATATCCATGTGATTCTTTCTAGCTTTAGAGGTTATATTTGAACCACATTATATTCTTGATAAGAATTTTAATTTTAAGATTCTGGAATTTTAAGAAACATCAATTGAAGCTTTAGGACATTTGTGAATCATTCCATAAGCACTTGAGAACAAATGTCCTAGGATTTTCTCCTCTTCTAAAAAGCAACTTTAACTTAATTACTAAAGAACAACACTTGAATAAACACGAAATATAATCTTTGGATATAATGAATCAGCCAACATGCACACTAGTTACAATCTCATAACTTCAAACAGAACACCAATCTACTGTAGTATGTACCAGTTATTAGAATCACTGAACAGTCTTTTGATCCCAGGCAATTGACAATTGATAGACATTCAACTTTAAGGACTTGAACTATATTGAAAAACCACAGAACTTGAGGACTTCTCGTTCTAGCGTAAGATCAGTAATTATGAATGTTATCACTTTTCCAATGAAATATACTAATCTGGCTCCATACTACACATTAGAAACATACAATATTAATGAAAAATCTAACATCATCAGTGTCACACATGGACTGAAATGATATAATCCACAAAAATATACCTAATGGATACTGTTAGTCCCCATTAGACTGAATGCTTTAAAGGTCCCAGGACAAAATTGGTAATATTTTCTAAAAATGCCCCACTGCAACAGAGATTGCAACAAGAAGTTCCATAATTATGCCTTGGAATAAGAAGTTATGTCTTGAATGTCTTTAAAATTAAACTAAAAAGGTTTGCATATCATATCCCTAAGAGGTTAACTGTTTAGAAACATGAGAAATCAGTTCAAGAAAACATATCACAAAACTAAACTAGCAACAATAACAATAATGCACAAAAGAAAATCTGTTTAGAAGAAACATGAGAAATCAGTTCAAGAAAACATATCACAAAACTAAACTAGCAACAATAATAAGCTATATGTGAAATCCCAGGTGGTTTTGCGGCAAGATTCGCAGCTACAAGGAGCAAATTAGAATATTGGAAGCATCAGAATCAATTCAAAATATACTTCTCAGAAATGACAACGGTTGTAATTTCTAGCCATCATATTACAGACCTCCATTTGGAGCAACGTAAATGCCTCCCTGATTAATACCCGCAAAAGTGATTTCTCCAACTAGCTACACATTTCACCAAAAAGGAGCAAAACTTTGAATTAGGAGCATTCAATAAATTTATCGTAGTGCTTGAGCATTTCAGTACACATCCTTTTGCCACTGCTATTTATCTAATATTTGCACAAAGCATGGAAGACAGACAGGAAAATGGAAAGCATCTTCCTTTGCAAAACAAGAAACAGCTAACTAGAAATTCAAGAAATTATAACAAACAGCAAATTAGAAATTTGAGAAACAGTAAGCACTATGGAATATAATCAAAAGACTATTTTGTCAGGAAACTTGACCCCAAGGAAAAGAAGATAATTTTATTAGTGTCCAGCAAGTGACCACAGAATTGGATCAATGGGCCTAAAAAGATGTGTCCAGTGGGAGTGCAAAAACTCATATATGCTGAGGTCAAATGGAGGAAAAAAAAAACAAGAATATGCATCATAAGCAATCATCTAAGTGATTCTCTAAGTTTGATCAAAGAAAACCAAAAGGTCCAGCAATTCGTTCAAAGATACAAAAGGACGGTCCAAAACTGGAGATCTCGACATTGGAAGAGAGAAAAATGATGTCAAGACCTTTTGGCCATGAGGGGCGTAGTAGTGAGGATGCCCTGCTCTCCCACCATCCAAGGCCGGGCAAGAAGCTCCAAATAGAACTGTGGCTGCTTAGTTGAGCCTAGAGAGCAGCATGGCAGACTACTCCATATTATCATAGAACTTATCTGCCTGTCATTGTAAATGACTATAAATAACTTGATTCTCGACTGTCTCTAATAAGCATTAAATTATTTCAGGCATTCAAAGAAAATCATACAACACAGATAGCAATGATGTTACAACCCACAATGGATTCAACTATCTCATAAATTAAAATTTTCAATTAAAGTTCTTCACAATACCCTGTTATACATGTACTTATCAAACCCCAGAGGCAAGCATGCAATTCTTCCAGTCCTAGAACGACGGGAAGAGTAGCCATTAGTATTTAGCAATAGGAAATTGGTTTTGAACCCTCTGCAGATACATCTCCCCTATACCAGTGTAGATAAGACCATCAAACATTCACTGTCGAGTACTTTCCTGAAGCCCTTTAATGCTACTACAAATCACATTCACATACCCACAATGCAAGGATATGTTCCATTGTAGAATTGATCCCTTTGCAGATACAAACAGCTTAAATAGATCTAGTATCCATAAGAATATTGACCCTTACTATGGAGTACTAACATAATATAGTTTTCAAACAAATCAAGCAAGCCTTAGGCGCATTTGTGATGCCCTCAAAAGTTACTACAAATGGCACTAACATAACCTATGCAACATTTTGAATGGATATGGACCTGAACAAATCATTTCCAACATTGTCTAAACTACAGATATTACATTATATGTAAGAGTAGCCTATGGCCCATGAAAATATTAGCTTCAGCTGCAAAAACTGCTTTTGATAACCTTAAACCTTCTTTTTCAAAACTTCAAAAGCTAACAGAGGACAAGGCTCAGAAACGCATCACAAAGCAGTTCCTAAACCGAAAACTTGATAAAATAAAACCTAACAAAAAAAAATCAGAACAACAAAATGATAATGTCATTAAGTTCAATAAAAATAATTAAGTAAAATGATTTTCATTTTCTAAAAATATGCTGGATCATATATTGTTCAAAAACATGTCAGCATATATTGAAGTTTAACAAAATAACGAGGGAACTTTATATTGTATTTTATTTAACAATTAAACAAATAAAAAAACAGAATTTCCTGGTCATTATGCCATTGAATTTTCGAATGCTTGAGACTCAATATTATGATTTTTCCAACAAAATTTTGACAAAAGTGGTAACTGGAGGGCAAGAAAATCAATTTGCAAAAAAAAAAATTATCCAAAAGTCCTTACGATTTTCACAGAAAAGGACATCCCAAAGGGCAAGTGGCAAGCATAGCTGACCTCGTCCTATTCCAAAAAAGCTTTAGGACTCCAAAAAAGAGGAGAGGTCCAAGATCTTGGCCCACACAAAGAACACATTTTTCAAAACATGAAGAGGCAAAGGGATTCAACTGTCACACATTATTGTAGATGGCTACACAGAAGTCGGACAATTGCTCCTTAACATATGCCAAAAATGAAATATTACGAATTAGATAAGGCACACATTAAGGAAGGAGATGGTTTGAGGTTGTGGCACGAAACACAATTTGGTCAAGCACCCCTTAGACAACCTTCAAGAAAAGGGGCAATAAAAAGAAATAGTTGTCTGATTGTATTCTGACCAATCCTAGGCAATTCTTAAACTCCAGATGCCAACCATTGATGAGCAAAAACAAAATGCGGATTGCTTTCCTTTCTTAACATTTTATTTCCTTTCTCCCTACTTACAACATTTTGTGGACTTTCTATTTCTCAAAAATATAGAAAGTTTTTCAAATATATTCGAAGTTTTTCTGTGTAAAAAATATAGAAAGTTCTTCGAATAAATCTAAAGGCCATGAAATCAACTTCTACAAATTTAAATACCGCCTGATATATCAAAGTGCCATTTATGCAGTTCAGCATATCTTCAGTGCTTTAGATTCAACCTTGTAACTGAATGAACAATTTTAATCCGATGCACTTTAGTGAACTCATCACCCCCATTAAAGCAATTGTGAAGACTGCTAAGCATTCTATCAATACACAGAAACAGAAACAATATATTGAGGAATTCCCGACAGTTGCTCAGTATATTGTTGGTATGCATCCCATCAAAGCACAGCGAGGATATAATAAGCAGTACCAGGATGTTTCCTAACAATGGATGAAAAATTCAGCCAAAACATGCTCTTTTATCCTATTTATCATTATTCACGCATGCACCCACACAAAAGATATATCCGACTGTTTAGCCTGTATTACTATTTACTGATTAGGTTTATCCAACTGTCTATTATCATGTTTTATTATTCAGTGATTACTGTCTATTATTCAGTGCACCCCACACAACCTGACTATCAAGTTTTATTATTCACTGTTTACTAACACAACACATCAATCAGAGGGGGGGCGTATTGATCACTAGCAATTAACCATTATGTTCATAGGTGGAGCACTACATGCATGGGCACCCTCATTAGCATGACGATTCTGATATATTGAGACTTGTATGTTGCGGCAAACCAGACCACACAACCATTATGTCATTGCACACAAGAATATGAATCAGAAACTATTCCAAGATGCAAAGGATGAAGGCGACACCTAGTAAGAATACACATTCGTGTTGCAACCATGAATGGGGCACCTAGTAAGAATACACATTCATGTTGCAACCAAGGGGGCACCTAGTAAGAATACACATTCATGTTGCAACCGACCACTAAGTTATTATGTGTTATTCTTTTTGTAGGAGGACCACTACCTATGAGGACACCCCCACAGGCATAAGCATAACGGCATGTTGGAACTTACATTCTACCAAATATAAGACCTCATAAGCAATGTGGAACTAGGGTAGATATGTTGCGAGTCCAGATTGATCAAAGCAAGCTTCAATGTTTATTAATAGCAGTATCATCTTACCTTGAATCTGTTTTACCTTGAGGGTGATCAAAGCAAGCCTGGATGCTCTTATTAAATAGCATCTGAGGGTGCCAAAAGATTGAGGTTTGCACCTCAAGTATTCTGATCCCGCTCAGGAGCTTGATCTACTCCCTTGATAAAAGGTTTGACCAAGTCTTGACTCTTAAGATGTGAGGTACGCGAATAAGCGCAGTCCCGAGTGTCTTTGACAAAGGCAAAGGTCTGGTGTAAAGCAGATATTTAGGACAAGCAAAATTAACCAAGTGAAGTGTATACCAAATTGAAATTAACCAATTACAAAGAAGTTTAAAATACCTTTAATAACTATATGCTAAAATAATTGTAGTAATTTAGCTTACACAAGTACACGCGCGCAGAAAAAGACAGTATACCCCAAGCCAACAACACTGTACCGCCTCAGGACTCTGATGACCCTCCCTGAAACGACCCAGATAAGACAAAATATGTGCTACCAAGTCCCGACCCTAACCAAAAAAAACCATTTTCAACCAAAAAACGCTTCGCCCAGTCTCCCGACGAATTATATCCTCAGTAATCTCATTCTCGCACAACCTCCCAACCTACCCCACACCGAACCTGAGCAGAATCCCGTTCGGTTGCATAGAGACTATTTAAAACAACAGTTCTACACTGAAAACCAAACTGAACCGTCAAAATTCACAAACTTTTGCATAGGACAATAGTAACAGGGTTCGAACTCCACCCCAACACAATACACATACATGAGCCCTAACACCCATTTCCTACTGTTACAAAGCACGAAGGCAGATTCCATGGTCTCCTTCAAAACATGCCTCTAAAAGTAAAAGTGAAACGAAGAGAACATCTATTACTACACAAGAGCCGAGCTGTACAGTTCGCAAAGCCGAACTGAACACTGGCCAAAGAAATAAAGAGCGAGGAAAACAGAATAAGTACCTGATATAAATCAATGGAGTGCAAGCGCACTAAAGTGAAAGTTTTGCAATCGGATTGCAATGTGACCAGCAGCCAGAGACCTAGATTCGGGGGCTTTCGGGTGCCGAAACCCTAATCCTTTTCCAAAACTCGAATTCGGGAAGTAACCGCTAAAAGAGAGGGAAGAACTACGTTGTGCCGATTAGGGTTTTATATATTATTGACGTCACCGCTTGTTTTTCTATTTTGTGTGATGTGCTGGCCGCTGCGTGTCGTTTTTAAAAGACTACGTTCCGGATGATACGGTGGCAGAAATGGAGGGAAGGCAGAATATAATATTTTATATTTTATGTGGAATTTATAGCTGTCAAAATATAATCCAAATATTTAGAACATTGCAAAACTCGTTGACCACACATTTAACAACAAAACCTGTGAAGACAACAAAACATATATGACAAAACAATATGTAGAATGGTTTTAATGTTAAATTGATTAAATTATTAATAAAATTATTATAGTTTTTATTTATATTTGTGAATATAGTGAGGAATTGTCCTTAAAGGTGTAAATATACATTTTAAATTATTAAATTTAAAAACTCTTATATGTAATAGAATAAATATTAGCAATTGCATCAAGAAGTGCAAAGGAACGTCGAAAGCTCAAGAAGCCAAGAACATAAATACATGGTAAAAAATTGAAGTGTCGGTTGTGGCGAAATCTATATCATGATGGGACCTTCAAACCCATGATACAAATTTCTATGAGCACTTCACAATACTTTACGGAGTTCCTAAAAACCCCAGTTAGATGCGCAGCTCCCTTTCTTTCTGATCTCCCTTCCTCGCAAGAAGTTGTCAAAACGAAACTCTAAGGCATTCTTTAAAAGATTTGAGATTTATTGAACCTCATTCTTTTAGTCTTGGTCGCCTATAACAATGTTTTCTTGTTCAACCTCACTCTATTAGTGTTGATCGTATATGGCATTGTTTTTTAGTCTTTGAAGCTACATTGTTGATTGTATAGTGGGCTTTGGGTTTAGATAGAAAATATTGATGGATTTTACCTCTTCACGCAAAGTTTCATGCATTTCAATTAAAACGGATTGAAATAACGCCGTAAGAGTACAAATTCACCAACAAAATAATTAAAGAATACCACAACAAATAGAGATGGAAAATTTCAATGCATTTTGCCTCATCACACAAAGTTTCATGCATTTCCATTAAAATGGTTATAAATGACGTTGTAAGAGTACAAGGTCACAGACATAAATCAATGAATATTGGAAGAAGCATAAGCAGTCGTCACAAAAGCCACAGTCACAGTGCCGCCAAGCAAAAACTTCAAAAACTTGGTTGCATATCTCTCTTTATTCTAAAATCCATCGCCATTGTCGTCACTCGGTTACTTCGCTCCTTCAGTGCTTACTTCTTGAAAAGGATTAGCTTCTGATTAGATGACAGAGAATGTTCTCGAGTACAGTTCCATCTACGAAGAGGATCATGGTATGACACATTCGAAGCAAAAAGGCTAGCCACCAAAAATGTGCCCGCCATCTACGATCAAGCAAGACAACGAGTGCAAAACGTTTTCCACGCTTAAGTTTCTTGCTCGACGAAGGGGGACAAAAATGAGGGATTTTGATTCTCATGAGGACATAAGATTCACAAGGCATAATTCATGAGTTAGAGCTCTAAATTCCCATGAGCTTGTTTTTTGCATTGATATGTTGAGAAATTTGCTTGTCATTTTTTCTGAGAACCCAGCATCCAACCATATGAGATACAAAGACATTTTGTATCTTAGTTTAGTCCTTGAATTCACTAAAAGGAAGCCAACCTCAACCATAATGTTTTATTAAAAGATAAAATATCTTCCCCCACTTAGATCTCTTATCTTTCAAAGCAAGAAATAAAGTTTTCATCCTTCTTAGAGGGCTTTAGTTGGAAAATTTAGAGGTTTCTAGCCTAACCCAAAAGATGTGGAAGCATGGGTGGTAGGGCAATGGTCCTCTAAGCTAAAAAGGCATGTAAACCCATTTTCTTATGGTTGTGGTTATTATGTTTTTCTTTTTTAAAATAAGAAAGAGATGTGAGTTTCATGCATATGCCATACTGCATGGGCTCTTAAGGAATGTATCTTTATCTATAACCCCTTGGATGCCATAATTCATGGGTTCTTGAGGAATTTATCTTTCCCTATAAACCCTTTGATCCATTAATTGTCGTGGATATTCCACTGGACAGTTCGTCACAACAGATCTAATAATATGATATTAAAAATCTGAGATTCTACACTATTACAATTTTTACCTAATTTCTATATCTGTAAAATTAACTGTAAGTAGTGCATGTATGTAAAAGTAAATCAAGCAGAAAAGTATAGAACAACAAAATAAGCTCACACACACATAATACACAAGATATGCTCTCTAGGAAACCCTTTAAGGAGAAAACCCAGCTGGAAGGTGAGGTCGCTTCGCTCCCTTTCTCTGTCTGGAAATATGGCTGCAGATACAAAGAAGTAATGTTTGTGGCCCATGCGCTGCTACAGTGCACAAATCCTCTCTGTGTGCTCTACATGCTATCTCTTTTGGCTATCTTTGCTCAACTATAGAATAAAATGCTCTCGAAAGAATGGAATGCATCTTCCTCCTAGTGGCCCAGTTATAACACATCCTGATAACCTACTAATGGTTAAATTTGCCTACATCAACTCTTAACTAGAGTTACAAAATAGACTCTTCTAGAGTATTTTACATCACAAACACGTGCTTAGCCCCTTTTCCATGAATAATGGGGGCTAACACGGCATCCTCCCAAACTATAGGTGTGAAAACAGGAAGGTCAACTTCTGAGTGGCATAACTTTTGCATACGGACTCTGATTGATGTGATTCTTGCCTCGTTGGAAAGCTCTCTATTTTAGAAATTCATGAAAAGGTGTTGACCTCAAGTAGCAAAGTTTTTCCCCAAAAAAACATCATTTGATGCCTCAAAACGCTCCCGGAAGGTTTCAGACCTCATTTCGCCAAACTAGGTCCTGCTGGTAAAAACGGTCTCGTGAGTTGATTCCTCCACTTTTTCCACTCCAAATGCATCGAGATGGATGTAGAACAATATAATGATCCAATTCGGATCACACCTCCCCATTTTGGGAGGCTTTGGTCCCAAAAAGATTTTATTGAATGAGGTGAGGACATTTTCCCTCCACCTTCTCTCTAGTGTACCATTTAGCTTTGCCTGGAAGTTGTCCCTTCAACCCAATCTGCCAAAGGTCTTGGTGCCATTGTCTTCTGTCAACTTTGCCTGAGCGTTTGGTGCCAAATCCTCCATAGAATGTAAGACTTGTTCCTCTTTCTGATCTAGCATGGATGGCTCATAGAGTTTCAAATTCTCTACATTTGCAATTGAGTGAATGTGCATATATGATGGTAAACTAAGTCGATAGGCATTATCACCTACCTTTTCCAATATCTCAAAGGGACATGCCTTAGAGCCTTGATTTTCTTACCAGGCCCCTGCAACCTCTCCTTGTACAACTATAGCCATATTATGTCTCCCACCTTGAATGTTTTCTCTGTTTTGTGATGATCATGCCTCGCCTTATACTTCACTTGTGACTTATGCAGTGTTTCCTGTACCTGTAGATGGATTTTCTTGATCTTCTCTATAAATTTTTCAGCGCTCAAAGCATGTCATGTAATGTCTTCCTTCACTCCTCCTTGCTAACCATATGGAATATCCAAAGGTGAAGGTGGAAAATATCCAAAACAAGTTTCAAATGGGGACTTTCCTATAGCAGTGTGGACCGCTCTGTTATAGGAATGTTGTATATATACTAGATTTTCATCCCAAGTCTTCGGATGCTTCTGGTTGTAACCCCTCAGAAGTTGCACCAAAGTCTTGTTGACTACTTATATCTGCTCTTATGTTTGTGGATGGAATGTTGTAGATCTCTTCAACTTCGTGTCCATCTTCTCCCACAATATAGTCCAGAATGCACTTAGAAATTTTGTATCCCTGTCTGAATGATGCTCCTTGGTATCCCAAAGTGTACCCAGACTTGTCCAAAGAAAAAGTTTGTTGCTTCTTGTCCGTTGATGGTCTTTTTACATGGCACCAGAACCTTTCAACTACCACGAACAGGTAGTCATGTCCCTTCCTAGTTGTTGGTAAACCTCCCACAAACTCCATGGAAATGCTTTCCCAAGGATGAGTAGGTATAAGTAAGGGATGATACAGACCATGTTTCATGTTGCTAGGCTTGCTGGTACAACAAAGCATGCATCCTCTTATGAACCTAGCTACGTGTTCTCACATCTTGGGCCAATACACATACCTCTGCAAGTTAGCCACGGTTTTCCCTACACCAAAGTGCCCTGCAACCTTGGAGGTGTGAGCCTCTCTAATCGGCTACAATCACTTGCTTTTAGGAACACATAACTTATCCAGCCTGTAGAGTAACCCATCATGGAGATGGTAGTCAATGGTGTTGTCATTGTCGTGCACATGACTCTGACTTTGCAACTACTTATACACCTCCTTGGAGTCCTCAACTTCTAAATATTCCTCTCTGTATGCATCATGGGTGAATGGCTCCATGTGCATAAGATTCCCCAAAGCTATAACCTTTGATGTGGTTGGCCTTGAAAGCATATTGGCCAACTTGTTTGTGTTGCCCTTATTATCTTGATCACCAAATGAAATTGCTATAAAAACCCCATCCACTTGTAATGTTTGGTCTATTGTAGCTTATTCTAGGCCTGCAAGTACTATAACGGCTAGTGATCTGTGTGGATTATTGTCTACTTTCCCATCAGATAGTGCTTCCACTTCTTCACTGCTTGCACCATGACATAAAGCTCCTTATCATAGGTAGGGTAGTTAAGAACTACCCCATGAAATACTTTAGAATGGTAACAAATGGGTCTTCCTCCTTGCATCAAGACAACTCCTATAGCATACCCACTCACATCTAACTCCACTTCAAAGGGTCGTTTCAAGTTTGGGAATGCCAAAACTAGTGCTTCACTGATATTCTTCTTTAACTCGTCCAAAGCTTTTTGTTGCCCTTTCCCCACTTGAAACTCTTGCCACTTGCTGTTATGGCATGGAGCAGTGTTGTTACCGCTGAAAACGAGGCTATAAATTTCCTCAGGTACTGTGTTGCTCCAATGAAACTCCTAACCTCAGTAACATTAGTAGGCACTGACCATTTCATGCTGGCCTCCATCTTGGAAGGATCTATCTTCAATTCTCCTCCATCAATCACATATCCCAAATACACCAAGAACTGCTACACAAACTCGCACTTTTTGAGATTTGCTAGCAGTTGGTGCTTCTTCAATGTTTCCAGCACCTGTGTCAAATGTGAAATATGATCCTCCCGGGTAGCACCATATACCAGTATATCATCCAAATAGACAATAACAAATGAATCTATAAAAGGGTGTAGTACATCATTCATTAATCTCATAAATGTAGTTGGTGCATTACCTAGGCCAAATGGCATAACTAACCACTCATACAAACCTTGCCTAGTTTTGAAGGCGGTCTTCCATGTATCTTCTTCTTTGACTCGAACCTGGTGATATCCAGACTTCAAGTCTAACTTGGTGAAATATTTTGCTTGTTGCCACTGATCTAGCAGATTGTCTATCCTAGGCAGAGGGTATCTGTTCTTGAGTTGATTTTATTCAACACCCTGTAATCTATACACATCCGCCAAGTCCCATCCTTCTTTGGCACAATGATGGTGGGTGACCCACATGATGAAGTATTAGGTCGAACGACAACCTGTTATTGTCTATTTGGATGATCACCCTTGGCTTTATGCATGAACGTGAGATTACAATATCCCTAGAGTGGGTTAGATTACCTCACCTTCCATTGGTTTTCTAAGATGATGACTCTCTAAAAGAAATTAGAAATGAAATTGGTCATTATTTAGACAAACCATAAAGCAAAGGGAATCGATATTCTTGTGCAAGAATATGCATTATGGATGTGGAGAAGGGGTTCTCAGAAGCTTTGCAAATCAACCTAAATGGGGGGAGCCACATCAAGTGCTAGACTATGAGTAGATTCCATTGGAGTACATAGTTTTCCATGCACACAGATATTTTTCTAAAAGGTATCCAAAAAATCAAGGGTAGCCTTCTTCCAAGTTGTAGTGAAGTGAGGAACGTAAGTTCAAGATAGTTCAAATTAGGGGAAAGAATTTTCAACTATGGGTCTGCCTTTATCAAGCAACACAAGTTTCAAGTTCTCAGGAGTTTTGAGGAAACATAAATCCAAAAAATATGGAAAGGGGTTTGAAGAGGAATAGGTAGGATCAAGTCAAGCTAGTAATAATCTAGACATGATCCTTAAGGGTCTAATGACCAATGCCTAAGAAGAAGAGAAGGAAGCAAATGTAGAAGAAGAAGATGCAGAGGAGTCAGAGGCAAAAAAGGAGGAAGTAGAGGAATTAAAGGGGGGACTAAGTAATGCAACAGAATACAAAAAAAAAAGAACTAGAAATGCATGCCCACTTAAATTCTGCCAAATCCTTCTCTTTTGTTTAAGCCCTAAAAAAATCCCCAAATCCCTCTCCTTCCATTACAAGGGGGAGGAAAATTAATTGGGATCAAAATGTTAATGAAACATAACAATTGTTTGAGTGGGACATCAAACAATTGTTGGCCTTCCCTAATTGAAAGAGGGATTAGAGAAAACATGAGATAAAAATGTTTCTTTCGATATTTACCATTGTAATTAGTTTGTTAAAATTTATTCATGTACTTGACAAATTTTTGGAATCACTAATTTATGGAGGGAAGAAGGAAATTTCCAAAATATTCAAATTTGTAAAAATCTCTAAAATTTGCCTCATATAAAATATATTTTAGAATTTATTTCTTTAAACTAAAACAGATTTTTTAGAAAACTCTTTTCATCACCAAATATATTTTAGATTTTTTTTTTATTGTCATTTCTATTTAGAAAAAATAGCTACCTCCTCATCAAATAAAATTATATATATATATATATATATATATATAATTGAGTGCAAGTCTATGGATTGATGTGATATCATCCTTGATATCTTTAACACTAACGTCATTAATGATTTTAGTGTCATGTCTTATGCATTCAAGTTTGCTTTGACTGTGTATGAGTTTGTCCTTGACCAAAATTCCTCCACTTATTCATAGTTTAACATTGAGAATTAATTTTTTGTTTTTTTATTATTATTATTTAAATTTATTAATTTGTAAGGTGATTGGTTGAGGTCTTATTATGAGCTTTTTAGTAACTTCCATTATCTATATAGTAATTTTTTGTTTATTTAAACTTGTTTTAATTTTTTTTTTCCCTTTTTATCATTTAGTGAACTATGTTTTTTGTCAAATGTTCAATTTAAAATGAAGTTTATTTAATGATATTAAAAACATTTATAAATTATTATAAAAATTATATTATTACAAAATAAAACACACACACACACATATATATATATTAAAGTGTATATATGTTAATATAAACAATATTAATCATCTTTCTTAAATTTTGGTGAGGACATTCAACAATATAGTATTTTATTAGGTGTTTTATTTTTGTTATGAAATCTTTGTGTTTATTATTTGTTAGTTTAATTAAGTTAGATTTAAGCTAAGTGGTACTAGCTACTATGTAACCCTTGTTTTTATAATTGATATATATGTGGCATTTCATGTCGTTTTACTATAATAACATCTTGCTATTGAGATTACAATAAGAAATTAATACATTTTCTTCTTCTTTTTTGTATTGTAAATAATTCTACATATTAATAATTGTGAAATATAGATGATTTATAAAACATTTTCTCACATCAAAAATTTTGTTGTTCCAAACTTTTATCCTTCCTCATTTGAATATTCACCAACATCACCATCAACTTTAATATAATATTTAATAAATATTTTTAAACTTTTAAATATTTTTTATCATAATAATACATTTATATATTACAATTTTTTTCTATATTGATATTCACATTAATACTTAAAGTTGTGTTTGTCATGGTCAAAATTTTAGAATATTAAATACAAAAGAAGTGTGTTTCATTGAATGAGATGTGAAAAGGAGGTGTTGAAAAAGCATTAGTCTAACTAGCCGGAGGAATTGCCCTTAAAGTTATGGAAATTCTGGTCATATTTAGAGAAAATTCGGCAAGGATTTTTGTAAATCCAAGTTATGGTTGTTAAACTTCAAAATTTTGGGTGTCCTAAACGTTTTTGATGGTGCTAAATCCATTTCCACCATCAAAAACACGATTCAAACACTGCCTCTACAAGATTTTTTGAATTTTTTTTGCCCGGATTCTGGCCACTTTTGGCCATCTGGGCAATTCCTCCACCTCGGTAGACGACTCCGTTGAAAAATGTTAAAAGATCCAAAGAGAAAGGGAACAACTATTCCATAATTATATCGTTGGTCATGAGGATGAGCAATGGATGTTCATCTTGACCACCGTTACATTGGAAAAAAAGAAAGATTTTGCCACATCCACGTGGAAAGAGTTAAATATGGGAGGACTGCTATTTTGGGACACTTCATACGACACATCTCACCAGCTGCAGATAACATATGGGTGAGTTGTAGATGACAAAAGGGTGAGGCTTCATGCACACATGATAGTTAAATGTTGGCATTGAACCATCCATGCCAATAAAAAGAGAAGCTCGTTGGTAATATATAACTTTTTTTCAAGAAAATATATGGCTTGTTTACTGAGTCTGCTTGCTAATGATAAATGCCGAGTCCTTTTTCTTATAGGCCTGCTCAGATGTTGTGAGAGTTGTTGATTAATTTGGAAGAATTACCTATGACCAAACCTGAAACGAGGGATCTCCATTTCCAGCTCGATAACAAGTGATTTTGATTATTGAGTTATTTCTTGTTTCTTGTTTGTGAATGGAAATGTTAGGCAGTTCTTGTATCCTGTTTGTTAATTATGAATACAAATGTTAGCCAATTCTTGTGTTAATTGTGAATGCAAATGCTGGGCAATTGACGAAGGAGTGGGGAAGAAACAAGTAATGGCGAAGGAGGTTCTAGCTGCATACAGAACCCTGCTGAGAGCCCAGAAGAAATCATTTGCAGACGATCTTCCAATGATAACTCAATCTGCAAAAGAAATCTGATTTAAGTTTGAAGAAATCGGGCAATTTCTTTCACCTTAGAGATACAAAAACTCTAGTAAGATGCACGGGAAGCAACATACTTGCTCACTAACATGGTGGTACAAGCCAAGCTCACTAATAGAGGCAACTACAAAATAAGGCTTGATAAAGAACAACTACAATGGAGATTCCTTCTGAAGAGAAGGTCTCAAATGCTACTTGAGTAACTTATTCAGTGTGATTTGAATTTTTAAATTTTGATCAGCAAAACATGGGTTGAAAAGAAGAAAACCTTTGTCTGTAGTGATATTCCGACCCCTTGGTCTTGGATGAGGTGATAGAGCTTTATTGGAGGTGTTTTCTTATGTCCAAGAGGGGTCGTTATGATGAGCTTCACTTGCCCTACCTACAAGAGATTTCTAAAGGATTTCCGAAGGGAGGGATGGTGTTGGGTTAGAGTAGTGAGGCAAGGACGATGTGGGGAAGTGTGCACTGAAACAATGCATGCAAAGTTGAGTTAGTCCCTATGCATACTCCCTTGGAGAAGGAATGATAAACGATAAAGACTCGTTGATCGAGCCAAAAAGGCATGCCAGGGCGGGCGGTGAAGAGACAACTAGGTTTATTGATGTTGATCAGTGCGTAGTGAGTAAATGGCATGACAAAAGACAAGAGATCCACCACCAACCAACCATATGTTAATTTTGGATAAGTGCGAGGAGGACGAAATTTAAGCTCGTTGATTCGTAGGAGTGAATAGTGTTTTCACATAGAGAGCCCGCAGAGAGAACACAGCCAGTGTAATTATAAGATTATTTGAAAAAAATTGAGAAAACTCTATTACTAAGAACAAATTTCTACTTAAATGGTTGCTTACTTTCCGATGAAAATTTGTCGTTGGATCATTTGGTTATGCTTGAAGTAAGAGGATCGATGGAAAATTACCCAGGTAAATAGTTACATGATCATACAACTAATATAATTTTTTATTTAATTCTTTGGTTGAAATGTCTTCTAGGTAAAATTTGAAGAACATAGAATAGCATAATTGTACTCTCGGATAGTCAAAGTGTTATTTTTTTGGCTTATCATTGTTAGGACCTCATATTGTCTCTTTTTGACTATACATTTTGTTATAATGTCACCCTTTTCAACCCATATTTGAAAGTCATTGTTAGTGTTTTGACTCAATTATTCCACAGGTATGCAGTGATTCTTCTTATCACTATATGTTTAATTATTTAACATATAATCACGCTGTCTTCATAGTTAATCTTTGAATTGATTAGTTGCTGAACAATTAAAGAATGACGTGCAGCCCGCGTTGTTGAAACTGCTTGGATTTGGCGGGATTATTTTTGCAGTCGCTGAAACAGTAAGAACAGCACGCAAATCTCGAAGCTGAAACAGTTGATATTTGCGTTCCAAATTTGACAGCAGCAGAGAAACCAGATCGATCACTGAGGAAGCTATTACATTGGATGTAACGTCCGTAATCTAAAGACAGTATTACTGTAACAACATTTTGTTGATGGGAAACTGATTTCCCTATTTTTGTATAATGGGTTGAAATAGAGTTTATAATGTAAATCTTTTGTAATAGATGTCTCCTCTTTATAAAGAGGATACATTTACATTAGAAGGGGGATGAACAGACTGCAGGAAAGGCTCAGTTGAAGGAACATGACTAGAATCTTTTTTTTTTATAATATGACATATTGATGGATGAATAAAATTCTTGTTCTGAACATATTTTTCTAGTTCTCATCTCCTAGGGAATCTTGTGAGAAGGACAGGGCCCACCTTCATCACAATATTCACGCATTATATTTCTGCAGTGTGTCAAGTGTGATTTTTATTCATACCTTGTTAACAAGTACTGTTTTCTGGATATTGTTTTACCCTTGCTGAAACTCTGTCCCTTTCTTAATCGATTGTTGCATTGGTTAAAGTTATTTCATGAGTGTCTCGCCGGTGATTAAGTTTACAGAGTGAATTGGCGAGCTAGATAAACAGAGGCAGGTACTGAAGGTTCCTGCTCCGAGGATAAGGTCTTGATTCTCTGTTACAGCATAGCCATTGCTTTCTTTTGCAGATTTATTTCTTTCTGCTAGATTATTCCTTGAATGAAATTAAGCATTCCTTGATAGATGTCTGCAATAGAGTATATTTGCTGTAACACGGAGTGGAGCTTCAGTTGTTAAAGCAAGGTGTGATTTGTTTGTACTACAACTTTTAGTGCTTTTAAGATTGTGTACATATAGTACGTAGTTGCCTTTGAAATAATCAGACTTCCCTGGGTTGACAATTTATGTAGCACTTTAACCAGCAATTAAAGTGACCAACATTTTGGCGTCGTTGTTGGGAAGGCGACTGTAGATTTTAAGAGCATTAATGATTTTCTTTTAGATGTAAAGGATGCATGAGAGGACACAAGAAAACTAACCCTACAGGTGGCAAGGGAAAAGACAGAGGAGGAAGGAAAACTTTCATTGACGACATTATTTCAAAAGCTGAAACGTCTCAGAGGATAAGCTCTCGGAGGCCACATATTCAACACTCTCTCCAAACGAACTACGAAACGGAGGAAGTAATGGGACCTAAAAGGGCCGAAGAGACAGTAGAACAAACTGAGGAGTCAGTGGAAGACATTGAAGAACCAATAGAAGATATTGAGGGGCCAGTAGAAGTTGAGGAACCAGTTCAGAATATTGAAAGCCCGACAAAAAGCGTTGAAAGTTGAGCAAGTGTAACAGGGGAACAACCAATGGACGGAAACAATGAAGGACTCTTTGGTGGGGGACGTGGAGGAAGAGAAGGAAGAGGCGAGAATTCCCTCTCCACCTTAGAATTCCCTATTGAGGATCTTCCCAGAGGGGCAACTCCTATGAAGAACATCCCACTCTCAGCCCTACCAAACTTCCATGGTTTATCATCTGAAGACCCTGATGAATTTCTGTTTGAGTTTGATATATTATGTAGAAGTTATGATTATGTTACTAATCCTCAAAAGTTAAAGTTATTTCCAGCAACATTAAAAGGAAATGCACTAAGATGGTTCATGAGCCTGGGAGGACATGTGATCACAACATGGGAGCAGATGAAGGAGAAGTTTCTGGCCAAATATCAAGACTATTGCCGGACAAGAGAAAGAAAAGAGGAACTATTTAAGATGGTTCAGAAAGAGGACGAAAATCTAGAGGATTTCATGGAGAGATTACAATATAATTTGCAGAGATCCGATCACCCTAATATGAGTAAGGATATTCTAAGACAATACTATTGAAATGTTAGAATATTATATATTACGGAGCAATGGAACACATAAAATATTGCAGAAATATAAACACAGAAAAAACGCACAAAACAAGAGAGACACAGATATACGTG
>APFE031527979.1:0-11571 GCA_000404065.3 Pinus taeda
TGTTGCCCAGATGCCTCTCCGTCGTTTCTGGTGGCTTCCCTACCACCAACTAACTCTTCCTTCGTCCTTTGGTTTTGGCTGGAATTTGAGGAATATGACGGGTAGATTGCATGCCACGGGTCAATTTAATCGTCAAAATACGGCCGACACTCTACCATACCTCTCACGAAACAGCTTTGAAATATTTAAAATGTTTAACAATTTGATTATGAGAGACCAAACAACTGAAATATGTAAAACGTTTAGCAATGCTACTGTAAACGTCTACAGGTCAAGTGATGCACCTAGCAAGGTTGTCCATAATATTTCTTTTTTCGAGGCGTTTTAAATATTAATGAAAAAAACGAATAATAATACAACCCCAAATAAACTTTCATAACTTGTAAAATTATGGGTTTATAACCAGTTTTTGCACTGTTTTAAAAATTTATAAACACATAATAATATAATATAATAGTATTACCACCGGTAATAACTTGTAATAATTGTCCAACAACAATGAAATACAGCGCAATCGGCATGTCTTTTCGGTAGAGAGATGTTTATAACCTAATTTGTTGAGTAATTTTTCTTTTCGACCATGTGTTAAGGAAAAGCAAAATTGTTTTTGTATTTCGAGATATAGGTTTATGACCGATAGAAGAGGTTAAATAATTAATTTGTATTTTATAATTAAATTAAATTTAAAAGAGATTTATTAAATGTGAATTTTATGATTTATTGTGTTTTTACTGTGTATATAATTTAATATAAAAAAGATTGGTTTATAAGTGAGTTTTTGAATCCAGTGAAAATATTTGTGGTTAAATTTTAATTTGTGTTATTTGAACTAGGTTTTTTGATTGCATATATAGATTCAACACTTTTATAGATTTTGAAACACTTTGATTGTGAAAAATTCTCTAGTCAAACTTGCGATTCTCATAAATCCCTCTTAAATTTTATACAAATTAAATCAGAAAATAACTTAAAAAAACTTTTCAAAAAACCTCACTGCTAAATTCTTTTATTTTTAATTTATTATTAGTTTTCTAAGTTAACTCTCTATCACAATTCACAACTAATTCTTTTGGTTTTCAATATTCTAGTGATATAAACTAATTTTCTTGTAATTTAACTAATTATTATTTCTATTTCCAATCTAATTCGGCGACCTTGGTTTTCACAAATATATTCTAACACATGTTAAATATAATATGATATATTAATATATATAATAGATATAACCTAAATAATAATAACAATCAAAACTACATATTGAAACACCCTCCCGAAATTGTAAGGAAAAGTGGCCGCCGGCCGAGTGACTACGAAAACATGTTTTATTAATGTTTTTGTGATTGGGTTCTCCACTACCGCTATTTTGTCGGATAGCGAGGTGGGTCCTCCTTTTGGTTAGTTATTCCCGATGTGGAAAGAATGGGTAGTGCGCTGTTGACCAGACGCCTCTTTGTCGTTTCCGCTTGCCTCCCCACTTTCCTTTGCTTCTTCTTCTTCTTGTCCCGGGAGATCCATCGTCTTATCATTCTCCTTTCCTTTGCATTTCCTTTGCTTCTTCTTCTTCTTGTCCCGGGAGATCCATCGTCTTATCATTCTCCTTTCCTTTGCATTTGGCTCTCCACTAGTTTTGTTTTTTTCCTTGTGTTTTTTGGAAGAGCCGAAGGGGGGTCGTCCAGGTTGAGTCATGGCTGGGGAGAACGAAGAGTCACGGGATCGAGTCGCAGCGTGCAAATACATGAAAGTAGCGCTATGCCAGGATGAGGTCGCCACCAATATTGACATACTGAACGAGATATTCAAGTATCTGGATGCACCGTCTTTGGGAATGGCTTCTTGCGTCACCAGCAAATGGAAGCAGGTCACCGATGACGAGGGTCTGTGGGAAGGCATCTGCATGCGCCATTGGCCATCCACCGCCTCGCTTGAGAGTGGGCAGTTGAAATCCGTGGTCGTGGGCCTCGGCGGATTCAAGCGTCTCTACGTCAGCTTCCTACACCCTATTCTCTGCAGAAACAAAAGCAATCACAAGAATTCGAAATCTGGTTCAATATGGAAGGGCACTTCGTCTTCTTCGAAGCAAAAGTGGAGCAAGGAAGAGATCTGTCTTTCCCTCTCGCTCTTTTCCATCGATCGCTATGAGAGAATAGCTCCTCGGCATCCGAATTCAGGTCACATGGCCAGAATTGTGTGGAATACCTGTTCGGATGAGCAAGAGGCAGCCTCCTCCTCTTTCACCGCCTTCACTTCAGATGTGCACCGCCTTCTGGACAGGTGGAGAGGCAACTGTAAGTCTCATCCATGTAACGCAAACAACAACACTATCCCTCAGCATTCGTCAAGGAAGATAGGCATTAAGGGTGAAGAAGCAAAGTATTGCTGGGGATCCATGGATTCACGATCGTCCTCCTAATAACTCTCACACCCAGCATGACTGTTACCGGACACCTATTTCATAAGGCCTGTCTATCTTCAGTTCTGTAATATCAACACATTATCTGTCGATTACTTTCTAAATCTTTTAATCAGAGAGATGTATCAGATTAAAAGGATTCCTTCTCCCGAGTTGCAGATATTTGCATCAAATTCACTGCGGATGAAAATGACATATATTAATTTTGTTAGGATTGTTAAAAGTTGGAACCTCTGGAGATGTAATACGAATTTCAAAACTCCGTGAAGCCGTGGATTGCGCGGGTGTTCGCTGACTGCAGCCGCCTCAACGGTGTAAGATGATGAGTATATAGTGCAGAAGCCTCTTTTCAGATTTTATTTTATGCCCATGTGCATCAACTCTGTTGTTTTGGTGTCCAAAATACCCATGAATTTATTTTGTAAGTTGTACTCCCTCTTTCTGTGTCAGGTTAATGTTTTCTTCTTGCGTAACATGTCGATGTTCGGAAGAAGTTTTTTATTGAGCACTGTTTACGGTTCATGTACTGTAAACTTTCACTTCTGCGAGAAGTCTTCATAATATTTCTGGTAGGTGTTTTAAAATTTTATTAAAATATATAAAGATATTATAACTATTAGGTTACTGAAATAAATAAATTAATAAAATGGTATACAAGTTGATTAGTTTGTGTGCCTATTCAGGAGCTAAACGATTGGAGCATGTGACATTTTTAGTTTTCCCTTTGTTTAGGTAATATTCGATTATAATTATATATTATTAGTATAGAGAGTTATGGTTGGTTATATGTTAATTAAGTGTTTAAAATAAATTAAATGTAACTCATTCAGAAGTTTGCTTGCCTGCGTGAGTGCCTTCAAGGCTATGAACCAAACATAAATTTAATAACGAGAATCACTTTCAAATCGGGAAAACCACATCATGACTTATTGTTTATGAGATGTGATTGGAGAAAAACTCGTTGTGAGTCGTGAGCAAGCAATAGCCAACTACAATGAATTCATTAATCACTTACTAGTCCATCCACCCACTTGCGCTAACAAGCAATTACGAGATGTGATTGGAGAAAACCGGCTTGTGAGTCGTGAGCAAGCAATAGTCAACTACAACGAATTCATGAATCACTTGCTAATCCATCCACCCACTTACGCTAACAAGCAATTACGCGATGGGATTGGGCAGTGTCGGCAGACTAGCACACCCATCCTATCATCCTCATTGATAAAGGCCGAGGACTACTGCCTCCTATAAAAGGAGGCTCACATAGGGGAGAAGACAATGAATGAGTGGAGAGCAAGCAGACAGAAGAGCAAAGAGCGTTTTTGCTCTTCTTAGTCACCGGTGACAATAGGGTAGAAAGGAGGAGAGGAGAGAGAGCAAGCAGAAGGAGGGGAAGAACATTTTGTTTTCTGAGACACAAAAGAACACACTATGGATTACTTCCAAAGTGGACTCCATCTCAGTTGTCGACCTTCATTAAACATAGTCAGATAAGTATAATTGTTCATGCATATTAGACTATGGACTATGATATTATTTGTGGTGCTTAGCATTGATACAAAATCTTGTAGGTTCATGAATGAATACATGATACTCACTAATGTATTAACAACTCACTGGTTGTCTTATGCATTTATGAATATAAATTGTGTGCTTGAACTATTAAGATTTCTCCCATATTTATGATTTGCAGCTATCATGTATGTTTATGGTTCTAATGGGTGATTGGATAATTTTGTCTAATAGTATGTTTATGACTGAGATATTAAACATGCATATTATTTCCCTTTCTTTTTTTGACTCGCATATCTAAAGACAAGAATGACACATGTACTTGAAGGACTTATAGTTTCTTTGCTAGAAGATATATGACTCTCCATGTAGTATTATCAACCTTGGATATTTGAATTGTGGAGCTACTACCTTATCCATGATTTACAAACAAATTGTATGCTACAATTCAAATGACCACCTAGGTGGTGTTGATAATTGCTTAATCAAGAATAATGTGCTAACCCGTACGTTATATTCTCTCTTTTTATTGCTTGACAGTAATGGAATTAAATGAAGTTATCAACAGATTCAATGGACTCATAATGTGTGTGGTCAGACTTTGATTTCCCATACGTTACTACACAATTCTATGTTTGTGTGATGAATGAATATAAGCCTCTAAAGGTGTTTAACTAACTTGTCAAAAGGCTACAGAGCTAGAAGTACATCATATGTTTCTCTTGTAAACCCACGAGGGCTTAACTCAATGAACCTATGCCATATCACGTGCATTCATGGCATACTAAACAATACCCTTAATTTTACTACATATTGGAAAATAACTCCAAAAATCACATTATTTAACCCCCTACCAATACGAATATAATACACCTTCCTAATTAAAAAAAACCCTACTTTCACTAAATATTGTAGGTATACATTTTTTCATTAACATGTCTTACAACCATTTATATTTTTTCATTAACTTTAAGCTCCATGTTTTATACCTGCTAATATAAAAACACTTTACCCCCTATTATATGCTCAATATATTATGTCATTTTTTCTTCAATATGTATCCTCCCAATATGAGCACACGTGGTATGGTGTTTATCCCCTAGTGAAGCCCTAGTATGAATTTGGCCTTGAGACGTCGCCTTTCACTAAGCCCTAAACAAGGGATACCTTGAGACTCCATATTCACTATTACTCATGGAACAACTTTTGGAGGTTCAAGGATCGGTCCCTTAGACTTTCACTTACAGGGTATATCCATTTTAGAGTCGCCTATTTTGTTAATTTCACCCACTAGAATTCAAAGTCAAGGTTATGTGTTGAAAGGTGATTGTCATTGATGTCAACCCAAGTAGCACCAGGTGCTACCCCGATCTTCATGAACACATTTGGCATGGAAATTTGCAGTTTCTTGCATCCTAATCACTCTATTTGGTTTCTCCTCAGAAATATCTTTCCTATGCTATATGGCATCCCACGTAGTTCCTTATGGTTTGAGAGATATTTACGTTTGATGTTGGAGACCCCCATGAGTAGGCTAAAACTCCATGGGGTGGTGTCATGTCACATACTTATTGGTTAATGGTCATTAAATATTTAATATAAAAGTTATTTATTACTATTTATCTTAAGGTAGGATACTAAATTATCTTTTACTTATAGGATGTCGCTCGCATCATTTAATAATGGAAGAAACCCATATACATCATCCTCAAAACCAACAACCCTCTTAAATTAATATATAAGATAAGTATTACTTAACCTTTTAATGTTTTTAAGCTCTCTTGGAGCCCCTACTAATCTCCAACGGTCATCCATTTGGAGACCTTATTTATCTATAAAAGGAAACATATTATCCCTCACATAATTAAGAAAAAAGTGTGTATGAACTTGTGAATAATCCAGTTCGAAATTTTAGGCCACCCCAGAACATTGAATGCTGAAATCACAAAAGGGTTTGGGATAGCTATTAATTAATGTTTTGCTACATGCAACTTGTTACAAAGGTTGTAAAGGATCAGATCACCTTTTAGTTCCTTCTTTTAAATCTTTAGGACAATTTTGAGGTACATCTATTGCAAGATTATTCAAGCAAAGTTACAGAAGTGTTTTAAGTTTCAAGCCTATGGTTTTGAGGTTGAAAAATTGCCTCATAATTTCAGCTTTCAATGTTTATCATCTGGAAATAGAGAGCAAGTTCAGGGCTTTCAAGAAGAAACAAAATGGCAAGGCTATCCATCTAGTTTAAGGCTATTACAGGGTTGGTTCTCTCATGACTAGGGCCACTGACACTGTTATCATAACCTTCCTTGAAACAAACATTCTATCAAGATTTGGATGTCCAACTAATCTCATTACTGATAATGCAACAAACTTTAAATCCAAAAGAATGATATATTTCTGCAACAAGTATCATATAACCCTGGGCCATTCCACAACCTATTATCCTCAAGGAAATGGACTGGCAGAATCCTCAAACAAGTCTGGTGAACATCATCAAAAAGCTGTTAGAGGATAATAAGAAAACATGGAATAAAAAGTTGGTCAATGCCTTATGGGCAGATAAACTAACCACTAAGAAATTGATTAGTACCTCTCCCTACCAACTAGTTTATGGGATGGAAGCTATTTTTCCATCCTCCTTAGGAACACCAGTGATGAAGCTGCTTCAAGAATTGCAGGTTGAACCAAATAGTATCCAAAAACGAATCAACCAAACAATAAATCTTCAACAAACCAGGGAGGAAGTATATATTAGATCTCAGGTTGTGTTGGAAGGATTAAAAAGATTTTTGATAAGAGAACCAAGGCTGAGGATTTCTACCTTGGTGACAAAGTCCTAAAATGGGGTTGAAGGAGGGAAAATAAAGGTAAATATGGGAAATTTGATTTTCTATGGAAAGGCCCATATGTGATTTATGCTTTCAGAGGTAATAATGCTTTCTTCCTAAGAGAAATGGATGGTACAGAAGTAGAAGGTGGACCAGTGAATGGTCAAATGCTCAAACACTATTTTGAACCTAACTACTGATTTTTACTTTCCATTGTACATATTTCATTTTTCTTCAAAAAGTTTAGTTTGGATTGGATGGTGGTCTTTGAAGTTGAAGCCCGAAGAGAAGGCCCTAAGCTTTAAAGATTTACTGTCATAAGTATCAATAGTGCAGAGGTATAGAGGATAATTTTGCAAGGTAACATCAACAACAATTCAAAGGCTACTGATCTACAAAGTTCTTGACATTTCACCATGAAATGCCATCCCCAAGTGGAGGCACTATTAGGTTCCTATACCAATAGGAATCATAATTTTGATTGACTAAGGTTAAACCCTGTAATATTGTACATACCTTTGCTTTCTGCAAATGTTTTCCATATTAAAAAGTTAAAAAATGTAAAGAAGGTATGTCCTAAAAAAATAATCAAAGGAAAAAAAGAATGAAAATAGGTCAAAAAATGAAATATATGAACCCCAAAAGACAAAAAGAGGCCATGAAAGTATACAAGTCAAAATGCCAATACTATTTACTTTTTAAAGCATAATAAATGATTGTGTGCAGCTTGTTACTTATGCCACAATCCATGATAGTCAAAATGTTTAAACTTGGCTATTTCATGCTTTGAATTTTATGTTTATAGGTAGTGAATAAATCTGACCAAACAGTGTAATCTTGGTAGATCATTAGATAGGTAGAGTGAATAAAAGGAGCTCATCAGTGTAATCTGAGCCCTTGGAGGATATAAAGTTAGAATTAGATAGTTTATTTTGTAAAGAAAAGAAAAAGATTGATAAGGGTTTGCTAGCCTAAATTCACCCAAATAAAGTGAATAAAAAATGGTAGGATGAGTAAGTGGGTATGTAGTAGAAATGTTGCAGAAATATCATTTCATTTGATACAAAAAGTACTTATGTCATTGTTCCAAATGCATCATTTAAATATGCATAAGTGGTAAACAAAACAAGAGCAATGGTTCACAATGTGGTTTCCTTAACATCCCCTCATTCAGTTTAACCCCCATGACACTCACTAACTTTCGTTCCATAATAAAAATATTAATGCCTATAGTTTTTAAGTCAAAAAGGCTCAGAGCATTTCTCTGACTTTGGGTGGGACTGGACCCTCGGCTTGATGACTTAAGAAAGAAAGGTGTTAAATTTCATCATAATTCATTCATCCCCCTCACAAAACCCCTTTTCCTAAGGTTAAGTTCTTTTACTTAGGGAAACCCCTTTATAACCATATTTTATGTACAAAAAATCCACCAAACACATTTATCCTAAGTACTAGGTATATGGAAAATACACAACATTTCATACACCTAGGCACAATGCCCCTTCTGCTCATTTCATTTCATATTAAATTTTTTAATTAAATATCTAAAATTCTCGAAAAACCCACTACCCCTTATATATCTAACCCCCTTATATAAAATTGCCCCACCCCTTAGATTATTTTATAAATTATGTTACTACCTCTTATCCCAAAAAAACTTTAAACAACTTGCCCTCAATCTTTAATCCTGTGTTAAAAAGTCCCTGATGAGGTTAAGCTCTAAATTAATCTCACACCACCGATGATTAAGTCCCCGCGCCCCCCATCGAATCACATCATTCACCCCCGCGCAACTCTCATGTCTCGATCACCGTCGATCGTCCCTCCTCCACATCCAATGCCACACAAGCATATCGAGCCGGCCTGACGTCTGCCCTTTACCCGCCTGATAAGGCAGTTTTCCCCTGGCCCCCGACACTACGTGTCAAGTGCTGAATGGAATTGGGTAACCCCTCCCGAATACCACCCGCCACTACCCCCTTTTTAACTGAAAACTTTCACTGTTTATCAAATAGTGAAACCCATCAAAATTAGCTATTTTCCCTATAAAAGCTCGTTTACCCCTCTTTTCACTCTTTTCGCACATTTTGCCTTTGCGAATTCAGAAAGTCATTGTGACCCCTGCAAACAGTCGAATTATTCATAAACCTTTGCCATTGTTCCACAGATGCCGCAGATAGTCCAGCTCATTCACCAGCCCATACCAGTACCGTACGAAACTCTGCAGCTACCTTCAACCACCCATTTACAGTCAAGTCCACCCAAATTCTAGGTATTTAACCGTGGAATTCTAACTCCATTGTCAAAATTCCAAGTCAATTCACCCTCCTGACACTGTTAGCTAAGTAAAAAGATTAAATTTACCTAAGTTTTAACATTGTAAACCATAAACAAACTGCAAAGCCTCCATTGCCCTAAAAACTATGAATTCCTCCCCACACTCAAATCCACAAGAACTGAGTATGGATGTCCCAATTGCAATGGATGTGAGGCCTATCGCTACACCTCATTTAGACCTAGACCACATTCCCCTGGCTGACAGAGACTTCCAGATAAAAAATACCACTTTCATAGAGCTCCTACTCAAAGTACATTACCAAAGTAGGGACAAGTTCTTGAACCATGTTGATGAAATTGGCCTTTGGGAGTCAAATTTTCCCAAGTACCAGTTCTCCCAAGTCCATATTTTCTTGAAATTGTGCATATGTGCTATGCTTGCTATGTCCCCAGTCACAGAACCATCATGTCTCATGATTAGAGGTCCTTTTCACCATCACTGCTGAGTCCATCAATGAGATGTTGCAGTTCCAACTAGGGCCAAACCTAACTATTGGACGTATATCCCAAACTCACCTCTGCAAAATTGGCCCATGTGCTCCAAACCTTCATCACAGAAGAGAAGCACTTCCATAAATACCCCCCTCCATATGTAGCATCTATATTTTCCCCTTGGGGCTAAAATATTGTAGCCATGATATCTTGTGTTTTGGATTACTCCACAAGTGAGTACAGTGATGAAATGATCCTGGCTTTCATGTCCATCTATACCCCAAGACAACCTCCTCCAACCATTTATGAGTTTGCCACATTCATAGCTGACAGAAAGCATGAGTAGTTCATAAGAATGGGTAATGAAAGGGTTTTCAAGGACTCCTCAGATTTATACCATATGTTATTGTATTATCAATCAAAGAAGTTCCCATTCACCCTTCAAAAGCTTGACACCAAGGGTCAGCCTAGGTCAATCATTTTTTGGACCCCATTGATCGACCAATACCAGTCTCCATACTCTTACTCTGATTTCATTGATTTATTTGTAAAACCAGTCATGACAATGTTGACAAGAAGCCCTCCTCCTAGAATCAGTCCAAAAATAAAGAGAGTTCTTCAATTGTCTAAGCAGACCAAAGTTGGTGATTGGTACTTTTTTCAGAACCATACAAAAATCAGGATTTATGGTTGCATGTTGGCACCATACAAACTACTAATATACCTCCCAATGAGGTTGTTTGCATTAGAATACTATAAGAAAATTATCAATTGATATGAAGTAAACTTCGTCAATACCAAGAAGAAGGCCAATTTCAAAATAAAAGACCAACTAGGCCCCTTTATATGCAACTCTAGAGAGGCCGGCCAAGAGGTAGACTTGATATTACAGAATATGAAGTTCCAAAGAAGTTTTGTTTGGAGATATGATCCTTTGGAATTCATCACAAAGAAGAGACAAAAGGTCAAGCTAGGACCTTTCATTCACCATCCCATACTTGAGATAGAAGCTTAATCAAATCAGACAGAATGGGTGGAGGGTACCCTAGTAGACCAGGACAACACCAGAGTAGATGTTGAGAATGCTCTTATTGATTTAGAAAACAGCTTGATGAAAGCTCTTTTCTGCAGTTACCAAGAGAACTAGAAACTGCTATGAGCACCCCTCCAGTCATGCAGACTCCTTAGAATCAGGAGAAGATCCCAAAAAGAAACAGAGAAGGGGCTTCCATTTTGGGAAGAGCCATCTCTAATTTGTAGCAGGAATCAAACAAGAGGCAAAAGCTAAATCCAGCCTCCGAGCAAGAGTATACTCAAGACTCAGCTGAGGTTACTAATACAGGAGTAGAAAGAAGTAGGCCTGCCACATCGTCTAGAGGCATGCATGAGCCTTCCACATCACAAACTTGTTGAAATTTGGTACCGGAGGACAGGTGGTTCCCTTAGGCTTTGATCTTTGGCCTAGGGAAAAGTGTCCAAAAGAATTTAATTTTTCTCCTATCCTAAAGTGACTTTATAATTTTTATAAAAGTTAAAATCTAATTTAAAAGTGACTTTAAGTGATAAAGTTACTAAGTCTAATTTTAAAGTGACTTTTATAAAGTCAATGAAAAATTAGAAAGGAAAAAATGACTTTGGAAATAAATGACTAAGTGGGTCTTTATTAAAGTGGGTGAATTAAAAAATAGAAAGTGAGATTTAAATGTGCATTTAATCTCAGCCATTTATCTAAATCTATCTCAGCCATTGGATTTAGGGATCACCCAAAAGTCATTTAGGGTTGGGTTAAAGGAGGAAAATGAGGAAAATATCATTTATTCTTTCATGAGCAGATTGGGAGAAGGAGAGCAAGAGAGCAAGGGAGATTTCTGGACAGGAAAGAGAAAGAGGTAGCAGTGTGGCACACATACCAAAGCAGCACTTCAACAAATCCGTACAGCTGAAAGAACAAGCAGAAAAGACAGATTTTTGTTGAGCAAACATGGAAAAACTGATTTTTGGGCACGAATTTCGAGGAGGTGATTTTCTGCACGGAAATCGAGGTCTGTCTGT
>APFE031527979.1:36965-49142 GCA_000404065.3 Pinus taeda
CAACAAATAGAATATGAAAAGTAAGTTTAATGAATTAAGGTAGCTTTGTTATACCTCAAGCAAATGGACTATGAGAAACTGGATTCATTCTTTAAAAAAGATGATATAGCAAGATTTAACTACATTTTTAATTGAAACAAAGGTAAATTGGATTCATGCTTTGCAATAGATGATATAATGAGATCTAATGACATTTTCAACTCAAACAAAGGTAAGTTGAGTAAGCTCAAGCTCCAAAAGGATGGCCTTCAACTTCTGAGTGGCAGTTACTATATATATCTAGCTAGAGGCTATCACATAAAGATATTTGTTATATGTGAAGATAAAAAAATGAAAGGAATGTGAAATTTTGACCATCAACTATAAGTTCCTTTCAAGGACTAGATCAAAGCATAACACTGTTATCAAGATAATCAACTCACCCATTCTAGTATGCTTCTAGTAGTTTCATGATAAAACTCAAACTCAATAAACTTCAAACAACACAAATTAACCAACAATATGTCTGAGGTTGGTTACTTAAGGATTATATCATGTTAAATTACCTTTTGCATCTAACATTGAAAATGACTGTGAAAGAAATGAAGACAAATCAGTGATTATGATGGATGCATGTGATGAAATAAAATAAAAAAAGACATTTCTTCTTGCTACTGATGAGCCTTCTGGGGGATTCTTGGATGAACTTGATCCTGATCTTCTTTCTGAAATCAAAGAGACACCTTCTAGCTACTTTGATTTGATGAACAACAACCCTAATGCTTATGAAAATGAATATGGAAAGCAATAAGCATCGATGAACCTGGTCTTGAAGAAGGTGTCTCAAAGTCTAATATGGATAGTATTTTAAATTTCTACAACTAACAGAGGGTTTTCCCAGTTGGGTTCCCTAGATTTTTTTTTTTTTTTTTGCTATAGTGTGACTGTGTTTTATTATTGTTCTATTCCACTACAAATTGGTAGAGATATTTTTGGTCTTGATATAATAATTAGTTTCAGATTTATTCATTCAAGCAGTAGTAGAATTTCAAGGAAATTCTACATAGGAAAATTAATCTATATTTTCACTTATATCTTTTACAAGTAAAATTCACAACTAAATTTTCATACAAAGTGTTTAGGTTACTAGCAAGTGGTATCACAACATATCTCAACATTGCAAGACATAAATCATACTATTCAATAAAGTTGAGACTTGAGATACAAAAATCTTCCCAAGTTATGCAAGCAAGAAAACTGCTGATTTTTAGTTCTAAATCTATCCAACCAGAACAAAATTATGCCATTTTCAACACCTTCTAGTCAAAGTTGTTCCTAGCCTCATTCAACTCAATTAAGAATATGTCAATATCGTTGAGATTTATTCTTCATTTCACGCTTCTAAGTTATATATTTATGCAACCTAATACATCATTTAGGTTAAGTGATTATTCATTAAAAATTATCTAGCCCGTCCAGCACATCTACCTAATTTTCTGCTCAGTTTCTAGGAAGACTCTATCAGACATTTGTAGCAGAAAATAGAAGACTATTTTAGTACCTAGTGTTATAAAACTCTAATCTGGAAAAAGTATTTTGGGTTGTTTTCCTAAAAATATTTACAAAATTTTCAATCCCAAAGCCATTTCAGGCAGAATTTTAGTCAGGGAAAAATTTAGTATTATTTTTGGAAAATTTGAATGCAACTAAAGGAAATTCCTCCTATTTTCTCAAAAGATTCTAGCACCAAATATGAGTGAATTCATAGAATTTAAGATTTGGAAATAATTAAATTTCACTTTGCTTTTCCAGGACCATATATGAGCGAATTCACAAAACCTGAGATTTGGATTCTAGAAACACTTAAATTTCACCTCATTTATTAGGATTGGAAGTTCCTTGAGATACAAACATGTAGCATTAAGGATCTAATTTGCTTGTTTAAGGACAATGTTCAGTTTATAAATAGTGATACAAGAATCCTTGTATACATCATTGACACAGTTCTTTGGTCACAACTAATGGAACTGAACTCTATCAATACATAACAAAGAAGGTAGAATGTAAGATAGCAACTACTTTAACATATACTCTGATAAAAATAAACATCTATACTGCCATATAAAGTTGTCACCACACCAAAGAAGGAATTAAAAACCAAAATAAAAATAGGAACAGGCTTGGATTGTTATGGTTACTCTAACAAAATGTTAAATAGGATCAATATGTTAATATGGAAAATAGTGTAGTTGATTATTATTTATTGAGCCCAAGGGGTTAGCCCAACTGAATGTCATTAATGTTACTAGGTATTTGGCTAGTTCTGTGCCAATGGGTTTACCAGGGATGTTATCCATGAATGTGGGGAAACATCCATTCGGATTCCCTAGAGAGTTTTTCTTGGAGAGAATAAAAATAGGATTTCCTAAAGAGAAATTTTGAGATGCATACAATGTACACCTAGTACAATCAACTCTAAAAGAAGGAAAAATACATATGCTTTTACCTATATTCCCTCGTTTTCCTCCCGCCTTGTGAAAAGTGAAAATATGCTACTCTTAAACTTAAAAGAAAGGATGAAAAAAATAGTGAATTTTGAACTAGTCCTCCTTGTGTGGAAGAAGACTAAAAGTGTGGTGGAAATGCAACGAGGTTAGAAATGAAACATACCTGGGTGCCATTAATGGATTGAAGAGGTAAAACCTTAACTCACAACTCTCTTCAATCTCGTTTTCCCTCCCGCCCTGTGAAAAGCTTAAATATTCTACTCCTAAAATTAAAAGCAAGGATGAAAAGAATAGTGAATTTTGAACCAGAGATCTGAGGTGTGTGTACTCCTCCATGTGTGGAAGAAGACTAGAAGTGGGGTGTAAATGCAACAAGGTTAGAAATGAAACATACTTGGGCACCATTAATGGATTGAAGATCCAATGGTGGGGGATCTAAGGTGTGTGCACTCCTCCCTGTGTTGAAGAAGACTAAAAGTGGGGTGGAAATGCAACGAGGTTAGAAATGCAAGATACCTGAGCGCCATTAATGGGTTTAAGATCCAATGGTGGGGTTCCTACTGGTAAAACCTTAATTCACAACACTCTTCAATATCATTTTCCCTCTCGCCCTGTGAAAAGTGAAAATATGCTACTCTTAAACTTTAAAAAAAGGATGAAAAAAATAATGAATTTTGAACCAATCCTCCTTGTGTGGAAGAAGACTAAAGGTGGGGTGGAAATGCAGCAAGGTTAGAAATGAAACATACCTGGGTGCCATTAATGGATTGAAGATCCAATGGTGGGGTTCGATATTAGTCTGCTACTAGTAAAACCTTAATTCAAAACTCTCTTCAATCTCGTTTTCCCTCCCACCCTGTGAAAAGTGAAAATATGCTACTCGTAAACTTAAAACCAAGTATGAAAAAAATAGTGAATTTTGAACTAGAGATTTGAGGTGTGTGTGCTCCTCCCTGTGTGGAAGAAGACTAAAAATGGGGTGTACATGCAATGAGGTCAGAAATGAAACATACCTCGGCGCCATTAATGGATTGAAGATCTAATGGTGGGGTTCGATATCAATCTGCTACTGGTAAAACCTTAATTCACAACTCTCTTCAATCTCGTTTTCCCTCCCAAATGAAACATACTTGGGTGCCATTAATGGATTGAAGATATAATGGTGGGGTTCGATATCAATCTGCTACTGGTAAAACCTTAATTCACAACTCTCTTCAATCTCGTTTTCTCTCCCGCCCTGTGAAAGTGAAAATTTAATTCACAACTCTCTTCAATATCATTTTCCCTCCCGCCCTGTGAAAAGTGAAAATATCTACTAGTTTTCCCTCCACCCTATGAAAAGTGAAAATATACTACTTGTTTTAGAAAGTAAATGAAGATTGGAATTAGGAGGGCTTTGTTACATCAATATTTAGGCTGAATTTTTTAAAATTTCCCTCCCTAAAAAACAATAAATACAATATTTATAGAGTATAGAGTAGATGTGTAGGTGTAATGTAAGTATGTAAACAATTCTAAATATAGGCTTAGTTAAAGAATAATAATAGTAATAATAATAAAAATCAAAAGTATGTGGATGAGTGCAAAATTCTAAATGTTGTCTCAATTAATAATAAAATTCAATTTGTTATATTTGGATTTTGTTATTAACTTGTGAATAGGTTTTGTTATAATACCATGAGCCAATACCATGGCTTATCAATACCTCAAGCCCAAAAACCATAGCTTATTTCACAACCAAAATATTTTATAACAATATGACAAGATTCTTAACCATGGATATTCACCCCCCACTTTACAGTGGATATTATTAACTTGTAAAAAATTGGTTTTGTTATAATACCATGAGCCAATACTGTGGCTTATCAATATCACAGGCCCAAAAAACATAACTTATTTCAAAATCAAAATATTCTATAAGAATATGAGAGGATTCTTAATCATAGATATTCACCCCTGCTTTGTCATTGATATTATGAACTTTTGAATAGGTTTTGTTACAATAGCATGGGCTAATATCATGGCTTATCAATACCACATGCCAAAAAATCATATCTTATTTCACAATCTAAATATTTTATAACAATATGACAAGATTCTTAACCATCGATATTCACCCCCACTTTACCATGGATATTATTAACTTGTAAATAGGTTTTGTTACAATACCATGGGCCAATATCATGGCTTATCAATACCACATGCCCAAAAACCATAACTTATTTCAAAATAAAAATATTTTAATTTTATAACGTTTTTTATTTGAATCTAATAGGAAAAGGGTTGTAATTAGTTTTGAGATATATATAAACCCTCTATCCTCACGAATACTAAAATTATTCCCATATAAATTAAATTAATGTTTTAATAAAATTAAAAATGAGAATACTTTTGTATTTAAAGATGTGAAATTTATATAATACAAATATTAGTAAGAACCAAGATAGATCTATCTTAATGAAGGATCCAAGTAATGATAGCAAGAAGAGTGAAGGGAAGAGAGGGGGAGGGAGATAGTGACAAAGATGGAGGGTAGAGAGAGAGATAGAGAGAAAGAGAGAGTGAGAGGGTGATGGGGGGAGACAGAGAGAAGGAGGTAGAAAGAGAGAGAGGGGAGAGAGAGAAGAAGAGAGTGGGGGAGAGAGATATGGAGTTGGAGGGGGAGAGGGAGGGAGGAAAGAAAAAAGGCATAGGGAGATAGAGGTGGAGAGAGAGAGGGAGTGACAAGGGATAGATGGATAGAGAGAGAAGGAGAGAAGAGAGGAGGAGAGAGAGAGAATAGGTGGGGATAAAGATAGGGAGAGAAGGGAAAAAGAGAGAGAGGGAGGCACAAAGATGGAGGGGGGGGAGAGAGAGTGATGGGGGGAGACAGAGGGAGGTGAGAGAGAAAGGGAGAGTGAGGACTAAGAGAGAGGAGAGAGAGATGAAGTTAGAGGGTGAGAGAGAGGCAGTGACAAGGAAGCGATGGAGAGATGACAGATAGAGGGAAGAGAGAGTGGCGAAGAGGAAGAGGGAGGGAGAGAGAGATAGATATGGAGAGAGAGAGTGTATGTTTGGGGGCTGAGATAGAGAGAGGGAATAAGAAAGAGACACATATATACAAATATAGATATTATATAGTATTATATAACCAGCCTAGATCCATCTTAACCTAGATCTACCAAGCACCAAAAAATAGGTTTGCACATCGAGAGATTGGATAAAAGGAAAAATTACAACCCATGAATGTTCATGCTTGATTCAGTGTCTTCCTTCCAGTTTTGATCCCTTCTTTCCTCATGAAACAACAATTCGACATCATCACAATACTCTTACTAATCTCATTCAAACAACATTTCCTTAGCTCAAGAAATTCCAACCTAGACCAGCCTTTGAATGCTTGGTCAATTTATAGCTGAATGGAGGAGGTTAAGCCATTAATGGCCTTCATGAAGGCTCTGCCAAATTTGGGAAGTGGTTCCATGGAGGAAGGGATAATGGATTGAGTTTCATTCATCCTCATCCTCATCCAAATGCGAGCTCAATCAACCTAGAAACTTCTAGAAGTATCCATTGGATGAGTAATCCAATGGATTCATTTAAAAAATTCGATGAATCTCGCTCACCGCAGGAGAAACAAAGGCTAAGTGCACTGCAGTGCACCCAGTTAGTGCAGTTTATCCATTGCAATGCAGCTTGATAGAAGGCTACCTGTGCTGATCTCCTTAGGGACACTTTTTGGATGAATGTTGTCATGGAAACTCTTGGGAGGCAAGCATGATGTAGGTTGACCTCATTAGGGAATGAAAACAACTGAATTAGGGCTTGATGGACCCTAACAATATGGATCTGGAAGTCAGGATTGATGTGCCCAAATTGACCTGTAACAGTTTCCCCCTAAAGCATGAAGTCGAAAATAAACATGTCGAGTGAAATGTTTTACCATTTAGAGAGAAGGTTTCGAAGTGGAAGGTGACTTGCATCAGTTACAATACAAACATCATGATAAATTTTTTTTTTCTCACGAACTAGCTGAGGGAAGGCATACCCATGCTCAACTTATAAACTTTGAATACATGTACAAATATAGTCATCTACAGATACAGATCCATGAATGGATGACCATGAATGTAAGGCCATTTGTACATTTGGTATATTACTCTTGAAAATATATCGCAGCCCGGATGGATGAAACTAGATATGGGGTCTTCAACCTCGTCCAATCTTTCACTCAAGTACAAGTCTAACCATGTGAATAGATGATTTGAGGTTGAACATGGAGAGACATTGTGTGATTACCAGCCAATGATGTGAGCCGTTAATAGACACAACAGGAATCACCAATAATGATAATGACCCTCAAGGTACTGCAATACATTTCGCAAGGTGTGAATAAATTATTTGATGTCGAACACCATACAAAGTCTTTCGGTTGAAGGCCAGTGATGTCAACCTATCGCTAGAAGCGAGAAACCTTCCATTGATGTATGCAAGCCTCAAGGTACTAAAGGGGTGTTTCTAAGTTGATGTCAACAAGAAGCGACTCATTGCAGGAGGGCCTTGATGTATCCCACATCAACGACACGAAACAAGGTAAATGATTTTAGAGATGAAACATTGACTGATGACACAAGGTTTAGGAATGGCGGGCATGAAAATGAAGGTTTATAGTACTGTAAAGGATGAAGTTTTGAATTGAATGACTTCTCTTGAACATATCGGCGACATTGAAGTGAATTGGTAGCATTGACCCAAAACAAAGTGACAGATGGTATGATAGACCAACGGTGTGATAACCATCAAGCTGAATGACCCAACCCACATAGTCACGGTGATGAGGTGAAAGTGTCATGTTCAAGAGTGACCTGCTACCATAAAGTGTTCTCGGCTTTTTCCCATTTTCCCCAGTCATTTCTAACCAGTACCTCTTTATTTTTATTAACCTTGAGGAGGATAACATATGCTTGTTGTATAATTCCAACCTTCGGGTGAATCCATCATTATTTGATGTTTTAACAAGTCTAGTGAAGGTGAAACTCGGTCTTGTCTAGATGGACAAGTTTGTCGCTATTTAATGTTTTTAACGAGTTTAACGACAAAGATAACTCAGTCCTTTTTATGTTTAGAGAGTCTGAAAATGAATGAAAAGGAAACTCCACAAGTTATTTTTTGTAAATTTGTCTCTCAACTCCGAAAAAGCATCAAAAAATACAAGAGAGAACCTATTGATCATGTTTGACCAACGAGTACCTTTTTCGTGGTTAATCTATCTCAGCCTGAAGAACGGGTAAAACTATAATGAGTAGATATCGATTCTAATCCATTAATGAGCTAGAAACGACAAATGCTCGGCAATCTTTTCATGTTTAGAGAGTCTGAAAAGAGATTAAAGAGGACTCCAGGGGATTCCTTTTTTGTTTTTAACAAATCTTGAAAAAGTGATAAAATTTTTCTTTGTGGTCAAAGATGTTAAATTTACACATAAGCACATCATAACTGCATCAGTTGTTAACCCTGTACAAGATGCCATCAAAATAGATTAAAAAATACATGTTCATGGATTAAATAAATGAAAACCAATATTTATGTTATCACAAAATCTGACCCTGATAGTCTATTGATCAAGTAGACTCTGAGTAACTCTTTCAAACCAATCTTTTGGTTGAGGCTTAGCTTCCTCAACCTGACAGGGCTCTCTCAATAGGTTTAAGATTTTTGATTAGTGATTAGATGGCTAACTCTAGGAATAAAAATGGACAAAAGTGTATAACTAGTTGAATCAACTATTAGCAAACATCCATTGGGCTATGGAGTTAAGATAATCTTCAACAAAACATCATAATCAGCTAAACATGGAAGTAAAGACACTTGGAGTTTAGGTTTATAAGTGAAACCGTAACATAGTGAATAAACATAGTTTACAAGCATGAGAAGGAATTTAGAGCATTTTCCAATGAATTCTAAGTATCACAAGCTCATACCACTGCAAATAAGCAATTGAGAAAGGCCATAAGAACATCAAACACATAAACTCCTTGTGAATCTTGAGTAGTCAAACTGATCTCTTTATTAAGTTTGAAAAACCACAATTTCTTACAATAACACAACCTTCTTTTGCTAATGAAATTACTAACCCCTAGGAATTGGATTCTCAAACTTTATATAGAGTTTTACAACCTTGGATACTATGATCCATCTTTGGAAGAATTCAAATTCCTGACTTTGACACCTATCTATTCATAAAACAAACTACTTAATTACAACTTGCCAGCTAGTTGTCTTTAAGAGTCCTAATACTAATAGGAGTGGAACTCCTAAAACATGATTTTAAAAACCTTATCTATGACTTCAATACATTCTTTAATCAGTTGCCAACCCATTTCTTCAAGCTTGATGATGTCCACAGTGCTGTTACAAAACCTGCTGAATCATGACCTAACTGTCCTGAAAACTAGGAGACAAAGTTCCCCCTTTTAAGGCCCTTAATCTTTTATGCTTATCTTCTAGAAGCTTTATTGGTGTACATGTGGCATGCATTAATAATCCATCAAAACATCATTTTCTACTTGTTCAAAAAGGAAACTCAAATATATGGAGGAAGCGATGAAACATGACTGTGCTACGAAAATACTCTGTTTTCATAGCACAACCTTTATATCACTTGTGAAATAATTCTTTGAACTTTGCTTTCTACACCACTGCCATTTGAAACTACATATGTGATCCCATGTCTACTAACAACTTCAAAATTTGGAACTAATTAAACCTTACCTCTAGAAAGCATCCACAAGTGCTAAATGATCATCTTCGACAGTTTCTTAGCGCACTATGAAACTGTTGTGTATGCTCTTTTTCAACACGGCCTTCAAAAATCTGTAGTTTAGGAGTTTTTCAAAATTCCATGAAGACTGATATGATCAACCAAAAATCAAAACCACTTACCCTTATAAGATGTTCTTCTTCACAATTGTTCTTCTTTTTATATGCCAAAACTCTTTTTACGTGCCAAAACTATTTTAATATATATCCTTCATTGCCCTTTTTCATCACCCTGATTCATTATTGTTGTAGACCCTTTTCCAGATTTGGTTAGTTGTATTTCTAGGTCTTAAATTTATCTCTTCAATCTCCTGTTTGTAGCTCTCAGCTGAGCATTAATCCTCCTTACAAATCTGGCTTCTTTGATTGCAGGAACAATCCAGGTAAAGTACTGAGTTTCACTGTTTACTATTTTTGGGTTGGAAACATTTTCAGCTTCCTAGAGAGCCTTCATCCTTTTGAACTCTGTTCTTTCAGTAGCATTCACTCTTGCTCTCACTCTGAGTCTAGCAATTTCATTGTTAGTAGCTTTTAACCTTTCTTCCATAACCTCGTAACTGGATTTTTCAGTTTTAGTGGCAGGAACTGTGTTTTTGTCACCTTTAGGTCTTGTAGATGGAAAGTCTATCAACTCTTCTTGAACAACAAATGCTTCTTCTGTTCTCCCTAGCTCAATATTGGACGCTGGCATCTTCTTGGATTGCATGGTTAAGGGTTTTCTGGGTTTGAAAACAAATGTTGTAACATCATCCTCAAATTCCAATTTCTTGGAGGGTTTCATTTTCTTCGACTTTCCTTGATCAAATTTTATCACATCTTCCTGTACGAAATTGGAGTTTGCAATACCAATGGATTTTAAAATATCATTTAAATCACCCTTCAATCTTGAACCTTCTCCCGAGATCACTGTTTTGCCTTTCTCCTTTGTAATTTGACTTGTAGTCAATCTCTTTTGAACTAGTTTGTTGGTTGACTGTTCTTGTGGCATTCCTTTAATTTTAGATATATTTTCCTTTGTAGATTTAGGAGTTTTAAGAATGACTACTGGTGCTTTGCTTGCTTTCTCTTTCACTTTCTTCCTAGGTTTCAACTTAACATACATTTTTTCCCTAGACATTACAAACTTGTTGGTTTCTGTTGATGGAGTTCCTTTAACCCTAGGGCTAATGTTACACCTTGTTTTTTTGCTCCAAAGTCACATAAAAACAAAAACGAATACAATTCTTTGTTTATCCTTTTGATTTCATGTAAAACTATCAGTTTAATTAGACCATGATGAAACAGGGAAGTTTCACATCCTTGAGACTTCAACTACACTTATCTGCCATCTTAGCTACACTTCGAAAGAAGAAGTAAGGCAAATCTAAAGAAACCATACCAGTAAAGTATAACAGGAGTTTAAAATGATATGAATAAACCTTCTGATATCTGCCTTCACAGGTAAAATAACATTGAATGTTGAAGAGCAAATTGGCATAGCTATCCTTGATGTAGTCTCTGGGAACTACCTTGGTTAATTTGGTTTCTACAAACTCTAACTTTAGAAACACCTTACATGGTTCCATGTCGAAAATGAAGTTTTTGAACCATGTATCTTTCCCCCTAGGAATTTTTGTCACCAAAGCTATGACCTTTGGAGAAATTTGCAAGTTCAATATTTCGACCTTTGTGCTTGAGCCAGTGAAATGTAGTGCAAATTCCTTTGTCACCTGAGTATGTCCTCCTTGCAATTTCTTACAAAACTTCCAGCATCCTTCTTTCTTGAAGGCTTCTACAACTGATTTGTCTCTGACTAAGACCCCGGTGTTTTCAGGCTCTGTTCTTAAACAAACACCAGACCTGTGAAATTTCTTCTCCTCTGACATCTTTCCTTCTGAATTCTTGTAACAAAACCGACCTCGCTTGAAATTTTGTTGATCAGCATCGCTTGCCAATGGTGGTCAACCTCGCCTGAATTATGGATGAGGAAAACCTTGGTGAAAAATTACCAAAGCTTACTGTTCGAAAACAATTCTGTTTGAGGGTTTTCATGCAAACTAAGATGATGAGACTAGCCGACCTTTTTGAATTTGAAATTATCTTTCATAATGAGCCCTAAATTAGAAATGATGAGTTTGGATGGCGGCATGCTTAAGGAATGACTCCTAGCTAACACCTAATAATTAAAATTTTAACGAAATATTAACAGATTGATGTTTGACAAGACTGTTCTACGAATCTGCACTTTTGTAGCACGCAGGGAAAAGTGCTATGAAAAGAGCAGCATTTTCGTAGCGCAAAATAGACATTTTACACTGTCTATGCTACGAAAATGTGGTTTTGGGGCTAATTTCAAAATTTTTGAAAATGGCTTAAGCTATGAGTTTCTAAAAAGAATGTAAGACTCATGAAACATGGAAAAAGGGATGTTAGACTTTATTTGTATATGAAAAATGAAACCTTTGAGACTCCTAACGTATCACCTACCCATTAAAAAATAGGGTGACTTGACACTTGTCTAAGACCATGAATGGGAACAATGTAAACCCTTATTTTGGTGATAACAATTTACTCGATTAATGTGCAAAGAATAAATATAAAACTGGTTCTTACCATTCATTTCACCATCTCATTTTACCCTTTGATCTCTGGGGCAATGTTATACGGGAATAGTGTCCACACGGATGCTGCTATTCCCACTAAGATGGGTGGCTATCTTAGAAACAAACAATCAAAGTCTACTATTGATTCCTTTTATGAAAATTGATGAGAAGAGAACCAAGAGGGCCAACCTGAGTCTTGCGCTCGATTCCCTCTCCTTCTTAATAGAGTTTTACTGCTCGCTCTTTGTCTGCTCAACTTCAAAAGGACCTGTAGAATCACAACAACATACTACTATGCAAGAAACAAGGAT
>APFE031527979.1:62212-78529 GCA_000404065.3 Pinus taeda
GAGTACATCTCGCTTCCCGCACACTCGTCAATAATCTGGTCAATGAATGGTGTGGGGAAATTATCTTTTGGACAGGCCTGATTGATATCACGATAATCAACACAAACGCGGATAGTTCCCTGTTTTTTAGTGACAGGTACAATATTGGAAACCCAATCTGTGAGCGGGATAGGATAAATAAAACCAGCTTTAAGAAGTTTTTCTACTTCGGCCTTGATTGCTGCAGCCTTTCGAGGGTGTACTTGACGTAACCGTTGGCGAACAGGTTTAGCACCGGGGTACGTGATGATTTCATGCACCACTATGCTAGGATCAATGCCGGGCATTTCTTCGTAGGACCAAGCAAAAACATCACGAAATTCCCGAAAAAGGTTCGAATACAGTTGAATCTCCTCCGGAGTACAAGTGACTCCGATATGAACGTGTTCGACAATCCCGGGTTTGATAGAGATGTCGATGGGTTGGGTTTGCGTGATGTTCGCCATATTACCTTCAGAAGAAGTTTGGTAAACGTGAACAGGTGACTGAAGGAATCGGAATGGGGAACAAGGAGCAAACCGTTGAATAGGATTTGACTCATCCTGAGGGACAGAGAGCAATGAGGAACGATGATGGATATTGTGCCAAGGAGGTTCCTCGAGAGACATAGTCTCTATAATAGCTTCGTCGGAAGAAAATATTTCTTTTAGAGGATCCGAGGAAGTTTGATCTGCGATCCCTAAGGATGGAGTGAATGTGTGGAAAATTTTGCTCAAAAGAGAAACTTCAGAAAGAGGAGCCGATGCAGCTACGATTTCAGCATAGTTGAGTTCGGATGGACTCAACGGCATCCTGTCGCCCCATGAATCTACTTGATCGATGGGAGGAACGATCCATGGATCAAGACAAATAGAGATCATATTGACGGAAGCGACATTCGGAGGTGAGGCTGGAAAAACACCCATAAGGGCAGGATCTTTAAAAAGTCTGTGACCTAAACTCTCAAATGATTTGGAGGTATGCTCCACAAAAGGGATAGTTCCTTCTGAAGAGGAAGCGAAAAAATTCAGCTGGTCGATCGTAATAATCTTCCCTTGGTGAGGGAAGCGAATGATACGAAAGTAAGATGAAGCAACAACTTGCATTGCATAAATCCAACTGTGTCCGAGAAGGAGGTTGTAGGTGAGAGTAGCATCAACGACTTCAACTTCCATCTCGACCATTTTTCCTTCCAAAGAAATGGGTAAACGTGGGAGAATACCATAAGGACGGGATGCTCTTCCATCGAAAGCTTCCAAGGTTGTGGGAGACTGACTCAATGTTGGAGAACCAATAGCTTTCCAACAAGCAACAGACATGATGCAAGTCGAAGCACCTTCATCAATGACTATGCGATGGATAGTTTTCTTATCAATAACCACCTATATGAGAAAGGCAATTTGGGGAGGTAGTCTCTGAGTATGGCAGTCTAAGTCGAACGTAATCAAATCCGAGTCTGCCGGATCTATGCCGTCGATAGCGGATAGGAAGGACTTCCTCTGAGAGGGGCAGCTCTGGAGAACTTCTAAAGCGGACATAGCCGACGGAGTCTGGGCTAAATCCTCAACGATATTATAGTGCTGAGCAGCACGGGCATTTGGGTTGTAAGAAGATTTCCAGAGTACTCCTTTTGGAGGGGGTCGAATAGGCACTTCAGTACTAGGTCTCTCGATGTGGAGAGGGCTTGAACTGAATGGAGGAGCACTGGGGGGAACCTCGGGCTCCTTGTCGGTAGGTGGATAATATTTTGTTCGAGTACTGATATTAACAGGGACCGTTCCCGCCATAAACACTTGGGAACCGAAGGAAGAGGGAGGTTGAGAGGGGTCAGCTACCATTTAGGTTTGCTGTGAAGGAAACGGTTCTTTAAGCATCACAGGGACCCCAGGAGCACCTTTCAACAAACGACTAACTTCAGACCGCCGAGGGAAGTATTTGGTGTAGTGATCCTCATCACAGATAAGACAAGGATACTTGGGTTTGTGTTTGGCACTCTCCTCAGATTGAGGTTTAGGTTGTTCCTGTTTGGGTTGTTCTGGCTTGTTTTTCCCTTTCTCTTTCTTTTTTGCTTTCGAGGTTTTGTCTGTCTTGGTTGACTGAACGGCATTAACCTCGGAAGTAGGTTTAGAAGGAGGTGTAACCTGAGAAGTGTTTTCATTTGGAGCATTTGATTTCTGCTTCCAAGGATTCGCGGAATTTTTCTTAGAGGATGAACTAACAGACCCAATAATACCATCAACAGTAGGTGTTGGCGGGGCTTTGGAGGTTCCTGGTCTAGGGGCATCAGGCAAATAATCATATAATGTACCTGACTAAGAATAAACCAAGTCGAGGTACTAAGCACGCGCGATAGCTTGCTCTTCAGTAACACACGCTCCCATAGCAATGTCCCAAGCTATTGGAGGGATGAACGAATTCGTGAACCAATCCGTAAGAAGCTGGTCGGGAATCCAAAATTTAATCATACGCCTACGCCGTCTCCATTCATGGATGTGATCAGAGATGTGCGTAGCGGTTGTTTGTCTTAAGGATGTAAGGAGGTGCGTGCCCGTTTCATAACGAATGGGCAACTGAAAATGAGTAAGGAATTCCATAGCCAACGAATTGAAATCCTGAAAAGATCCACGATTAAGCTCAATATACCATTTAGCGGCAGAGCCAGTGAGAGTCCTTTGAAAAAGGCAAAGCCAAATCGAATCATCAAGCCATGAATTGGATGAACACCATAGATGATAGGTCATGACATGAGCTTGTGGATCTTCATTAGCTTTACCATCGAATTTTGGACAGTCACCAGGAATTTTGGTGGGAACCAGAGGCCAATAAGGATTATGAAGAATAGGATCATTAGTCAATTTGAACACATCCGGTAATTCTAAAGTCGCTAAGAATGGTAACTGAGGATTAAAAGACATCTGGGGCTGCTGGTAGGATGGAGCGCCTGGGTTCCAACCAAGTGGTGGTGGCCCCCATGGGCCTTGCCCTGACGGATTTGCGCCCAACCTGTGCTGGCCGTAGGGATTTTTGTTTTGCCCTCCAGCGTATGGATTACCAAACGATGTTGCAGAAGTAGCATATGGTTGTTGATAATTCTGGTAAGGAGCAAACAAAGGTTTCCCTTGAGGTTGTTGATAACCATAGTGTGGTGGGACCCCAAATTGAGTTTGAGACCCAATCTGAGTTTGATAAAACGTTTGAGATTGAGCTCCAGCCTGCATTTGAGAACCAGATGGATTTTGTGATCCTACTTGGGTCCAAGTGCTTGGTTGAGCAGCGCCAGTAAACGGATAACCTTGGGCTATCTGAGCAGAAGGATAACCTTGCTGGTACTGAGGTTGGCCTACCTGCTGATACTGAGGTTGGCCTACCTACTGATACTGAGGTTGGCCTCCCTGCTGATACTGAGGTTGACCTACCCGCTGATACTGAGGTTGCTGTTGTGCAGCAGAGGGTTGTCCTATCACACCAGATGGTTGTGTTTGAGGGTGACCAGTTTGTCTAGAAGATTGAGTATACTGGACAGTTGGTTGACCAATTGTTTGGGCAGCTTGACCAGAAACTTGGGTATACTGGACATTAGGTTGATTTGGATTAACAAATGATTGACCAGTTTGTACAGTATGAGAACCTTGCTGGATACCAGGCTGAGCTTGTTGAGTGGAAGGTTGACCTGGATTACCAGTAGGTTGTGTATGAGGAGTGAAAAAGGGACCACTAGAAGCAAAAGGATTTCCTTGGAAGGATTGTCCTTGTAAGTTTTGCTGATGTGGTTTTTCGGGTTGTGCATACAACGCTTGACCACCGTGATAAGAGGTGGAACCCCAATCTATGGACAGCGGAACTGAAATCTCTCCAACTGATAGTTGACCTGTCTTAGTCCCAAGAGGTGGTAGATATTGATAATATTGCCCTCCAAGTAAGGCATTTGATGTAGGATCAAAGCCTGCAAATAAAGAGGACGAAGGTCGGCTAAAAATAGGGGTCGAAGAAGCCACATATATTATTGGAGGGGTTGTCACTGAAGTAAAAAATGTACTGCGAGGTGGTGGAGTCGAAGGCTCCGTATTTGAGAAGACGGGTGGCGACCAAATAGAAGTCGGAAAAGGAGATGATATAAAATCACGCAATGCTCTATAACCAAGAGGCAGTCCCCCGGTACTAGCAGTTCTACTAACATGTGTAGATTCGATTGTGTTGGGAATCTCGTCCCCTGGCACGCCGGATTCGTCAGTCGTAGTAGGGGATGGGTTTTCCATATCAGAAGGAAATGGTTTCCAAGGAGAAGTGTATTCCCAAAAAGGGATACCGTTTTAAGAAGGTTCCCAAATCGGTTCGTATAAAATTGGTAATCCTCGTCGCCTGGAGCACGAGAGTTAAGCGGTTGTATACTTGGAACAATAGGGAGAATTTGACTCACAACCGGGCTCTTGGAAGACGAGATTGGTAATTCCGCCAGGATGAAACTTTACAAAATCCTAGGGAATCTAACAAAATCAGTCCCTACTTAGACTAACGCAACAAAATTTAACCGGGTTATATGTGATCGTGGCCAAATAAATTTTAAGACACTGAACTTGACCTTTTCATTTTTAAAGAGTCGAGAAAAGGACGAAAAGATGACTCTAGTCTCCTTCGGATGTTTAATGAGCACGAAGTGACAAGCTACTCACTTACACCTTTTCTTTTAGAGAGTCCGAAAAGGATCAAAAGTGACTAGTCTGGAGAACTAGGTAAAAGGTTGGCCAAACAATCCGTAAAACTGCTTATACACCTTGGCAATCAAATGATAACCAAGGAATTCCCGTACTGTAGTCAATCTTCTCGAATGCTGTGTTGAGTGCATTACGGCTTGTAGGGTGGCAGACTCGGCTTCCTATGGATCAAAGGTTGTAAGCCTATAGGGGTCTCCCAATATATACTCGACGATACGTGGGAGCACAATCCATACTGGCACTTACCGTTGCACCGTGGAGGAATCACCCAACCACTCAACAATAAACTACCAGGTTTAAAGACGCCAGAACACGTCTCTAACCTAGACCTCTAAATTATGAGCGTTATGTTCCAATGTGTTGTTAGGTGCATTGAATTCATTTTACGGTTTATCTTTAATTATGTTTCAGTTTTCGGCCGTACCGTATGTGTTCTCTTGAAATTTCCTAAATGCAAACTATATGTGAAAAATGTATCGTTTCATTGAATGAACTCTATCTACAGGAGAGTTGAGAGTTTTATATAAACAAAACGATCACAAATATCCTAATGCAGCTAATAACAAGAAATGAAAATCTTTTTCTTTTTTCTTTTTAAAAGCACCAATTAACACAAAATTCTAATTAATAAAAAGCAAAAAATCTTTTGTTTTTCTTTTCTTTTAAAATAGTATGTTGCACTCAACAGATTTCAAGAGATAATTACTCAACAGATAATTCACTCAAAGGAATCTAGAACCAATTCTGAAACATGAAAAATTACCTATCAAAGCAAAGAAAACACCAAGACCTTCAAAGAACCATGTAATCCAAGTCCAAATGAAGTCAAGCAAGAAATAAACAAGCTAAAAGTGAGTTACTTGCAGCATAGAATGCAAAACTTGTACAACTACCAGAGGAGTATGGAAAACAATCAAAAACTGACTGGATCATCGACCCATAAATCCCACAGAAGGCTCGACATGCAAAGCCACCAGGGCTAAGATATAAAATCGATAGGAAAAAAGAAAACAACTGAAGGATAAAGAGAACAACCAGTCACATAAAGGTCCAATTAACTCCCAGAAGCTGTAAAAGATGCAAAAAGATACAAATCCAAGCTCAGAAGGCTGACAAACAAGCTAAATGAATAAATTAACAAGTCTAGCGCGACCGTCAGACTGCAATTCGTGCTATAAAGGGACTAGCGTGGGTTGTATGATAGCAACAGGCGCCAACTGGCACGACTATCAGAAGAAAAACCGCGCTAATCAAGTTTGCCAGGTAAGAAAACAAAACAGGTAGTCCAAAGCTTGGTTTTAAAGTATCTAGAAAGGCCAGCAAGCAAGAAACAACAAGAAATTTAACCGAGAAAGCTATTCAAGCTAGTAAACAAGAGAAAAATCAACATGCAAGGCAAATTCGAAATTGTTCAGTTCGTAAACCAAACCAGAGATTGACTGAAGTGGCTTTGATCTACTTCACTACTGCATAGCAATAGTGTTTCAAAGGCTATCTGGCCATGCTTCAGGCTCCTTCTAAAGTTTACAAATCAAACAGCAAAATCAAACAACAAGCTTCTCCCCAGTGGAGTCGCAAAATTGTTGAACTGGTAAATCCCCTCTGCGGACAGAGGCGATCCCACTAGCCCAACACGGGTCTAGCAACAATCACACAACGCTAACACGTAGGTTCCTAATTGCAAATTAGAGATCGATGATGATGGCCTACCTGGATTCCAACGCTAGTAGTTGTAGAAGAATCGTCGATCTTGTTCCTTTGCTCCGGCTGGTAACAATCCCCACGATCCCCGTGAACGGACACCTGCACATGCAAGGAACGATACAAATACAAGCATAAAATCCAATATGTGCAATTACATATCTGTCAGAAAAGATATAACTCAAATACTATTATAAAGACACATGAGTGGAACCATAATGATAGTCGTCTATTAATGAGTAAAAACAGAGAAAGATTACAACCAAGGTTCTGACGTTGAACCTCCTCAGACTGGGCGAGCAGCTAAATACGCCTTGCAAAGTGACCTCCCCTCTGTCAAAATTCCGACAGCATAACCTCCCTATACTTCACAATTCTCACTATCACTCTAGCATTACTTCAGCACTCACAAAGATTCTAGCAAAACTAGCTTGTTTAATGCATGAGGACAATCATTTATAGATGGAGAAGGGAGGAAGATACATTGTACCAGGACACCTATTGTCGATTGGAATTATCCCTGAAAAGCCACTCAGCATAGTTGTCATGGATAAAAAATGACTTTCGACCTCTATCTTGAGGATTTTTCCTTCATAGAACTTCATGACAAGGGAGGAAAAAACATATGAGTGCGCGTTGGCTAAAAATCATTGCCAAATTCAGGTGGCACGGGGGTTGCTCTAGGATAGAGCGCCAATGGATGTGCCCCCTTTTGAGGAACTGAGTCACTGGCGCGGGTAAGACACTGTGTACCTGCGCTAATGGAAAAAGGGCACTTTTTAGGGATAATTTGCGAAAGGTGTCTTGAGGGAACATGAAGTACATACTCAGGGGAACATAATGCAAGTGTTCTTAGGTTATGTCACTGGTCACAGGTCCATAAATGTGTCCTCCAATGTACGAAAACAAGGGTAATAGGGACAGTGACCAACGGTGACAAATTATTGTGTAACAGTCCCAACCATAGTGGTGGACACGGGTTGGGAGGTCAAATCAAATCCAGTCATGGTTAGCAATCCCAATGAATATTTCCACAAGAAATCTATAGGTGAGTCCAAAGAACCAGGTAAATGTGTTTTTTTTCGAGTTTGAAGAGAAGGAAGAGGATCAGTCTGATAAAAATGGGTTCCACTCCAATGAACAAGAGTAGAGGGACAAGGCTCCTCTTGTGGGATCTCTTCAATACTCATAAGTCAATATGGATGAGGTTCACCATCGGGTCCAAGATATATAGTTGGAGGTTATATATTAGACAAAGGAAGAGAAGGGGAAGGACTTGAATTAACAGTGTAGCTGGATGAGGTTCCTCAAGTTCAAAAACCTCAAGAAGTAAATTTTCTAACTCAGGAAAGTCAAGTTCGATAACCTCAAGCAATAAGGTTTCAAGGGCTTATGTTTTGATTGTATTCGATTCACCAACAAGAGTAAAGGTGATCTCGGGCTCAGTACTGAAAGGGAAACATGATTCTAGTTTATCAAATTGATGAGGGGGCCCAAAGGTAGTTCCGAAATTTCCTGATTTGGTAGTTTGCGTCTTCTTATGCTTCTGATGACGTCCAGGAGTATCCTCTGATGGAAGAGGAGGCTTATTTTTCATTCTATAGAAACGATAGAGTGGGGGATTTTGTTCTTCCATGTTCTATAATAAATTTTATAAATTAACAAAAAAAATAAATAAAAAAGAGGGTAATCTAGGCATAAAGGATTACCAAGGAACAGTGAACTACGTTATACACATTGGTGGACCAAGGACTTAACATACGTACAAAAAATAACCATGAATGTTGTGTTTAGAGGATCATTCTGATAAAAATGGGATCCACTCCAATGAGCAAGAGTAGAGGGACAAGGCTCCTCTTGTGGGATCTCTTCAATACTCATAAGTCCATATGGATGAGGTTCACCATCGGGTCTAAGATATATAGTTGGAGGTTATATCTGAGACAAAGGAAGAGAAGGGGAAGGACTTGAATTAACAGGTGAAGCTGGATGAGGTTATATCTAAGACAAAGGAAGAGAAGGGGAAGGACTTGAATTAATAGGTGAAGCTATTTTGAATCGAATACAATCAAAACATAAGGCCTTGAAACCTTATTGCTTGAGGTTATCTAACTTGACTTTCCTGAGTTAGAAAATTTACTTCTTGAGGTTTTTGAACTTGAGGAACCTCATCCAACTTCACCTGTTAATTCAAGTCCTTCCCCTTCTCTTCCTTTGTCTCAAGATATAACCTCCAACTATATATCTTGGACCCGATGGTGAACCTCATCCATATGGACTTATGAGTATTGAAGAGATCCCACAAGAGGAGCCTTGTCCCTCTACTCTTGTTCATTGGAGTGGAACCCATTTTTATGAGACTGATCCTCTAAACACAACATTCATGGATATTTTTCGTACGTATGTTAAGTCCTTGGTTCACCAATGTGTATAACGTAGTTCACTGTTCCTTGGTAATCCTTTATGCCTAGATTACCCTCTTTTTGATTTTTTTTTTTTGTTAATTTATAAAATTTATTATAGAACATGGAAGAACAAAATCCCCCACTCTATCATTTCTGTAGAATGAAAAATAAGCCTCCTCTTCCATCATAGGATACTCCTGCACGTCATCAGAAGCATAAGAAGACGCAAACTACCGAATCAGGAAATTTCGGAACTACCTTTGGTCTCCCTCATCAATTTGATAAACTACAATCATATTTCCCTTTCAGTACTGAGGCCGAGATCACCTTTACTCTTGTTGGTGAATTGAATACAATCAAAACATAAGCCCTTGAAACCTTATTGCTTGAGGTTATCGAAATTGAGTTTCCTGAGTTAGAAAATTTACTTCTTGAGGTTGTTGAACTTGAGGAACCTCATCCAGCTTCACCTGTTAATTCAAGTCCTTCCCCTTCTCTTCCTTTGTCTCAGATATAACCTCCAACTATATATCTTGGACCTGATGGTGAACCTCATCCATATGGACTTATGAGTATTGAAGAGATCCCACAAGAGGAGCCTTGTCCCTCTACTCTTGTTCATTGGAGCGGAAACCATTTTTATCAGACTTATCCTATTCCTTCTCTTCAAACGCGAGCAAAAACACATTTACCTAGTTCTTTGGACTCACCTACAGATTTCTTGTGGAAATATTCATTGGGATTGCTAAGCATGACTAGATTTGATTTGACCTCCCAACCCGTGTCCACCACTATGGTTGGGACATCAAAATTTTCTTCCTCACCTATTTTTTTAACATTACCAGAGGGGCATTTGTATGTTGGCTTGTCCATCTCACCTAGTTATCATTCTTTATCTAGTACCTTCTCTGTTGCAGCTTCCAGTCCTTGGACCTCTCCCATTTCATCCATTCCGAGAATTCCATCTGGTACTTCTCTGAGGAACGCCACTCAACCTACTCCTTATCCTCTGGATACACCTACAATTGAACAACATGCTATCTGCTATGTTAGTGGGAATGGTCATCTTCAACAACCTAACTCTCCTTATGTTGGATGCCCTCCATCTGGATTGCAGTTGCCTCCATCATCCCCTCATCCTATGACAGGGGAGAAACTTGTTGTTGATATACCTCAAATTGGTAATCAACCTTATTATAGTCCTCCTTACCTTGGGATGGCTGCAAGTGTTTAGAAAGCTACTTTGCCCATCCAACCTGGTTAATTTTGGGACCGATTGTTGAATCCTCAACCCGTGTTGTCTTCATCTCAAACTCGTATCCATCCATTTCAACCTCAACAAGTGCAAATACATGTAAGTCAACCTTTAAAGGTTGTTGTTGCATCACAACATATCCTATAAGTATCTGGTACCCCTCAGGTTCCACTTACCCAACCTTTACAAGGTAGCTTGCAGTCTCAACCATTTGGGCAAGGTACTCCTCAAATTTTTATTGGAAACAATTGTGTAGTATGGCACACCCCAATTGAACCCACCTTATGTAGGAATGATGAAAAATCCCACATGGAAACAATATAGGCCTTATCAGATTGTTCCTCAAGTTCCTTTTCAAGGCCAACATATCCAAACCCAACCATTCCAGCCTTTGCAGGGTTATCCTAGAGCTGGTCAGCAAGGTTATGCGTATGCTAGTTACTAGAATGCTCCATATTCTGATGCCCATGTAAGTACCTGTTGCTCAGGCCATTCCTTCTTATCCAGGCTATCGTCTACCAGATTTTAACTGGCAATTACCTTCTAGCAACTATCAAATTTCCAGCTTTGACTTGACTTGCCAATGATCTCATCACTCATTCACCTTGGTGGCCGATAATTCCCACCAAAATTCCCTCTGATATCCCAAAGTTCAATGGGAATCATAGAGAAGACCTATCAGCCCATGTCATGATGTATCATCTGTGGTGTTCTTTGAACTCCCTTAATGATGATTCTATACAATTATGTCTTTTCCAACACACTCTTACAGGTACCGCAACTAATTAGGACATTGAGTTACCTAGAGTGTCATTTCATGATTTCAGTTCCTTGGCTAGCACCTTACTTACACATTTCCAGCTATCCATATGGCATCAAACTGGAGCATAACTTCTGACCAAATTCAAACAAACTAAAGCCACTCACATTTCAAATCACATTCATGAGTGGCAACATTGTCGTTGATTGGTTAAGACCTATGTTTCAGATCAATTGTTAGTGGAATGGTTCATTAAATCCCTATGGTCATCTATCACAAAGGATGTAGCCAAGGGAGGAGTCATGGTTGAAGAGAAAGTAATTTCTCGTGCTCAATATTTGGACCTCATCTATACCTAATATGGCACACTCTATGAAAAGATACCAGATGTTCTAAGAGCTTTGAACACTGTTCCTCCCACTCCTGGTAAATAATCTCATGTAGCTGATGGCATTATTGGTCTTGCCAGTTCATAAAGAGTGAGCAAACCATTTGGTCCTGCTTCTACCCAAAAATCTTCATCTAATCCTCCCGCAGTTTCTTCTTCTGAAATAAATGTTGTTTCATCTGAAAAATGAAAATATCAACAACAACCGAGAAGAAAGAAGAAAGGAAAAGGAAAATATAAGAAATATTCTTCACTGTAGGATAAATAAACAAATCAGTCCTCTGATGAGGAACGAAAGCCTTGCTACCCATGCTTGATTTTTAACGAGTAGAACTTCACTCGTGACTATCCTTGCTATGTGAAGTGAAACAATTTTTAAAATCTTTGACTTCTCCCTCTGTGTTGACTGACTCATTTCCCAATCAAGAGACCCATATGGTTGCTTAGGACCCATCTTCCTCTAACATGGTTTTATTGCTTTCCTCCATGAAGCATAAATTTGATGTTATGGTGGCTACTCGAAGAAAGGAATATGTTAATGTGAATCCTCCAAACGGTTAGGCTACTGTTCAACCTGCCATATCAGCCTCACCTCCATTCGATCCTCCTCTACCCACGATTCCTACTAAGTTAACTATAAAGCCTCTGAAGGGAATTATTCATAAATATGCTTTCAACCCTCCTACTAGGGCCACTCAAAATTATAATGTAGTTGAAGACTTGGCTTAGTCTCCATAAGCGATGTCGACCCTCGAGGTGTTGTGAAACCGCCCTACCCAAAAAAAGCCTTTTATTTTAGTTATTGGATGTGTGGATCCTTCGGATTCCAACCTAGTTGTTTTCAGTCATGAAAACTATACCCCCCGCCTTCCATCTCAATTGGCCCTTATCATTCAAGTCGTCATCTGTGGCGAGAAAATTCATTGTTCTATTTTTTAAGAGGGAGCCTAGACCTGCATCATGTCTATGTCTTGCTGGAAAGCGATTGGTTCACCTCAACTGAGTTAGTCACCTACAACATTGAAAGCTTTTGATGGGCGAACATAAAATCCTTGTGGTATTATGAATTCCTTACAAGTAGAATTAGGGGACAAAACTATATCCATAGAAGTGGAAGTTATTGATGGACCTCTTGATTATAATATTCTATTAGGTTGCATGTGGGTTTATGCCATGGCCACAGTCATTTCCAGTTATTTTCATATGATTGCCTCTCCTCATAAGGGCAAAATTGTGGCCATTGACCAACTCACATTTTTTGCCTTTTATTCTCATGTTACTGGAAGTGTCCGATTTGTAGGGGAAACTCTACATTTTTATCAGCATGTTGGGGATGGATTGTTGAAGCATTCCTCGCTCATGGGAACCTTTTCACTTCCTCCTCCTCCTCTTCTCGACAAATCATCTTCAGTTGCTTATATCAATATGATATCATCTTCTACTATCTAGACCGATCCATGGATTGTACCAGATGAAACTAACATCCATAGCTTTGGTGACTGAATGTCGCTTTGCCCTATTGAACTCAATTATGAAGCTATCTATTCAGATTGTGTGACTTATACCTTCTCTTCGATCAATTAGGTTGATCAATCATTAGATTACCCCTATGTCTTCTAATCCATTCTCTCGTGCATTCTCTATCGATGAGAGCATCATGGAAATAATGATGCCAAACGATGCACCGTGGGATGATGAACACCATCATTCTTCCTTTACATAATCCATTGAGGATAATATTAGTGATTTGTATCTACCCAATGTCGTCGAGTCTTTTACGAGTTTTTTTTCTATCCATGAATTCAATTCTGATAAGAATCTCTCGAATATCGAAGACACAATACCTCTTGATATATTTGTTAAACTAGGTATTGTCAAAAATATACACACTGGTGCGTCTTGCTCTCCATATAACATTGAGACCTATAAATCCTGATTTCAAGAGTTTTTTGATGTATTTCCCTAGATCTATTAGGAAATTCGAGGTATCGAACCAAATATAGTAGTGCATGAGATTAAAATGTATCCCAATGTTAAATTAGTGTGCCAGTGCCTTCGTCAGGTCCATCCAAAGAAGGCTACCATGATAAAGAGTGAAGTTGAAAATATCCTTCGTGATGGTTTCATCTACCCCATTCCTCTCACTGATTGGGTGTCAAATATTGTCCTCGTCATGAAGAAACATGGGATATCCGTGTATGCATCGATTATCAAGATGTGAATTGTGCTTGTCCAAAGTAAAATTACTCCACCCCATTCATTGAATAGATTGTTGATAACTGTGATGGTGGTGAAATCTATTCGTTCATGGATGGCTTCCTAGATATAATCAAACCAACATTCTCCCAGTGGATCAACCTAAGACTACATTTATTTTTCCCTCGGGTACATTTTCCTACCGAAAACTCCCATTTAGTTTTAAGAACTCTGAGGCCATGTTTCAAAGGGCAATGGATTACACTTTTCATGATATTAAATGCATCTTGTAGCCTTATATGGATGATCTCCTTGTTGAAGGAAATGTAAATAGGTTCAGTCTTCATAAATGTACTTTTGATATTTTTGTTTATTCAATAAAATAAATATTATTTTTATAATATATGTCAATGAGTTTCTTGCTCATTGAAGTAGGTCAAGAACATGTTTAAGTGCTTCTAGGAAGTTAAAGAGTCAATGTATTTATGAAAGACCCTTTGAGGGCATGTTACACTATGTATAAAATGGTGTAAAGGTTAAAGGAATATTCCAAGAAAATCCAAAGTCATCTCATTGCAACGAAATCCATCAATCAAAAAAATAATGAAGAAATAGTCAAGTCAGCCTAAGCATAGCTAGTCATCCTCAAGTCAACCTAAAGGAGGGACAATACTCTATATAGAGGTTGTCCACTCCCTCTCAACGTCAATGAAAGCATCTATAAAATTTGTGAAGAAAGGAGGCAAGAGAAAGGGTAACGGAGGATGAATAATAGGTATCCTAGTGCAGCGGAGGAAGAAGAAGTAGAACCGAAGTGAAGAGGATTGTTTCTAGGGGTAGAAACAATCACACATGCAAAGAAAGGAAGGTCAAGTCTGCGGATATGATAGTAGGGAAAAAATTTCCATAAACTAGTATTGTTTGGCATGAAACTAGGTCTCCAAGGCCTCCCAAGTAAAGTGAAGAAGCCTATCTCTCAAGTGAATGAAAGGGACCCTAATTCTCTAGGGTACATACCACACGTGGGAAAACTAGGGTAGCTATACAATCATACACCTATACTTCAAGAAGAGTCTCGAGAAGCGTGTCTCCTTAAGTGAAAAAAATCTTGAAGGAAGGAAGAAGAATATCTCATCAAGAAGTTAACATAGATGAGGTCTATCTCTAGACAAAGCAGTGAAGAAAAGGATGAAGTGCCGAGGAAAAAAGTGTCGGAAGGAGGAAGTCCATATGCTAGGAAACATAGTGTAGAAAAGAGGAAAGACTTGACTTGTGATTGGACGATATCCTGGTCAAGGGTCTAGGTTTTTTCATTGATCAATGAGAAGCTTCAATAAGATAAACTTACTAAATGGTTTTACTCTCAAGAGAAGAGAGGTTTGGCCCTAGCAGAGAGCCAACATCTTGTGTTCTTGTTCTTATGGTTTTGGTAGAAGTTTGATGAAGTACACACACATGGATTAATAAGAAGAAGAAGATTAAGCCAACAAGAAAAGTAAAAAGACTTCAAAAATTGTTATCTAGTCAAGAATAATCACAATACACCTAATTGCCCTAGATTTTTCAACATGGTAGTGGAGCTAAGGTGATACATAAAGGAAAGGGAAACTCAAGAACACTCATAAGGTGACTCATGAAGGGAGGACATCTACAAAGTTGAAGCATCAATTCAAGAAGCCTTAATCAATTTAAAGACAAGAAGGTCTACCATTTATCATTCATCAAGGAAGACTATAAAGAAAGAAGAAGAGCCTTACATAAAGGCACCCACTATTAAGCGGATAAATCGTTCTTGCAGACAAGACCGATCTCCCTAGTATCAAGTGATATCTAGCAACAAACAGGACAAACAAATCTACATTTCCCTAAACATATTACGATTCATTAATAAAAAGTAAGAGGTGTTTTAGACCCTAACTTAAGTCAAACACTAGTTTGTGGTAGCCTTGCTCCAACATCTTCAAAGAGCTTCCTTTTAATAACCTGCAAACACAAACAAGCACACATCAAAGAACACTTGCATAGCTAATATAATAAATCATGTTCATCATAATGATCAAGGAGTCTATGAAATAAACCATTAAACACAGCTCATTCAGAAAAATAAACTTGATTGTATTAACTTTGATAGAGAAGAACTTTACAACCTTGGTGCCTTGATGCTGTACAAGCTCTTCCCAGGGTCCAAGCAGGAATCTCCTATACTTTGACAAGCCTCACTCTCTTCCAAATGAGATAAAAAGGTATGTGATCTTTCCTCTCAAAATCTCAATAAGGAAGACTAAGTTCCAGCAGCATTTACCCTAAAAAATATTCAGCTTTCAACCTCCTAAGTAACCAGCCCAAAGCTGTAGGTTTTAACCCCGTACAGAAATTACCTGCATACGAATTCTAAATCACAAGAAAATAAAAATGCGAGAGCATAACCCATAAAACACATATACACAGAGATTTCCACTGGATCTCAAAACCGAGACTACCAGCTTGATTTTTCATTATATTCCTTTCAATGTTACAATACATATTTATACATGCCGAAGCATCCAATACCATGGACCGAAAACCATCAGCCGTCCAAAACTGTGGACCGAAAACATAGGTAGTTGCGCCCAACAATATATAGCCCCGGGTCCAACCAAAAAAATTTCCTCGCGGCGCTGCCAGGCCCAGAACCCCGCTGCGCAATCGGCGCAGCAAAAGAATATAACACAACCCAACAATCTCCCCCTGTGACCCCACGTAGGTTAGTCGTGGAAAGAATATAACACAACCCAAAAATCTCCCACTTGTTGTTTTCTTTCCATAAGGGACCACAGGAGAGCTTAGTCATTTTTCCAGCCCTGAAACACCCATTGTTTCTCTACACCAAGAGAACTTCTCAG
>APFE031527979.1:80661-99308 GCA_000404065.3 Pinus taeda
AAAACCATAGGTAGGTTCGCCCAACCTAATATAGGGTCCAAAAAAATTTTTCTCGGGGCACTGCCCCAGACCCTGTAGAGGGGGGCTACCCGCCCCCCTCAAACCCCTCGGACAAGGGGGGCTTCTGCCCCCCTTGTGACCCCCTTGCTGCGCAATCGACGCAACGAAGGGGGGGCTCCACCCCCCCTCTAACCCCCCGGTTCACTACGTAGGTTAGTCGTGGAAAGAATATAACACAACCCAACAAAAAGCTTCATTTTATAGTGCAAGGGAAGTAAGTTACAGGTCCACCATTGAAGGGATAGAGTCCTTCTTCAAGGGGATAAGCTCCTGACATCAAGGGGTTAGCTCCTTAAGGAATGGGATGCATGAATCCTCAAGGAGAAAACTTGCCAGCGCAAGATTCCCTCTAGAAGCTTCAAGAATTGACTCAAAGTGAGTTTTTAAGAATAAACTTGAGCCTTTTTAACTTTTACAGGGGTTCGCACCCATAAATGCCAATACAGAGCAGTCAGGTGTGCAGGGGACATGACCAATGGGTGTGGTACCGTAGGTAATGCTACGAGAAAGTGTGGAACTAGCGTTTTAGATACTTTTAAGGAATTTATCTCATTTTCAAAGCTTGATATGCAGATTTGAGGTTTAAGGCTTGCAAAGGAGGTATGTAGGAGTGGTGATAGACTCATATTGATTGCAGAAATTCAAAGTGACAATTTTTGTGCAATAGATTGCCACCTAAAGTGCGAAGTCTGTAATAGATGAGGATGGTTTTCTCATCTACGAAGAGAAAAGTGCATTATCGTTTCAAGGATCTTCCCGTGGATACCCCAGTCGGAACCTGTAAAAATTTTGAATGCAATATCTATATTATATATATATATATATTTATATATATATTATATATATTATATTATTATATATATGATCATATCATTGCTGAGGTAGGCATTCCCATACTCAGATCAAAAACTGACTAGAAACTATCTAAATTGCTCTGATACAGGAATGATTTAGTAATACATCACAAGTATAGACATATGTAGACACAGTATGGGCGCAACCATCTGTTTATGAATAGTCCACTGTATAATGAATAACAAAATTCCTCGCAGCCTGGATGGTGGAAACTAGATCTAGGGTCTTTATTTCTGCTTCCTGAACTAGTACGATTCTATCCATGTGAATGAATGATTCGAAGTCGAACATGGTAGAAACCACTTGATTACCGGTCAATGAGGTAAACTGTTAACAAGTGTCAGAGGAAGCACCAGTAATGTCGATGGCCCTCAAATTACTCAGTACAATCCATGAAATGTGAATAAATGAGTCGATGTCAAACACGTCACAGAATCCTTTGATCGAAGGTCAATGATGCAACTCGTCATCAAAGGCGAGAAACCTACCATTGAGGCATGAAAATTCCAAGGTACTGACGATTTCTAGATCATCTTTCTAGATAATGAGTTGAAGTTGATAGAAAGCAATTCGTCGTAGGCAAGCCCACAACACGAAATCGTAGATCAAGTTTTGAAGAAACGTATTTGGCAAGGACTAACTTAGGGATGGTCAAGATGGATGACAGATATTTTGCAAATGAATGGTTTATTTCAACTGACCTCTTGAACACATAATGACACTGTAGATGGTTTGGTTACAATTGACCCAAAGCTAATACCTAGAAACTGGCTGAAGACTTTCAATATGGTTTGATTTACTGTTATGCAAAGGATTTCCCAACCCAGGTGAATAAAAAGTGTCGTGTTCAAGAGTGGTTAACTGCTTTTCAAAAGACAAAGTATAACAATCAGGTTCACTTTTATCTCTTTTCCCCCACCATTTTTGGCAAGTACCTCTTTATTTTTTACAAGCTTGAGGAGGATAACATTTGCTTGGTTATGATCTCATCCTTCGGATGAGTCCAACTTAGTTTAAGATTCGAACCCTAAGAAGGAGTGGTCTGTTCCTGTTTGAAATTGAACAAATCCTTTACTGTTAAATTTTAACGAGTCCAGTATAGGAGAAACTCGGTGTTTTTCAATTTTAGGGAGTCAGAAGAAAAACTTAAGAAAACTCCATGGTTGTCCTTTTTCGTAAATTTGTGTTTCCCAAGCCCAAAAAAGTATAAAATAATACTTGAGAGAACCGCTTGACCATTACGATCAAGGAGTACTTTTCATAATTAGTGCTTTCAATATGAAAAAGTAAAAAAATGATCGAAAACATGTCGTTTTATTACCAATATCGAAATTGCAACGACAAAAGTCTGGCAATATTTTCATGTTTATACGATCAGAAAAGAGCTGTAAGTGGACTGTCCTTTTAATTCCGTTTTAATGAGTCTAAAAAGAAAAACTCGGCAATATTTTCATATTTTACGAGTCAGAAAAGAGCTTAAAGAGGACTCCTATGTTTTTTGTTGAAAATGATTAATTCTCCCTGAAAACTTAATATTCTACACAAAAACTACAAACATTACTCATATTTGTTTAAAATTAATAAAAATGCATCAAAAGTGACCTTTTTAAAGTGAAAATAAACAAATTAAAAATTCATTTATTCAAAAAATCTTATAAAAAGGGTTTTGCAAATTCATTTTTACCGTTTGACTTCAGAGTGAAAAGTAAGAGCTTTTGGTAAGAAAGCTTCATGTGAAGATTACAGAAAATCTGACTGCTGGAATCGAGAACCATCCTCTTCAGGTAATCCACATCATCCCTGACTTGCATTTCATCCGTTTCATTTTCATTTTAGGGCTTTCAAATTCATTTTTTAGGGAAATTTTTGGTTAAAAATCACTCGAGGTGGTTGCGCAGGCGTACCATGTATACCCTGCGAACCTCGACTTTTTCGTACAAGCGAAAGAATCGAGGTCCCGCACCTACCCTTAAGGATGAGTGTGAAGCTACTCACTATCCCTAATCCGGTGGGTGCTGACCCTGCGAAACGCATTTTGAAACCCTATCTATTTGCATTTCTGCCCAAATGTTTTGAAATTACAAGATTATAAACCGCCTGTTTTGCAATGCAGATACACAAGATGCTTCTTTGGCAGGAAAGAGAACAAGAAGATGTGGATCAAGCTGCATTACTCCATCCACCTTCAATACAGGCTTTAAGAGCATGCAGACTACTGAAATTTTGGGCCATACCTGGCATGAGGGCTCAGGTAGACTTTCTACAATGGTTGGTAGAAAAGTGGAGCACGCAGGACTAGTGTTTTATCATTGGTGACCACCGGCTCGAAATTGAGCCGGAGGACATTTATTTTCTGATTGGTTTTCCAAAGAGAGGTGAAGGATTATCTCTATTCGGGTCTAGGCTAGGTGGCCAGTCTGTCGCTAGTCTTCGACTAGAGTTTTGCAATGTCCAAACTGTAGACAAACGGATAGATGTTAAGACCATTACCCATCCTGAACTTAAAGTGATCGCATTTATTGTCACCAGACTGTGTAGAAGCGTAGCACTGCATCTATCTACCGGTTCCCAAATGTGCATGGCAGTAGACTGCTTCCGAGGCACCATCTTCAACTGGTGCGATGCCGTGTTCGCCAATGTGAAAGGCCAACTAACTAGGGAAAAGAATGGACAACTAAAGAACTTTGGATATGGTTTCTTAGTTGTGAGCTTTGGCCTAGAGAGGGTACGAATTCTGGTTCCATAGAATCGTTTTGTTGAGGCTGGACTTCCCTGAGATCCTAGGATTATGCGCTGGGTTGCAGTCATGGCCCATGATCCTGAGGAGGGCACCAAGGTTGTTTGATTCTCACCTGAGTATTTTCGTTGGTTGGGAAACCAACTTTTTGTGATAAAGGACTTTCCATATGTTGGGATGGATTATTGTGGTGATCTAGACATGGCTCTTCCAGCAAGAGAGAAATGGGATGATACAGGTAAAATTGTTTTCAACATTTTCTAAATTTTTTAAACTAATTTTTGTTTTGTTTTTAAATCGTCCAAAAACTGATAGTAAAAAGTTTTAAATGCAGATGTGGGTCCATGGCGACCAGCCGCTCTCCCACCCTATGAGAGAAGACACCAAGCTGCTACAACACCTGCCCCACAGGACCAATCAACAGAGACCTTGGTCGAATTGGAGAATCACCTAGAGCGCTTGACAATAGATATTCCAGATACTAGTATAGATGACATTCCTCTTAGGCTTTAGCGCTATGTGATTAGGGTCCCAGGACCTTTTAAGAGGTTCCTTTGTAGGGTAGCCCGAGCAGTGGTTTCTTATTGTGATCATCATTAGGGATAGGATGATCGGCTTTGTAGACTTCATATGACATTTATATCTTTTTGTGCTATCATTTTTTCCGATCATAAGGTGTTTTTCAACCTATGATCGAAGATGATGTATATTTGACACACTTCTATGCTATAATATATCACTATTATTGGCTATATTGTATAACATGTTTAGGGAATGCTTTTAAATTTACTGTCTTGATTATTGCAAATGTCTATTTAACATTTGAGAAGCAACTGCATCTGCTAATGTGTTTAAATATCTTGGAATATGTTGATATTCAATATAGTCAAATTCACATTCCAAGAAACGAACTCTCAAAAACAATCTTAATAATACTAGATTTCTAATGGCATAAACCATGTTAAGCTATAATACAACGAGTTTAGAATCTAATCTTAGAATCAAACTCTGAATCCCAAATGAGATGGATTCAGATAATAACTCAATCACTGCACTATACTCTGCAATGTTATTTGTTGTTTGACCAAGGTTTACCCCATGCATAGATACTAACTCGTCAGAGGGTGAATAGATAACCCAAGCTGCGGAAGAAATATTCCGTGTACTACAACAAGCACTATCTGCGAAACTAATGTATGTTTTGAGAAGATGCCAACATCTGCAATATCAAGAGTAAAACTTAGATAAGCAGGAATAATGACAAAACACTCTGTAAACTAGGCACACTTTATAATCTAAAACACACCAACTATAAAGAAATCTATTCTAACAAGAATCTCCACACCAAACTCTAAGCATAATATCTTTTCAGATAAAGCCCATTTCTGGGTCTACCTAAAGAGACACTGTCAAAATCTACTAATTCATAGGCCCCTTTGGCCAGGTTACGCTTGACAACAAAAGGACCATGCCACATGGGTACGAATTTTCCATCCCCTAGCTTATCGTTAGCTTGATCGTATAATAAAACTATGTCTCCTTTCGAAAAATCATGAGGTGTAACATTTCAATCATACTGAACTTTATCCTTTTTGCGCGAGTCTCGATTGCTAGTGCAACATCACATCGATTCTCATCTAATTGAGCTAAGTATAACAAACGTTTTTCCTCTTCGGAGGTGGCTGGAAGTAATTGTATGGCTATTTGCAACGATGGAATTTCGCATTCAATGGGTAACACGGCTTCCAACCCATAAACAAGCTGAAAAGGAGTGAAACCTGTTGATGTTTTGACTGAGGTTCAATACGCCCAAAGTGCTAAAAATAACATGTTATGCCAATTCGACTGATGAATACCAATGATTTGTTGGATCATGGTGACTAGAACTTTGTTGATTGCCTCAACCAGACCATTAGCCTGTGGGTAATATCGAGTAGAGCTATTGTGACGCAGGCCAAGCTAATCTATTAGTTCAGTCATCATGATGTTTCGAAAATGACTTCCATGATCAGTGATAATTGCTTGAGGAACATCGAACCTAGCAATTATATGATTGAAAACAAAAATAGCAGCAGTTTTTCCGTCTGCCGAAAATGTAGGCATCACCTCGGCCCACTTGGTAAAATAATCTACCGCAAGGATGATATATGCATGCCTCCCGGTCGAGTGAGGGTTACATGTAATAAGATCGATACCCCATTTTGCGAAAGGACCATCGACAATTATGGGGTAGAGAGGAGCAGGTGGAGCACGCATATTTTGATCAAAATTTTGGCAATTGTGGCATTTCTGGACTGCATTGATACAATCTTTAAATAAGGATGGCCAGAAATAACCAACGCGCAACATCTTTTGGGCTGTGGCATACCTAGACATATGACCACCACATGCTCTAGAGTGACAGTCATTCAAAACCTTTTCAGCTTCCTCATGAGTTAAACAACGACGGAAAACAAAATCCAGCCCATGATGATAGAGTGTATCTCCAATAATTCTGTATTGTTGGGATTGGAAACAGATTTTCCTTCACTGAGATCGTGAGATTTCAGGCCGAAAAGATTGGGTTTGGAGATAAAAAATTATATCCCCATACCATGGATCAAGAGTACTGATAAGAAACAAAGATTCATCTGCAAGGGATTCTTCTGCCACAGTTTCGGTATTAGTACGCGGGAAGTCACACATTAATTCCGCAAAAACCAAAGACTTCTTTGACTTGGATTTTTCAAATTCCAGGTCAAATTCCTGCAGGATAACGATCCATTTGGAATACTTGCCCCCTAGAAATTGTTTAGTCAAAATATACGTCATAGGGTTACAGTCAGAAATTATTGTGGTTTTGCGTAGTAGAATGTAGTGACGAAATCATTGGACAGCTTGAACAGCTGTCAGGGCCAATTTCTCCACATGTGAATATTTAAACTCAGGCGGATTCAGAGTTCAACTAAGATAGTAAATCACATGTTCAACATTGAATTCATCTTCCTGAACTAAAACCATCCCAATGGTTGAATGAGAAGTGGCGAGATACAAAAAGTAGTACAAAAAGTAGTCCTGGTTGTAGTTGGGAGGATGCAATAATGCTGCATGGGTCAATGCGTGTTTAAGTGCATCAAAACATTTCTGAGCTATCTCATCCCAAAAGAATGGAGTGTTCTGTTTCAACAACCTGGTAAAACCTTTCATTATCTCGACGTAGTTAGGAATGAATCGGTGTAAAAAGTTTGCTTTCCCTTGCAAACTTTGGAGTTGGCGAAGAGTTGAAGGCGGAGGTAATTTGATAATGGCTTCAACCTTTGAGGGATCGACACAAATGCCGACTTTTGAAACAACAAATCCTAATAAGCGACCCGTTTCTATACAGAAAACATATTTGTGTGGATTCAACCTAATTCGATAATGCCTACATCTCATAAAGATGGCTCGTAAATGAGTGAGATGATCGGCTCTTTCTAATGAATGAGCAGGTAAATCATCGAGATAAGGCTGCACAATGTGCTTGATGTCATGAAATGTGTAAGACATAGCCCGTTGAAAAGTTGTTCCGATGTTCTTCAACCCAAAAGGTAATTTGCAATAATCAAGGGTCCCCCATGGAAAAATGAATGTCATTTCTGGTTGATCAGCAAGGAGTATGTTAATTTGATTGTAACCAGAAAATCCATCCATAAAGGAGAACATTTCACTGTCGGCACAATCATCAATAATTTGATCGATATAGGGAGTTGGATAATTGTCTTTAGGACAAGCTCGATTAATATCCCTACATTCAATACATATTCTTATCGTTCCTTGCTTTTTTTTAACAAGAACAATATTCGATACCCAATCCATTAAAGGAATTGGATATGTGAAACCTGCTCGAAGTAATTACTCAACTTCAACTTTAATGGAAGCAGCTTTTCTTGTGTGTATTTGGCACAAACGTTTCCGGACGGGTTTAGCATTTGGGTAAGTTTTTATTTCATGGACAACAATTGATGGATTGATTCCTGGCATTTCTTCATATGACCAGGCAAACACATCGTGGAATTCTTGAAAAATGGCTTTATAAGTTTGGATTTCCTTGTCCGTATAAGAAGCACCTATATGAATGTTTTCAATAATTCTGGGTTTCACTGAAATGTCATTAGGAATTGTTCGAGAAATATTTCCCAAATTCAACTCAAGATCAGGATGTTGCAATGGATTCTGTGATTCCCTGACATAATCAGTAGTAAAAATAGATGAGAACTCATTTTCAAAGCGATCAAGCTCAGATAAAAACAAAGATCGATGACGAAGATCTTCCCATGGTAAATCATCAACAGATAAAACTTCACGAATTTTCTCATCAGTATGAATAGGTTCAGAAAAAGTTATTGAATCAAAGGTTGAGATTGAAAGTGACTCCCCATGGACCACATTCATTGGATAAATTTTGGTTGAAATAGAGTCAGAAAATGATTGTACTGCCTGATATGCAACTTCAAAGGGACTCAAGGGCATGGCATCACCAAATGAGTCCACCTCGGAATCAGAAGGTATGATCCAAGGATCATCAAAAGTGATAGTGTTTGATGAAATCATGTGAATGGTTGCAAATGAAGGTGATATGTTAAGACGAGGAAAATAAAAAGTTCCTAGTAAATAAGAATATTTAATCAATCCTACGCCAACATCCTTATAAGGGATAGTTGTTTTGCTGACATGTTGAATACTCTCAGAAGAGGCTGGGTCGGATGAAAAGTAATTTAACTGATCTATTGTAACGATCTTTCCATTATAAGGAAATTTAATAAGCCGAAAGACCGATGAAACAACAATAGTCATAGCGTAGGACCAACTACGACCCAAAAGAAGGTTGTATTCTAGAGGGGCATCAACCACTTCCACATCTAGATTAACAGTTTTTCCTTCTACCCATATAGGTAAATCCTGCAAAATGCCAAAAGGATGAAACCCCCAACCATCAAAAGCCTTTAAAATTGTCGTGGATTGATTGAGTGTAGGAGAACCAAGCGATCTCCAACACTGAATCGATATAATACACATTGAAGCTCCCTCATCAATCACAGTCTGAAAGCAAGGCCTGTTTTTGACTAACACTGGGATTTGGAAATCCATTTGATGAGGTAAGCGAGGTGTACTATTTTCTAAATCGAAAATTATAAGGTTGGAATCCTGAACATCAACAACTCCTATAGCAGACAAAAGCAATTTATGTTGTGCTGGACATGATTGCGGCACCTCCAAAGCCGACATTGCTGAAGGGGATATGGCTAAATCTTCAACAATGTTATAGTTCTGAGTAGCTCTCGCATGTGGATTGAAAGCTAACTTCCAAAGTATACCTTTAGCAGGCGGTTTGATTACTAAGTCTGGATTAGGTTTCTCGATCTATAGCGGATTGGAACCAGGAGGAGTTGAAGTTGATGGGTTTGAACTAGAAGATTCTGGTTCCTTACCACCAACAAGACTCTTACTTCCATAATCTTGTGATAGTGTCACAATCCTGACATGGGACATCATCATAATTGGTTCTTCTGAAGCATTTGAGGAAGAACCTATTATCTTATTATCTTGACTAGGAAAAGGATCCTTCAAGACAGCAGCCGTTTGAGAACCTTTGACGATTTTTGAAACCTCAGCTCGATGTGGACAATCTCTTGTAAAGTGCTCCTTGTCACAAATGAGACAAGGATAGCGAGGTTTACGTTTCTCGTCAGTAGATTTGGTTTTTTCAGGTTTCTCTTTTGCGTTTTGTTTATTTTTCTTCTTCCCTTTCTTTTTATCGCCGGATTTAGATTTAGCCGTAGAAGATTCTACAACATGAATATGAGCAGGAACTTCAGCAAACTTTTGGGGAATCTGGTAAAGTTATAATAGGAGAAGAATAATTTGCAGATTTCTTCTTACTTTTGGTATTAACTATACCAATCATACCATCAGCGGCATGAGACCCTGAAGGAGTTGCAGTTATTTGATTTTGTTTGGGAAGATCGGGTATTTTTTTCGTGTAAAGTACCTGATTATGTATAAACTAAGTCAAGGTACTGAGCTTGAGCAATTACTTTCTCTTTAGTAACTATGCCTGCCTTAGCTACATCCTCATTGATTTTAGGTAATAATGATTTAACAAACCATTCTGCCAAAATTTGATCCGGGATAAAAACTTTCACTAAACGTCGTCGACGTCGCCATTCATGAATATGGTCTGAAATATATGTAGACATTGACTGTTTTAATGAAGTTAATAATTCCATGCCATTGTCATATCCGACAGGAAACTGAAAATGAGTTAAGACCGAAGTAGTTAACTGACTAAAATTATAGAAAGAGCTTCGTGGCAAATCAATGTACCACTTAGCCGTGAGACCAATCAGAGTGCATTGAAAAAGGCGTAAGTGAACTGAATCATCTATAATGGAATTTGATGCACACCAGAGGTGATAACTCATCACATGGTTCAACGGATCCTCTCCTGGTTTACCCTCAAACTTTGGAATATCACTGGGAAACTTATTGGGCATTGGCAGCCAGTACGGAAGATAATAAATTAGATCGTTCATAAAGCGCGACAAGTCAGGTAAATCCAAAGTTGCGATGAATGGTAATTGACAGTTAGGGTCTTGAAAACATTGGGCACAAGACCAGGTCCAGGAGGAGGATACCCAGGATAACCTGGAATTGGATTTGCATTTGGAATAGTATATCCTGCAGGAAAACCAAGATTAATCTAACCAAACTGGGGTTGTTGAGATTGAGGTTGTTGGTATGTATACCCAGGGTACGGTTGATACTGACAAACTGGGCTTGGCACAGTAGGACTGTATTGATACTGTCCCTGGTACGGTTGATAAGTAAATTTAGGTTGACTTGTGACAACCGTACTTGGACCAGGTTGTCCTACAAGTATCTGAACTGAAGTTTGAATTGTAGGTCCAGACTGGGGTAAAGAGGTCTGAGGAGTTGATATAGGAACAGTAGAAACCAGAGGTGTCGATACTCCAGAAGAAGGTGGGGTAGATTGAACAGAAGCTGTAGTAGTTGTAGCAGTCAATTAAGGCGAAGTTCAATGCAAACTAGGCCCAGACTGATGAGCTACACCAGGTGCAAAAGTTTGAATAGTAGACTGGACGAGTTGCTGGGTTGAGCCAAAAACCATGGGTTGTCCAGGTTGAGATGACAACTGCACATTAGGTTGGAAAATCCGTTGAGTTTGAGATGGATCCCACACCATATTCATTTTGGGGTAATAACCCATAACAGGTTGAGCATATTGAGGACCATAACTAGGTTGAGTGTAGGACTGATAATTGAAAGGTACATTTCTAGTTCCTTGAACAAATGATTGACTAGAAGGTGGTTGGAAACCTTGAGATTGGTACTGACCTTGAGGTTGATAACCTTGAGGCATGTACTGAAACTGGGGTTGACCTTGAAGTATATATTGATACTGGGGTTGACCTTGAGGCATATATTGAGTCTGAGGTTGATCTTGAGGCATATATTGATTCTGGGGTTGACCTTGAGGCATGTACTGTCCCTGAGGTATGTACTGTCCTTGAGGTTGCCCCCCAGGTGAAATTTGATTGCCTTGCGGTTGCCCCCAGGCAGAATCTGACTACCTTGAGGTTGCAGATTCGGAATAGCACCAGACATCATAAGAATTTCTTCTACACTCAACGGTGGAGTTCTGTTATGACCAGTTGATACTCCATGTTCGATGAGTTGAGGAGATTCTCTTGAAAAAGTACCAGAAACTGACTGATACCCAGATGGAACAGAAGGACTGCCATATAAAAAATTTTCCGAATTTTGGGAAAACATGGATGACCGGTTTGACATATTCGAAGGAGGATAATAACCTCTGGGCATTGGATGAAATGGAATACGTGGTGAAGCAATGAGACCCATATTTTCTAAAAATTTCGTCAAAGATACGTACCAAGTGTCACTTTGAAAAGGACTGTAAAAGATAGATTCACGCTCCCTAAGTTCTAAAGTTGGTTGATTTTCAGGAAGAGATATACCTTTGTCCAGACTAATAAGTTCTTCGATGGAAATCAGTCCAGAAGGAAGATTTTGGGTAATAATACTTCCTACCCTGGGTGAACCAGGACCACTAGAAACTGGAGAAGAAAATCCTGAGGATGGAGTAGCAGCAGGTTCGGTTTCAGGTTCAGAAATTTCAGGTTCCTCAACTAATTCACTAGTAGAAGAAAAACTACTAGTGACTTCAGAAAATGAAATTGGTTCAGGAATATACTCTATTGCTAGAACGTGATAATCAGGGTGAATAATTAAAGATGATTCTCCGGCCTCTAGTGACCCAACTCTACTTTCACTAGGTGTGACAAGAGCTCTTAGCCCTTCAAGCTGACTTGGTGTATATTTGTGAGGCTGCCCCCGAAGTCTACGGGATTGTCTTGGTAATCCAGCCACGATTAATTAATTAATTACTTCACACGAAAAAAAGAAAATCACCCAAAGTCTCTAAGGAACCAAACAATTGAATCGCACACCTAACAATCTAAGAGTTCAAACCACACACAAACAGTATTTTTCTATACGGAAAACACTAGTTGGTGATGAAATCCAACCTCGTAGAATTCAATACAGAATGGCAGTTGGAACAATTACCCTGACAACCTACTTAATGAAACAGACCGACACAAGTTTCTCCACAAAACCTTCTCGAGTGAAGATAACCCCCCAAAGAGTCCAAGTGAGTCTAGTCGACGTTTTCTCTAGGTACAGTGGGATCTTCCCTCCACCATCACCTTAGGAAAGAATCCTATAGATAATGGCCACTAAGGTTACCAACAGAGAAACATATACCTGGGAGAATAGTCTACGATCCAATACGCACGCAAGGGCAGAGTAACAAAGCTCAATCCCCTTGAAGGCTCCTTGACATAATCCAAGGTTTACCAACAAGTGACCCCAGGCTCCTCGACAATGGTCAATCTGAGGTTTATCGTTTTTAATACATGAATATCTGTTATCGTTCCCAATGAGGAAGGATTGATTACCTCACTGGTTCATATATGATCTCGTGCTTCTCCTTTGAGAGGAGCTTTCCCAGAGCATCTATGTAACAATTGGAATTTATTTCCTACCGCAATGTTGTCTACTTGTTTGTTTTAACTATCTTGGAGAGTTAATTACTCCCTACTCCAAGATACTAGCCTAAGCTAAATTGGTGAATAAGAGCCCTAGAAACAAAAATATTGCTAGATGAATGTTAATTAAGCATTAATTTTATTGGTTGTTTCTTAAGTCAAAAGATATGGAGATGAAAATTTGTGGTGTGAAGACTCGACTCCAAAACGCTAAAAAAAATGCACCTAAGATGATAAACAATTCTTTTCCTTTTCAATGAATCTCTAGCTAAAGGAAGAGTTGAGAATGCAATTTCTTGAAAACAAAACTTTCCTTCAACATATAAACGAAAAGAATTTTTTTTTTTCTTTTTCAATACACTCAAACGAAGCTAATAATTATGCTCACAAAATAAATCCCTTTTCGTTTCAACACTCAAAACTAGAGAAAACAATTTTTTCAAGAGAGAAACTAGAATTTCTAGAAAATAAACTCAAAACTATGAAAAATCTAATCTTGAGATGTAACTTCTAAAAAATAATTAAAAGAAAATCTTCAAATGTTTTTTGAGGATGTTTTTACTTAGTTACTCAGCAAACCAAGGATTAATTTGTTCAACAAGACAAATCAATCAAAAACACCCAGCTATGTTTTTTTAATAAAAAATGAAATTCACAACTTATGACCAAGTTCATTCAAAGTTTTGCAAAGAGAAACGAAATCTATTTCTCACCAAAGGAAGATCTCACAAACTAGCCAAACTTATCAAGAAGACAAAAGATTCCAGGGTGATCTAAGGTTTCTTAGGCTTCCAAGCTTCAAGTCACTATAAAGACTGAGTGAAGACCAAACCAAGCATGCAAAAACTTCTAGAAATTCATCCAAAACACAACACCAATGGAACTTAATTATGAGAGAATTTTGACAAGATATATGTAGATCGGGGAAGAGGATAAAAGTAACAAAAATAACCTAAACTAAACTGGACGAAAATATTTTAAGATTTTCAAAAATTTTGACAGGGTCCGCAGACCCCCAGTGAAACCAAGTGCAGTACCGCTCTGTGCAGGAAAGTAACAGTGTGGACAGTTTCGCACTGTAACTCAAACATAACGTGCGGTCCTCATAAAAATTTCTAAAAACTAAAAAATCAATCGAGGACTGACAAACTACCCAATCCCACACACATCAAGCAAAAACCAGAAACAAAAAATCAAGTTTCTTGAATCAAAGATAAAGGAAAATTAAACAATCAAATCCTATCCCCACTGGAGTCGCCAATTTGTTAAGCAGATAAATCGTTCTTGTGGACAAGGCCGATCTCCCTAGTATCAATTGATATCTAGCAACAAACAGGACAAACAAATCTACTTTTCCCTAAACATATTACGATTCATTAATAAAAACTAAGAGGTGTTTTAGACCCTACCTTAAGTCCAACACTAGTTTGTGGTAGCCTTGCTCCAACAGCTTCAAAGAGCTTCCTTTTAATAACTTGAAAACACAAACAAGAACACATCAAAGAACACCTGCATAACTAATATAATAAATCACGTTCATCATAGTGATCAAGGAGTCTATGAAATAAACCATTAAACACAACTCATGGAGAAAAATAAACTTGATTGTATTAACTTTGATAGAGAAGAACTTTACAACCTTGGTGCCTTGATGCTATACAAGCTCTTCTCAGGGTCCAAGAAGGAATCTTCTCTACTTTGACAAGCCTCACTCTTTTCCAAATGAGATCAAAGGGTATGTGATCTTTCCTCTCAAAACCTCAATAAGGAAGACTAAGTTCCAGTAGCATTTATCCTCAAAAATATTCAGCTTTCAACCTCCTAAGTAACCAGCCCAAAGCTTCATTTTATAGTGCAAGGGAAGGAAGTTACAGGTCCACCATTGAAGGGATAGAGTCCTTCTTCAAGGGGATAATCTCCTCACATCAAGGGGTTAGCTCCTTAAGGAATGGGATGCATGCCTTCTCAAGGAGTGAACTTGCCAGCGCAAGATTCCCTCTAGAAGCTTCCAGAATTGATTCAAAGTGAGTTTTTAAGAATAAACTTGCGCATTTTTAACTTTTACAGGGGTTCGCACCCATAAATGACAATATAGAGTGGTTAGGTGCATAGGGGACACAAGCAATGGGTGCGGTACCGCAGGTAATGCTAAGAGAAAGTGCGAAACTAGAGTTTTAAAGATTTTTAAGGACTTTCTCTCATTTTCAAAGCTTGATATGTAGAGTTGAGATTTAAGACTTGCAAAGGAGGTATGTATTAGTGGTGATAGACTCATATTGATTGCAAAAATTCAAAGTGACAATATTTGTGCAACACCCACAAAGAAGAGAAGATCAAAGAGGGACCTACATCATCTACAAGTCATCAAGAAAATCTCATTCTCAAGCAAGTCCACTTGAAGAATGTAACTTTAAAGGAAGGCTATCAAGTCTTCAAGGAGATATTAATTGCACTACATCTAAAAGTCTATCAAGTGAGTATATGTCCCCTTCCGAATATACATCAATGCCTTTTTGCAAGGAAAGCAACAAATTTGTAGGTACCAACAACTTTCTTGCATGGAAGAAGAGGATTGATTTACTTCTAAAGGAGAATGAACTCCTAGAACATGTCAAATGGAATATTACTATCCTTGCTAAGGAGAAGACTCAAGCCTTAGCCAATTATAATAAGTGCGACACATTTGACTTTCTCCACGAGAAAACCTCCTCTAGTGTAATCGTGCTGAGAATCTGATGAGGACTATGCTTCTACAAATAGACTATTGTATTGCATGCCTCGATCCACAAATTCAAAGGTAGGCCTTGATCATGAAATATCTCCCTTGATGCTCCCACAATGCTACAATTCTTCCTCTTAGCCAGCCTATTTTGTTGTGGGTTGTGGGGTTTCGTAAACTCTTGTTGAATCCCTTCTTTTGTACATTTTTTTTAATTCATTCGATACATAGTCACCTCCATTATCACTCTTGAGAGCCTTCACCTTCTTGCCTGTTTCTTTCCCAACCAGTGCATTGAATTCTGCGAACTTGGAGAATGTCTCATCCTTCTTCTACATGAAGAAAATCCAACACTTCTGTGAAATGTCATTAATAAAAATGAAAAAATATTTGTGCCTGGTACTGGAGGTTTTCAAGAAGGGTCCACAGACATTAGATTAGATCCTTTCAAGGACAACATGTTCTTTGTTGTCCTAATCATGGAGGGTGGATTTTGTGTACTTTCCCAAATTACATCCTTTGCGTACATCCTACTCCTCAAGTGCTCATTTGGGGAGGCCTGTGGTTATCTATTGCATGATCTTCAAATCACCATGATGCAAATGGCCAAGCATTCGATGCCAAAGTTCACCAACATCATGGATTTTCACCTTCTTTGCCTTTGTGCTCAATGCAACATAATCCTCAACTTCTAACTTGTACAGGTGATCTAAGATATTTTACTTACAGATGCATCATAATTACATATAGCAAAGTTCATTAACCATGAAACTTAAAAGCACGTAAACAATGCCAAAATAATTAGAGGAACACAAAACCCATGACAAAATGATTTGATTATGGAGTTCGTCCAATTTTGAATACGTCTTTGGCCCCTGCTCAATAGTGGGGATGCCTTCATTCATTAAGTGGCATAAAAAGAGATAAAAGTAAAAGAAACATTATTTACAATCCTTATACCTCCAAGGTGGAGTATGGACAAAAAATGGAGAGCCTAGCTTCAGACACAGACGAAACCAATGAATTCCTAGTGAAAAATCATGGAAAAATGCCTATTGAAACACCCATTTTGGATAATTTGGCCATTTGCAACTTCTCAGAACCTCCTTGTTTCTCAAGGCAAGGTCCTGGCCTACTACCAGGGTTAGGGTTTGTTGTAAAATACTTATGAACTATTATGTTGATCCTCTCTACCTTCTTTCGACACAAAAATGGCCTTTTATAAGCATTGCAACAATCCCTCAATACCCAGACAATTCAAACAATATACCAAGTTAAGCGAGTGGGCATATTCTACATAGGTTCTTTGGCCCTGGAATAGTATGAGGCAACAACCCTTACAAACACGGAAAATTTCTTTTAACTGTGTGTTTAAACCGTCGCTAAGACTATCATCGTTTCCAACCATAGACGGACTATACCAAGCCCACACAACATGCACTCTGTGATATGATGGACCCACTGGGAATATAAAAAATGATATATAACATATCGCATTCAGGGCACCCCATCGTAATTTCAATCAACGGAAGATCCACGCTCTATGATGATCACAAACCCACCGAGATAATACAATACAATTTATAAAACATCGCATCCAGATCCTCCCCACAAATTGAAATCGGCGGAGTCCATCGGTAGCATGTATATCGACATGGTACTTGTGTGATATGTGATCGTGATTATCTAAGATCACAACTTGGCTTCACTGGGGACTGATTCTTAAGTACTCTTTCCTCCTTCGACCTGCGATATGTGATATCACAATTACACCCGGGATCCTGAAGGGGCCAATTCTCCTTAAGCTACAAACTCTTTTCTACGATAAGAAAAATGCAAGAACAATGGTAGGTTGCCAGTTGGAACTTCCCCATTCATTGAGATTTTTTTCCACGCCACTCCTCCTGTCACCTAGACAAGTCAAACATCAACTTTGACTTAATCTAACTTCTTTATATGGACTCAGATTTGAGTGTCATTCACACTATTGGAATCAAGATGACGAGAACTTCAATCCGATGCTAAGTTTATCCAGATTCAATGACTTTAAGTTTTGAGCCTTTTACCATGCCACTGGTACTTTTTGAAGATCCACTTGAATCAATCCTCCCCACTAAGAGCTTTTGGACCACCAAACGACCTTTAAGTCAATTGGAAAGTGAGGAAATTTTTCTGTCACTTTCTCCTTCTCCATCCATCGAGATTTTCTTGGATGCATTCCTTTGAAGCCAACATGGATTTACTCCACATCTCCCCGTTGTGAAGTTTTGGTTTTCTGGTCGAGTATGATATCTTCGAGAAACTTATATAGATACTCTAGTGCAAAATCATCCACTGTAGGAATTTGTGCAACCTCCTTAGTATCCAAAATCAATGGAGGTTCATAAAGCTTCAGGTTTTGTACATTTACCACTGAGTACATCTGCATATAGGCATGCAAGTCAAGATGAAAAGCATTGTCTCCAATCTTTGCCAATATGGTGAAGGGACCATATCGGGTCCCAAATTATTCCCTTCTCCCTTCATTCTATCCTTGTTGATATCGAGCGATATCTTGTCCCCAACTTGAAACTAATTGCCAACTCGGTGCTTATCATGTCGAGGTTTACTCCAAGCTTGACTCTTATCCGACTACTCCTTCATTGCCTGATGAATCACATGTATCTATTGAATGAACTCCCATGCTTTGTCCTTACCATCTCATCCATCGCTATCCTCCTCTCTCACAAAGACCATGTCCAAGGGATCTCTAAGTAGATAGCCAAAAGATGTCTCAAATGATGATCTCTATGTAGATGAATATGCTATTCGATTCTATGCATGCTTCACATAAGGAAGTTGTTCATCCCACAACTTGGGATGTTTTCCATAATGGGCTCACAATAAGTGTACCACAGTGTGGTTGATAACCTCTGTCTATCCATCGGTCTGTGGATGAAATGTCGTAATTATTTCAGGGGGTAGGGGCTAGAGTGAGCGGGATTGTCTCACTTAGCGGGTTTTGTCTCGATTTAGTCAAGAACCCCAAGTCAAGTTTAAGGGTGGAATTTTTAGGTAAAATTGTCCTGGGGTTTGTGTCGAGGTTGACCTGGTTAAATAGTAGTGGTTTTTGGCACATGGTATAGTGTACCCATGGTATTATGGTCCATGGTATTGCATGTAATGGAGC
>APFE031527979.1:101608-111665 GCA_000404065.3 Pinus taeda
ACGGGCTTGCTGAAGCTTGTTCTGTGACTGAAGATACTGTAAGGGCTAATGATCTGTATGGATTATGGTCTCCTTTCTGATCAGATAGTGTTTCCACTTCTATACACTCTAGACCAAGGCATACAACTCCCTGTCATATGTGGGATAATTCAAAATAGCCTGGGAGAAAGACTCTGAATTGTAACATACATGCTTTCTTTGTTGCATCAATACAGTGCCCATGGCATATCCACTGGCATCTATTTCAATCTCAAGAGGTTGTTGAAGGTGTTGTAAGAATATGACTAGTGCTGTGATGATCTTCTCTTTCAATGTGTCGAAGGATTTCTGCTTTTTTCCTCCCCACTGAAAGGTCTACTTCACACTAGTCAAGGCATGCAAGGGGGCTGCGATAATGGAGAAGTTCGCAATGAACCTTCTCCAATATTGTAACGTGCCCAAACAATTTCGAACCTCTGTAACATTCATGGGCTCAGGACAATTCATAATCGCCTCCACTTTAAAGGGATCTATCTTCAATTGTAAATTATCGACAATGTGGCCTATAAATTAGAGAAGTATTCCCAAACTCACACTTTGATAGTTTCAAATACAACTTTTCGCTTTTCAGAATGTTAGGGTCCTATAATAATAGGATTCATAATTTTGAATTGAATATGGTCAGTATTGTAATATTGTACATACCTTTTCTTTTCGCAAATGTATTCCCAAATTAAAAACTGTAAAGAGGGTATGTCCTAAAAGAACAATCAATGGAAAAAAGGAAACAAAGATAAAAAAAGTGAAAAATATGAACCCCACAAAAAGAGATAAAAATTGATCATGAAAGTGTGTAAATTCAAATGCCACTACTATTTTTCTTTTTTCTGCAAATAATGATTATGTGTAGCTTGTTTAAAATACCATAATCCATGATAAGTCAAACAACTTAATCTTGACTTTTCATGATTTAAATTTAATGTTGATAGATAGAGAATAAAGATATAGCCAAACAGTTTAATCTTGGAAGATCAATAGTTAAAATAGAGAATTATAGGGAGCTCATCAACGTAATATGAGCCCTTGGAAGATATAAGGATAGAATTAGATAGTTTACTTTGTAAAAGAAAAAATAATGATAAGGGTCTGCTAGCCTAAATGCACCCAAACAAGTGAAGAAAAATGTTAGGGTAAGTAATGGGTAAGTGGAAGAAAGGGTGCTAAAGTATAAAGTTGATTGGAAAAAACCACATTTATCATGCTTAATCATATGTTTCAATGTGCATGAGAAATTAAGAAAGCAAAAATAAAGGTTTACAAGTTGATTTAATTGACTCCCCCTCATTCATTTCATCCCTATACTTACTAATTTCCCCATCCACAAGTATGTTATAGTACTAAAAATCCTTCAAGTCATAAAGGCTCAGAGCATTTATCTGACTTTTGGTGGGACCAGACCCTTGGCTTAATGACTTATGGACATCAAGTGTTAGAATTCTCTTCATAAAAGTCATTTCCCTTCATTACCCTAATAAAACCCCTTTTCCTAAGGCTAAACTCCATTTGCCTATGAAAAGTGAAAAACCCCATGTTAAATTCCATTTCACTCAAAATACCCACAAAAAAGATTTTATCCTAAGTATAAGTGTATGTAAAGAAAAAGCGCAAATATTACATTATACTTAGTATTATTTTCATTCCTCTCATTTCAGTTCATATTATCTAACTTAATAATATAGCTCCCGATATACCCTTTTTCCTCATATATAACTAAATCCCCGTATATATTACCCCCACCCTTAGTTTAACTATAAACTATATTTTTACCCTATCCCCCCAACAAAACCCTATTTACTCACCAATTCTCTGTAAAGTTAATATAATCCCTCCATTAACCCGGTCCGATCATTTAATCCTGTGTTTAACTCTAGAATAATCATAAACCACCATTAATTAAACCCCCCACCACCCAAAACCTTTTCCCATTTCGTTCGTGCTAATCTACCACCCGACTGTCGACCAATCATCAGTACCCGAATCTAATGATCCATAACCATATCAGGTTCACCCGATATCTGACCTTTACCCACTCAACAAAGTGGTATTGCCCCCTGTCTTCTATGTGTCAAGCTTTAAGGTAGATTGGGTGACCTCGCCAAAATATCGCCTCCTCGATAAAGTGGTGCAATGGCTTGGGAAACCACCTCCTCGCTCGCCCACTATTCATTCATAATTTTCCCACCAAAAAATAATCGTTGTTCAATAAAAATGCCGAGAAGCCCTATTTGGCATTTTTCGATCAATTTCTTTGTAAAACCTCTGCAATCCATTGTGACACCTTCAAACCCTAAAATTACTAGTTGACCTCAATTTCACTCCTGAAGAAGTAGCAAGGACCCCAATCAAGCTCTGAGTCGGTACCAAAGCCCTTTCAACCTTCTGCAGTTGCTGAGAACACCAATTTGAAGTCATTTCAACCAAATTCTAGGTATTTTGAGAAAAAACCAAAACGAACCTCTCATTTGAAGATGTACAGTAAAAGTTAAAAGGTTACAATGAAAGTAAAAAAATCACAGTAAAAGGAAAAAGATAAATCAACCAAATGAAAGAGTATCAGTAAAAGTGTATCAGATTGAAAAATAAAAGAGAATAAATGCAGCCAACGGGAAGACAAACAGCATGGAAGACAATTACAAAGAATACAGATAAAATAAATTCATGTCAAAGTGAAGATAAATGAAAAAACAAAGCAATCAAGGTAAACAGTAAAATAAAACATGGAGGTAGTAAGGGTTAAATAAAGATGAAGACACTTTCACCAGAATCAATGAAGTTTACCCAAAGTAAAGTTAAAAATAGTTAAAAGAAAATTAAGGTTAAAAGATGAAATCAGAGCAGGAATGGTACATTTTCCAGAAATTTCCTGTTTAAGTCATAATGTTTCAGAAACTATTTTTGCCAATCCAAGATGCATTTTGAGAAATTGGAGGTGGTTTGTGTTCCTAAAAGGCCAATATAAGAAAACCTATCTCACTTTTTACACAAGTATTACAAAAAGGGAGATAAATGAATATCTTCACAACCTATTTTTTGGACTATGCAAAGTCTTGTTTTTGACATCTTTTTGCAGAGAATATTGTGAACAAATGGAGCTGGATTTTGGGAAATTGAAAGTGATTTATCTCCATAACGTACTTATATATAGTAACCTCTTTCAATTTAGACATATCTATCTCAGATTGAGATATACAAAGGTATTACTGGACCTTAATTTTGGAGAATAACGGGGGAAAAATGGACAAAGGAAGGAGGTAGTTAGTGACTTGGAAGTCTCATCATCAATTAAGAGTTGCTATAAAATTCAAATTTCTCTTGCTTGTCACCATAAATCCCTAAATATAGTGCCAAATATATTCATTAGTTTTGAGTGTCCTTTATTTAAGTTCTATTAATGTGAAACAATTTGAGATATTTGTAAAACCAAACTTGATATTTTTTCAAGATATTTCAATTCAGAATTGGTATAAATACTTCTTCATTTGAAGTATTTTGGGTGGATTCTATTAGACATTTCTATAAAAAAAATTATCAAAAGACCCATAAGATTATTGTATCATTTATTGAGCCAGCAAGCTAGATTGATAAATAAATATCAGATATTTCCAAGGATTCATGTGTTGAGCGAATTTTAGACAAGTATTTTCATGTGTTATTGCTATTTTTCTTAAATTTATTCATATTATTTAATGTTTTTCTCAATATAAATGTTATAACTAGAATAATACTTCAAAACTTGTTTAATTACACTCTGTCTTAACAGTTATACATTTAAATGTTTTTTGCTAATGTCTAAATTAAAGAATTCTTAATTGCTCTTTGGCTTAGATTGATTTCTTCAATATCCAGGTTAAAGGATTCTTAATTGCTCTTTGGCTTAGATTGATTTCTTCAATATCCAGGTTAAAGGATTCTTAATTGCCCTTTGATATTGATTATCCCTTCATTCCTCTTTCATTATCCGAGTCTGAGAACCCTTAACTACTTTGTCACCCCGAGTGAAACCCTTTCAACCCTCTGTCTCAAAGATCTAAAAAACATTGCTATCTTGCCCTTGGAACGTTCCCTTTAGTGATTCAACCCAGTTTTCCCTCTCTGATCATCAAGAAGGATAGGTACTGATCTCCAAAAGTAGTTTGTGGTTACCTTTGGTTTTTCTTTCCTTTTACTTCAAAAGAATTATCAGAGTGATAACAAGAACATCAAACACTTTCTTTAGATGAGACACGTGTTCATGCCATGTCTTGTTGTACATAAGAATATTGTCCATATATACAAGAACAAAACGATCAAGAAAATTCTTAAATAAATCATTCATTACCCCCATAAATGTGGCTAGAGCATTGCATAGTATGAATAGCACATTATCCATGTGACATATTTCTTGGGAACCAACACGATCGATGAGCCACAAGGAGAAGAAGTCGGTCTAATGACTCCCTGATTTAATAGTTCCTGCACCTATTTCCTGATCTCCTCCATATCGATAGAAGCCATCCTGTACACTCCAACATTTGGTAAAGGAGCATCTTGTTGTAAATGTATCTCATGTTGGATTTCCCATTTAGGGGGAAATCCTCTCAGTTCCTGAAACAATCCATCATAATCAAAAACAATTTCAAATAATTCTTTCTTATGACCAGGATTACAACCTTTGAAAGCATCGACCATCTCAGCCTCTTTCGCTCTCACTATCATGAGCATGCACCCTTTACTGGAACTAACCAATCATTTAATTTGTACTATGCTTACAAGGCTAGAATTAAATTTTATATGATGAGCTCTGACTATATACTCTACCCCATCTTTTGTGAGGTGGTATTTGTTTTCCTGCCGAAAGAAAACAGCCTTTCTATCATATAGATATGGGCTGCCCAAGATAATTCCATTGATGTCCAAAGGAACTACATATAACTCTGCCTCATCAACTAATTTAGAAGCAATAAAACATTTGGCCCTACACTGCTTGGTTACTTACAATTTGGCTCTATCTCTTACCCAGTCAAGTGGGTATGTACTTGGATGAGGCTTAGTTTGAAGGCCTAACTTTTTCACTAAGGACTCTGAGACTAACTTTTCTTGGGAACTTGAATCAAACAAAGTTTCCACCTTTGTATGTTTTATGACAACTCCAATGTGGAATAACTCAAGTCTCTTCCACTCATTACTTACATGCTCATTCAAATAACTAGTACTTGCAATTGAATCGGAACTATCATTAGTAGTAAGAGTACCTCTTGCACCCATGACTTTGATCAATGTCTCATCGCCATAATGTGATCCAAGGTCCTACACTGTTTCCATTGTCTTCTACTTCCCCTTTCCACTGAATCTCTTTGGTCTCGACTCCAGATCTGGCTTCCAATAGTGGTCCTCATCATGACCATATTTCTTACAGTGAGTGCAAGACAGTGTTTCTATGTCCCCTTTCCTTGCTACAACAATCTTCTTATCCTTCCTTTTTCCTTTCTTCTAGAATTTTCCATGCTGAGGTTTGAATGGTGCCTTTGTGGCTTGATCATCTCGATCATTCTAGCCTCGACTTTCAATATGAATAGCCTTTACGCTGGCGGCATCAATTGTAGTAGGCTTGAACAATAATAATGAGTATCTGATGTAACTATGTAGGCACCTATATACTTAGTTACTGTCTCAGGCGCATCTAATGAGATGCCCAGATTCAATGCTTGTTTATGAAATTCTTCAGTGAAGATTTGCACATTCTAGCCCTTACCTTTCCTTAGATATTACTAATACACAAGTTCCCTTTTCATATAACCTAGATGGTAGAATTGGTCTTTCAATGTAGAAATAAAACTAGACCAAGAGGATAGAAGGTTCTCTGACTTTGTGTTTCCCTTCTAGAACTTGCTCTCCCACCAAACGAGAGCAGTGCCACTTAGCCGAAGAGATGCTAACTAGACTTTTGCCTCATCTTCTTTCATCTATTGGATCTAACAATAAACATCTATCTATCTTGTTGGACACCTAATCCTCTAAGGGTTATGGTGTGGAAGATAAACCGTCAAAGGGAGTCCAAGAGACCTTGGGATATGGAATCCAATGGTCACTCCCATGTATTATAAATGTATATCATTTGTTAATAGAAAATGTATTCACGCTTTACCTTATTTGGTTGTCCACATTACATGTGCATGTATCAGAGTTGTGGGCGTATTCCTACCCTGCATAATTACTTTGAGCCTAATTTTACATATCTGTTGTTTGCCATTTCCAAACCGTCAAAACTATCCTTCTGTAGTTCTGCAACATTGAACAATTTTCAATGTTTCTTTGTATTCTGAAATCTTCTTAATTTATTGTTTTTGTGTCCACCAACACTACGGATTATCTGGGTTAAGCGCTCTCCTCAATTTAGTAAATACTCTATATGTTGGACAGGTTTGCTAATGGCCTAAAGTTCTCAGTGCCTTCCCTATGACTTGAACCCTGGTTGAGATTGTGAAAAACGTTTTGTAGAGACTTGGACCAAATTTTTTTTATGAATAGGCAATGATAAGAACATGAGAAAAATGGCCATGAGTCCTCTTCCAGCAATTATGGGTCATACTCTTTGGAGCGTGAGAGTTTTCTAGACCACGGTGAAATCAAAAGTTAGGACTAGTCAGAGATTCTTACAAGAGTGTTTCCCTCTCCTTTTGCATAAGCCAAAAATGGAGAGTAGAGAGTGGGTGCAAAGAGACTGAGTGCAAAGAGAAACTATTGAAAGAAAATAGTGGGCTCATCGACTACACTCTACGTAGGAAATACAACATCAAATCTCTAGTAGAGAAGGGCGATGATGAGTTACAAAGAATTTCTTTTGAAACAAATGTTGATAGAAAGAGTTTCTCGTAGAGAGTCATGTCCACCAACACTATTGTATTTAGGTAATCTCATAGAATCTAATCTACTAGCCTATCATAGAACATATACTCTCTCTTTTGGGCATGGAATCCCCCCACAACATTTGAGTGCCCAAGTTTTGAGTACTATTATTGTAAAGACCCTGTGAATTGCGGGCGTGAAGCGCAAATTGTATGTTAGAGTCATAGGTTTGTCTGCCCTAAGTTTTAAATGTAGTGTCTACCTACCCATGATCCGTGGACCATGGGATTGTATAAATAGAGCGAAGCTCTAAGTCATAAAGGAAATTGGAGATACATGGAGGAAATGAATGAAGTTTTGAAGATAGCAAGCATAGAGTAAGATTCTAAGTGCTTTGGGTCATAGTGGTAGGAAGAGGCTTTGCAGTTGAGTGTGCAGAGGCCTAGTAGAGTCTGCAACTTAGTGCACAAACCCCTGCAATTGGGTGCATAGGGTAGAGTCGAGTCTGTAACCAGAGAATGAGATAATAAAGATAATTTTGATTCCAAACCTTTTGTATCTGTTTCGAATTATTATATGGTTAGTATCTTCTGCAATTATACTGTTTTATTTATCATGTGCACTTGTATGAATGAACATTGTTAAGTATAACTAAACACATACAGATAAGCTAAGTGATCAACAAAATAGGGTTAATAGTAAGAATTTGGGTAATAACATTTCTGGGGCCCCGAGTAGGGCTGCGCGAAGGCAGCATCGCAGATTGCAAGGTACTAATAGGTGCACGTAGCAACATGTGCGCAGGGTCAAACCATAGACCCCTGAAATCACCAGACATCTCTAGGGTGCAGAAACCTAGTTCTAGCATCCTCCCATACTACTTCGGGTGAGACCTTAGTCCATGCTCCGCAGACTGTTGCCGAAAGGACCAGTAGTACCAGGATTTGTTTGGCTAAATCATCTCTGTACCTAGGTCAGGCCCCTACAAGCCAACAAATGGTTCCATTGCCAGGACCAAGATCTGCATAAGGGATGTATGATGTCGTGTCACTAGAATCCAATAAAGAAAGAAATTAAAGGGTGGTTGGACAAGAAGATTAACAAGTTCGCAGCACAAGAAAATAGGAATCCGCAAGTATCTAAGGAATAGTGGTTGGAGCGCTACTTATATAAGGAAATCCACAAAATTTTCTTTGCATCCTTTCCTTTTGAGCTATATGAGTGGATCACAAAGCTAGCAGACAGTCAGGGAAGGTGTAGGATCGATAAACTAATAGTGTGGACTCCGGAATTAGTGTGCAGATTAGAAGCGTTAGAATATAAGATCGCGCGAGCTATGGACCATTGGATTGATCGAATCATAGGGGAATTATCACTGAGTTCGCGGTAGATATGACCATTAGCTACAACGAGGCAGAATGATGCTTCCTCAAAGGACCGCGAGGTAAGTATATTAAATCTTTGAACACTTGGATTAAGATGCTATTGTGTGAAAAGCACGTTATGCGAATAAATTAATGTTTCGGACTATGTGAAGTGGGAAGATGTACAAAAACAGAAGTAGTGAAGAATTAGAAACTAGTCCCTTAATTTCACACTTGTGGGAAAGTGAGGAAGAGCTCGTGAAAGTTTCTCCGAGAAGTGTGGTCAGTCTGATAAGGTAGCGAATTCCTCCCTTACCACCTCCACCTACACCGCCACCAGTCTCACCATCTTCACCTCCATCTCCGCCCACCCCACCTCCGCCACCACCATAGTTCAATATGGCGAGCGCGATCAAACTGTCGGTATTCAGAGGAGTAGGGAATGAAGATCCGGACCAATTTTGGTTCGTGGTAAGGGTGGTATGGGAAGCAAAAGGAGTCATGGATGACAATATAAAGAAGGCTACATTGGCAAGCACATTTCAAGATCACACACTAACATGGTACATTAAGCATTCTAATGGCCATACAAACGCAGGAATCGTAGAAATCCAGGCCGCATTGGAAAGGGAATTTAGCAGACCAAAATCAGAGACATAATCAATTATCAGGTTTAAGGAAACCGTAATTCTCCTGGGTGAGACCCCCTAGGATCTGGACCAGAGACTGAAGAGTATGATTTGCGAAGCCAACATGACCTTGATAGATGGACAACACCATGAATGGTTTGTAGCATCACTAATGCCGCATTTAAGGATGACGTTGTCACAACAAAAGCTTTCCACCTAGGCCGAAGCTTTGGAGATGGTAGTGAGATTGCATGAGACCCCTATAAAAGATCCTGGTTTGAGAATCTAAAAAATCCACACGTAACTGCAAAATTTGTGTCTGGAAATGCAGAGTTTGAAACAAGATAGGACACCTTAGCAAGAGGCACGTGAGGAGGTATGGTGGATAAAATGCAAAGACCATGGGTGTTGGGTTGTGTTATATTCTTTCCACATAGTTAACAGGGGGTTTGATGGGTACCCGTAACCCCACTTTATGGGGTCCAGGGTAGCGCCCCAGGAAATTTTGGTTTTGGACCCTATGTTAGGTTGGTCGGACCCACCTATGGTTTTGTGCATGATTTTCGCACATGTTTTTTGGACGTGATGGGTTTTGGTCCATGGTTTTGGACGCGATGGTTTTCGGTCCATGGTATTGGATGCTAGGGCATGTATAAATATGTATTGTAACATTGAATGGAACATAATGAAAAATCAAGCTGGTAGTCCCGGTTTTGGGATCCAGGGGAAAATCTCTGTGCATATGTGTTTTTATGTGTTATGCTCTCGCATTGTTTATCTTTCTGTAATTTAGAATTCGTATGCAGGTAATTTCTGTATGGGGTTAAAACCTACATTTGGTATCAAAGTTGTTTTGGCTTCATGGGGACGCCTTTGTTGCTGAGGGGTTTCACTCGGGCCTGTGGTAGACCTTGTTCAGTGGGAGCTCTGCGAGATCGATTCTGGCGGTGAAAGAAGATGGCGAGCAGTGGAAAGATAGAGATTGAGAAGTTCAATGGTCAGAGTTTTGAGTTGTGGAAACTCAAGATGGAGGATCTGTTGGTGGATAAAGATCAATGGATTGTAGTAGATTCGAGTACTAAACCAATGGGAGTGACCGATGAAGAATGGAAGAAGTTGGATCGGAAGGCAAAGAGCACAATACGATTGTGTGTCTCAGATTCAGTATTGTTGAATGTATCAGGGGAAGCTATGGCGAAG
>APFE031527982.1:0-22617 GCA_000404065.3 Pinus taeda
AATTTATGATTAACAATTAAATTAGAATTAATTATTAGTTAAATAGAATTCTAATTTAGGATTTAATTTTTAAATTGGAATTCAGATTTTTAGCTCACATTCTAGAATTGTGCAAGAATTGACTCACCAACTTTGGAAGCTCATAAAATGAGTTTTACTTGGCCAAATGAGGCCCAGGACGGCTCATTGGAAAGATAAAATCAAGGAGAATATTTTTGAGGAGGTTTCACTAACAGATTTGGTCATTTATTGGGTCAAAAATCATGCAGGAGATCAAGCTACGAATTTCTAAATCAAAATCAATTTTCTAAGTTTTATTTTCTGCATTTTCATTTGTCCAAGCCTCTTCTCAATGCAGATCCATTCGTCAATAATATCCTTGGCCAATCAAACCGTCTCATGCATCAATAGAGAGCTTATATTTTATTTTCAATTATTTATTTAAATAGAATTCGATTGGATTTATTTTAAATGCCAGCAATAATATTGTTGCATCTTAATTTATTTTGATTTCTTTTTGCAGGAAAACAGTAGAAGAAATATGGAGAAAATGATCTCAATCAATGAGAAAGCTCCAGCAATTAAAGATTGGAATTTTGAGCAAATAAAATTAGATTGGGCATATTTCTCTTCAACAAACGTTCCTCTCAAGAATTCCTTCACAAATATTATAAATAGCAGATTGCAGAATGTAATAAGAGGTGACTCTCCTCTGTAATTCTAGACTTCTAAAAGCACTACTATAATAGGAATTTAGAGTTGTAGGAGAGAGGAGAGAAAATCTCAGATCTGGGGATTATTGAGGATTTTTCCTTTGTATCTTGAATCATGTATGAGGGGCAGAGTTTGCACTATAGTTTTGAATGCAGAAGTTCAAGCAATGTAAAGGACTATTGGAGACCAAGGTCAGAGAAATGGATGCAATAAATTGGTATTTTTAATACCATTGTTTCAAATATCAGTTTCATTTTTATTGTAACAGGAATGTCTCATTTTATCCATGTTTGTACACTCTTGTCAATATGGGTAATTTTTCTCAATGTTGTTATTATGTATCTATGTTCTTATGGATTAAATTATGATTTCTAAGTAACTACTTGCTCAGAAATCTATATTATAAAACTGATTTATTAAATAGTAATATGTTATGAACTATTTCTACATATTATTGTTTAATTATTGGATTTATTGATTTGATAATCAATATCATTTTTGTGAACTACTTCCTGGAATGTTGTTGGTTTATTATTTCAGTGAAAAGGTCTCAATAGGATTTGTTTTGATATCCACAATATCAGTTAATTGAACTACTTCATTAACTTGATGTTCATTATAAGCAAGACATGTTTAAATCCCAATACTTTATTTATCTTACTCTTAGTTGGGTTAGATCTATATCTGCCTAATTAAGATAGGATTAAGATTAGTTTCTTTTTTGCTTGCATTATAGAATAAGCTTGTGTTTAAAGTAATTTCTACATTCTTTTAAGTTCTCTTCTCGAAGAGGCAAAATTTTAGTTGTGGCTTGGTTGAACCCAAATCAGATTAAGGATCATTCTCTTGCCTGATCAGCAAGAAGAAGTGATCTGATATCCCTGTCTATTGGTAGTTAAAGATACATCATAAACCAATAGCGATAGGGAGAAGGTAACTGGACCTAGTTAAACCAGTCGGAGCCACTAATCCAAATGGAAAAGGAGCTGCTTTAAGGTTCGGACCGGGTGAGTATCCCCCATTGTTGTTGCAGCGATTTTCGAAGCATCGACACCTTCTCGATTTCCTTTTCAGCCTAGGGGCTTGTGAGGACTAACATTTTTGGCGTTGTTGCCGGGGAACGACCGTTAAATCATTCCTGGGAAATATCTAAAATAGCTTTCAAAGAACTAGTTCTGTAGTTCACAACTTCCAGTATTCAAAGATAGGCTAAATTCATAAATTTCATCAATTTAGGGTGTATACATTCTGGCTTCCAAAAGGCATACCAGGTCAAACCCTAACCCAAAATCCACCCTTCATTGTTGAAGATCCAAAAAGACTACTCAGAAAACTTAGATTACCCATCGCTAAAAGGCAATTCGAAAAATTAAAAGAACAACCTCTCTTCCTAAAATATGTTTTCCATTGAGAAAATTCCTTTTGATGAGCAAATAGAATTATCTCTTTCTAGGTCGAAGTTTGAGTCCTGTATTTCTGAAGTAACATTAGAACCTTTAAAGATCGAAACTCACTCTATTCTTCAGAATCTTTATCTACTAAAATTGATCATGAACTATGGTTGAATTTTGATAAGCTTCAAAGCCTTGCTGACCAAATCCAGATCACTACTGAAAAATCTTTTGTTCAATATCAACTTGAATACCTGGCCACTGCTTCATCTTCTTTCTCACTTCCAAGCACATTTGCTACATCTCCCAAATCTTTAGTTTCATCATCTTTCATACCACATCCATTTGTTCCATCTTTTCCTTTACAACCAATTGTAGTAGTTTCACCACCCACATCAGTATCATCACCCTTCCTTACACAGTCCATTGTAGCACCTCCACTATCTCCAGCATTCATTGCGAGATTTGCACCTCTCTTATTGCCTGCTCAACTTGCTTCTTTGCCTCAAAATTATGGTCAAAGACTCCCTTTGTTTGATGGAAGTGCAAAAATTACAACTCATTAGCATGTTTACAAGTTAATAGATTTCATTGATTTAGAATAAATTGATGAAGAGAATGCCAAGATGAGGATTATAGCTCAAAGTTTCTCAGGAGATGTTAAGAAATGGTTTCAAAATTTGGCTGCTAATTCTATTAGCAGTCATCAAAGATTGATTGAGTTATTCTTAGCTCGATGGCAAGAGAAAAAAATCCATTACAAATATTGGTTGAGTATGATTCAATGAAAAGGAACACAAATGAAATAGTTCAAGAATTTATAGCAAGATTCAACACAGTGTGCAATTCCATACCTAAAAGATATGAAGCCTCCTCTTGGTTTGGCTCTTCCTCGTTATCCTGATGCTTTCGATTCGGACACGGCATACCAACTGAGAGAGAGAGTTCCTACTACTCTTGAAGAGATGCAGCAGAATGCAATCAATGTTGAAGCCAATTTTCTCATTAAGAAGTCAAAGTCAAAGCCAGAGAGGGCTGAGAAGAAAGTTGTCTTTAAAGAAGAACTTGCATCATTTTCTGATGCAAAGCTCGACAATCTAATAAAAACTATGGAGAGATGATGGATAGAATATCCATAACTGATCTACAAGCTAAACCTTTGGTGAGGAATCCTAACTTTCACGAATAGCAACAATAGCAGTTCATAAATCAACAGAAAGAGCAGTGAAACCAAGATCCTCAAGGTCAATTAAGAGCTCCATTTTAGAAAAAATCTACTGAAGGTCAAGAAGAAGATGAAGAAGAAATTGTAGAAGCAAATCACTTCTTTCAAGAATATGAACTGCCTACTTTCTTAATAGAAGAAGATCAATTTTTCGAAGATTCTCTCATACCAAGTGATCAGCAATTTGTGTTTGCAAGTGAAGATTTGTTGGTTATTCAAACTGAAGAGTACCAAAGAGGATATTAGAATGCCCTTAGTCATCTTCAAAAGTAGTACAATTTGAGGAATATAAATGTACCTGTTACTCTCACTCATAAAAGACAAAATGTACAAAAGAACACACCAAGCAAGGAAACTTCTCCTGCAGGTCAGAATAAAGAGAAGGACATTGTCATACTAAGTCAGGATAGAAAAAATAAAGCCTCTACTAGTAATGTGAGGAAAGGCAAAGAATTGCAAACTAAAAGCCACAAGAAGGAATCTCAAGCTAAAGGCAAAACATAAAGGACAGAAATTTCTGCAAAATAGGTCGAAAAGCAATCTAATCTTTTTAGTTTGGAAAATTAAATTTCTAAATTGAAGATTTCTATTCCCCTCACTGAATTAGTGAGGACTGACAAATATAAATTTCATATTGTAAATATGCTTAAGGTTGGCTAGATGTCTGATACAGTTAATGTAGCTAATGATGAGCCAACAATCCTTTTTGGTCCAGCCTTAGAAGGAGCTCCCGAAGATAGTGAAATCCCTCCTTTTTATCTAAGTCTTAAACTTCATGATTTTATCCTTCATAATGCCATGCTATATTTTGGCGCCTCACACAATCCTATTTCTAAAGCCATCATGGATAAACTAGGACTAAGTATCACCTGACCCTTCCATGATCTTTATTCATTTGATTCTAAGAGAGTGAAATTCCTTGGCCTCATTAAAGACTTGTCCTTGGACCAAATCCCGGCCAAAAATGTATTCATGGATGTAGTAGTTGCCAATATTCTTCCTATTTTTGGCATGTTGCTTTCAAGGTCTTGGGGAGCAAAACTAAAGGGCACTCTACAACTTGAATTTTCATATGCCACTATCCCTATTTTTGGTCAGCTACGGAAACTTTATAGGGAAAATAAGATGAAATTATGATCAGTAGTAAGGAGAAGCCAATTAATCATCCTATACATGTTATCCATACTGATCTTGATTCCTTCATTTTATTTAGTGATATAAATTCTGTTGATGATGAAAGTCAGCTAGTGGAAATTTCAAAAGTTCCCAAGGTCATGAGCAACATACATGAAGTTATTACATCATAAGGTAAAGAGGTTAGTGAAGAGTTTTTGCAGCATGCAAATTCTATTGAGGAAATTGAAAGAATAGTGCAGAAATCAGAAATTTTTGAGATAGCTGGTCAAAATCCTAAAAAGAAAAAAGTTCAGTCTTCAGAAATCCTTTTTCTAGATGAACAAAATGTTCTTTGGACCATGGAGTTCGATGGTGCATCAAGAAGAGAAGGAGAAGGGATTGGTGTCTGGATACATGGTCCATTACATTAGTCAAATGAAATCCCTCAAAATATGAGAATGAGTTCTTACAAGTTGGCTTTTGAGTGTTCAAACAATGACGCGGAGTATGAGGCATTGATTGTTGGCCTCAAAATTTTCAAAAAGTTGGAAGCAAAAGAGATTTCTATTTATGGCGACTCCGAATTAGTAATCAAGAAATTCAAAGGGGAATACCAAGCTAAGCACCCAAGAATGAGAGCTTATCGCAATGATGTACTTGACATCCTCAAGACTTTTTCAAAACACACTTTATCTCTTATTCCTATAACTCAGAATGTCATAGCTGACTCACTCTCCACTGCAGCAAGTATGGTGAAGATCCTTATTCATCCTAATCAGAAGTACTTCATCCATGTCAAACATCACCTAGTTGTTCCAGATAACATGATATTTTGGCAAGTGTTTGGGGATGATAGACAGATAGACAGTTTTCTACAATTGGAATGAGAATTTCGGAATTCTCACATTGATGATGCATACAATTTGAATGATCCAAACATCCACTCAGCTGAGATTGAAGTACTACAGCTCAAGGACAAAAGCATTCCAAGAGGCTTGGTGCGTTTGGAAGAGTTATTTGACCGTGATGATGTTGCCAAGAAGCCCACCATGGTTCCTACAGAAAAAGGAGTTGAAGATGTAAACATTGCCACAGGTGATAATCCTAAAATGGTCAAGTTATCAAAGTCCTTATCTCCTGAAACAAAAAGTAAGTACATGTCTTTAATGAAAGAATTCGCTGATGTATTTGCTTGGGACTATTCAGATCTGAAAGTTTATGACAAAAGTATCATTCAGCACACCATTCCTATTAAGCCCGATCAGAAGCCATTTCGCCAAAAATTGAGGAGGATCAATCCCAAGTTGCTTCTATCGATTGAAAAAGAGGTAAATAGGCTTTATAAGTCTAGAATCATAGTCCCTATTTGGTTTTCTGAATGGATGTCTAATCTAGTTCCTGTAAGAAAGAAAACCGGGGAAATTCGTCTATGTTGACTTCAGAAATCTGAACAAGGTGTCCTTGAAAGAAAATTATCCCCTGCCCAAGATGGATCACATACTACAGAGGGTGGTTGGGTCCTCTAGGATGTCATTCCTAGATGGATACTCTGGATACAACCAAATTTTGGTACATAGGGATGATTAGCTCAAGACGGCCTTCACAATGCCATGGGGTACATTCATGTATGCCAAGATGCCTTTTGGGTTGAAGAATGTAGGAGCTACTTTTCAGCGGGCTATGGACATAGCTTTTGAAAATGAAAAAGATGTACTTCTGGCTATCTATCTAGATGATCTTACAATGTTTTCAAAATCTAATGAAGATCATTTACATCATTTAGAATTGTTTTTCAGAAATGAAGAAAATTTGGCATCTCACTTAACCCAAAGAAGAGTTTGTTTGCCATGGAAGAAGGTAATCTATTGGGACACATCATCTCTAAATATGGCATCCACATTGATCCTGCAAAAGTGGAGGCCTTTCAACAATTAGACTTCCCAAAAAACAAGAAAGGGATTCAGTCTTTTAATGGGAAAATCAATTTTCTGAGAAGATTCATTCCTAATCTAGTTGAGCACTTGAAAGAAATGAAAAACATGTTGAAGAAGGACAGTGAGGTAAATTGGTCTTTACAGGATAAGAAATCATTTCATGCAGTAAATTTTGTATTATCTACTGCTCCTATTTTGATTAGCCCAAATTACACTTCATATTTCATCATCTTTTCTTTTGCCTCTGAGCATATGTTAGCAACAGTCCTAATGCAGAAGAAAGATCAGAAAAATGAGCAGCCCATAGCGTTTTTTAGTCTCACTATAAGAGATGCAGCACTAAGATACAATATCATTGAAAAGAAGGCATTGGCATTAGTGAAAGCCCTCAAGAATTTCCGATTTCATATTTTTCATTCTCACACTATTGCTTATGTTCCTATTGTAGCAGTTAAAGAAATTCTTGTGCAAACAGACCTTGAAGGCATAAGAGGAAAGTGGATTGTAGCCATGCTAGAGTATGACTTGGAGATAAAACCTACAAAGCTCATCAAAGGACACGGTTTAGCCAAACTCATAGCTAAATCAAATCTACATGCACTAGACATAAATTTTATTGTTGCACATTCTGAAGAACAAGAAGAAGACGATCCTTTCTTGCAGGTGTCAGATATGTTCATGTCCTCACCCTGGTATTCCAACATTATCTATGTCTTTCAGCACTTGAATCCACCACTAGAAGTCCCCAAAGGTAAAGCTAGATCACTGAAATCAAAGGCTTCAAAATATTGTATTCTAGATGGTGTTTTATTTTGGAAAGATCCTCATGGTGTGTTATTGAATTGTTTGGTAGAAAATGAAGCTAAAGATGTCATGAAGGATTTCCATAAAGGAGATTGTGGTGGCCATCACTTTTGGAAAAATACAACAAATAAGATCTTAAGAGCTGACTTCTACGGGCCTACCTTCTGTTCTAATGCATACAAAACAGTCATGAGTTTCCATGAATGTCATATTTTTCAAGGAAAGAGAAAGATTTTGCCATTACCACTACAACCCATTTTAATTTCAGCTTCTTTCCAGCAGTGGGGTCTTGATTTCATTGGCAAAATCCATCCTTCATTTTGGCACAACATAAATGGATATTGACAGCCACCAACTACTTCACAAAGTGGATCGAAGCAATCCCAACCAGGCAAGCTACTCATTCTGTCATCATTCAATTCCTTGAGTCTAATATTTTGTCTAGATTTGGCTACCCACAGAAAATAATTACTGACAGTGTTGTTGCTTTCAAGTAAAAAAGAATGGTGGAATTCTGTGCAAAATATCATATTGTGCTAGAACATTCTATTGCTTATCATCCGCAAGGGAATGATCTTGCAGAATCTTCCAATAAATCCTTGGTTAATATCATTAAAAAAGTTCTATAGTTGAAAAATAAAAAATGGCATAAAAATCTCATCAATGCTTTGTGGGCAGACCGGTCAGCACTAAAAAATCAATAGGTATTTCCCCTTTTTAGCTAGTGTATGGAGTTGATACAGTGTTTCCTTCATCCCTTGTTGTCCCAGTCATGAGAATTCTGCAGGAATTGGATAGTGAGACTAATGCCATACAAAGGAGGATAAATCAAATGATTCATTTATAGTAGACAAGGGAAGAGGTCCTTCAGAACACATCCAAACCCTAGCAGAAGATTAAAAGGATTTATGATCATAAGACCAAGGAAGAAAATTTCAATCTAGGAGATGTGGTTCTTCGGTAGGATGCTAGAAATGAAGAAAAGGGAAAACATGGTAAGTTTGAAAACTTATGGAATGGACCTTATAGAATTTTTGCTTTTAGAGGAAAGAATGATTTCTTATTGGAAGAAATGGATGGAAGAGATTAATCAGGAGGAGTGACCAATGGTAGGCTTCTCAAGCACTACTATGTCGAAAAAAGGTCCTGAAAATTCATCATCATTGTGTATACCGATGTGTATTTTATTTCTAGCAATTTGAGTGGTTGTCATAGGAGTTTGAAGCCCGATGTAAAGGCCCTAAGGCTTCTTAGGTCAGCCATTGTTTTGGTTTTTATTTCACTTTTCAGTTTTTGTCATGTCAGAAGGTTAGTCAGTTTTAAGTCAAAAGTCTACTTTCATGCATGTTGACTCCATTTCCCAATGGATAAAGCTACTTGGTCTACGGTGTTCTTGACACCTCCAAGTAGCTGCCATCCCCAGTTGGAGCCAATGTTAGTGTCGGTCTTGTTAGCCTGTCACCTAGATCAAATGTGCTTTTACTATGCTTGCCAAGACTATCAAAATCAAATTTTTTATGTCACTAGGTTTACACATCAAAATTTGGTCACTATTTGACCAGTCTAGAGATGAGGTCAATCTTTTGGAAATTCACTCATGCTGGTCACCTATCACACTTTTATGGAGATGTCATAGTAAAAACTTGCAAGTCATCATCATCCTTTCACTTAGTCTCAGGTCATTCATTAGGTCACTAGGGTTTCCAAGATCTATAATTTTCATGAATAAAACCAGCAGTGAATAGAGCATGACAAAGAGATCTTGGGAATTGATTTGTGAATTTTCACATATTCATCATGTTCTCATATTCAAAAAGTTGCAAAAGAAGGAGTTCCAGCACTCTAGAAAGTAAAAGGCAGCTCAGGTTTTCAGTAGTAAAGGTAACTTTGTTTTCATAAGTGAAAAATTAGTTTTTTAAGGATGGTGGGTCCCATTTCTTTTTAAAAAAGAGAAATAACTTTCCCTATATAAACTCAAAAGCCCCCAAACTTGTTCATCTACCTCTTATTCACTTTTGAGTATCGAGTTATCTCATCTAAGAGAGCAAAAAGGTCAGTTTCCCAAGCAAAATTGGCAAAATATTCAGGCGCTACACTGAGGAACAAAGTGTTGCACTCAAAGAAGAGGTGTTGCACTTAAAATAACTGTGCTATGCTTAGGCACTGTGCTCAGGAACAAAGTGTTGCGTTCAAGACAACGTGCCCAGAAATCACTCAAAACTCTCCCATATCTGGTTTTTTGATTTGAAAGCTTAATTTTATTTACTTCTAAGACAAGAGACAAGTAAGCACACCATCTTTATCCCTAATTTTCTTGTCCAAATTCATCTCATGTTAATGATTCTTCAAATTAGGATTTGTAGTGAAATTTTGCATGGGAAATGATAGGGTGAAAATGGCCATTTTTATTTTTAGTTTCTAAAACATGTAAAATGTTGTCCTACACCTGCATACATGTTTAATAAAACATTTTAACCATTTATCCCACCCCAAAACAAAGTTTTACCACTCAAAAAGCAAAACCCTAGCTCATTCCTAGAGGTTTTAGGGCGTGTTTCATTATAAACCATGTTTTACCTTCTTGCAAATAGATCACTTGTCAACTATTTCTTCATTCATTTTCATCAACTTCCAAAGTTCATATCCACCTTTTTCAAACCTCCTCTATCATTTTGTCAAAATCCACCTTCACATCACTTCATTTCCATTCACACCTCACACTTTATTTTTCGTTGCCTACTGCTAGGATTTTTTGACATCATGGAGGTAGAATCTTCACTAGAGAGAAAAAGACATCATAAGGGAGGGAAGATCCTTAGATATGAGCCATTAGACTGCAATGCAATAAACTCCTATCCTTTCATCAAACAGTGCTTCGAGGATGTACATTTCCTGGAGTTTTGCAAAAGAGTGAGCGAGGTGGGGTTTCATGAACAGTTAACAGATTGCGTGGCAACTTAGCTGAAAGGTGAAACTGTTGTCATCGCTGGTGTTGAGTTTACTTTTTCAGTGTCCTCCATCTCACTTGCAACATGGTTACCAGACAATGGTGAATATTGGTTTAAAGGAATCAGCCTAGATCTTGAACATTACAAGCGTTTCTTAAAGACGCCATACAGAGAAACACATGCTCACCTTATGCCTTTCAGATATTTATTGGAGAAATGTGCCCCTTTGATGAAGAGTGTCATGAGGTTCTTTACATGTGAAGGGATATGTTGCAGGTTGTATGCTTATCATATTCGCCTCCTAATGCATTTCACCTCTCAAAATCCACTCAACATGTGTAACAACCTATCCAGGAGCATTTACAAAATGTTGGAAAAGATACAATTGAAGGACAAAGATCACTCCCCAAGCTTTTTTCATCACAATCTAATCAAAACTATTGTCTTTCACCAGCTTGCAGAGAAAGGTATGGCTTGGGAAGCCTTTTTGGAAACAACCATGAAATGACATGAAGCCAATATAGCAGCTCAGTCTCCTAGTGTGCCAAAACATCAAACAAAGGTGGGGTCCTCTAGCAAATCAGTGGAGAAAACTTAGCTACCTAATCATGAGGTGATTAAAGTGTACAAGAGAGGACAGAGGCTTGTGTTTTCTTCTCATGGAGAGAAAGGGGTTCGCTTCTTCATCGACAAAGCAGGGACCGACAACAAAAGAGAATGACACAATTGAGCATGAGTTTGAGCTAGTTGATTCAAAGGCCGAGGATTTGACTTCAAGCATGCAACGGACAATCAGAGAAAAGGACTATCAAATCAAGGAGCTAACAATCAATATGGAAAGAGAAAAATATGTCATATCATTCCTTGAACAGGAGAATAGTCAACTCAAAGCAAAGGAACTGATCATGGGAAAAGAACAAACCAAGTTATTGCAGCAGGTTGGAAAATGTAAGGAGATCATAGAATCAAGCAAGCTTGAAGGTTCAAAAGGTAAAGGAAATAGGAAAATTCCAAGAATAAAGGGCCTAAAGAAGGCATTGCAAGAAGAGCAAGAGCACATTCTATTGAATGAAGACCTTGACCTAGAAGATAAGATTGCCCTCAAGGTCCATCAAGACAAGGAATATTGGCTCAACGGGTTGAATGAACACTTGGATAAGCTCCTTTAAAAGGAAAATAGGGATAATCATTTGCTTAGACATATGGCGCACCACTACCAAGCTCAAAACATGATCGTCAATGTCAAAGTAAAGCAATTTGAAAACAAGCTCAAGGAACCCAAAAAAGACCAAAAGGATGAGGGAAACTTGGATATGCTTGCTGAAAAATCTATGACGCTTTAAAAAACATATTTTTACACCTTCCATCCAATTTTGAGCAAATTCTGAGAACTTTAAATTTTTTGAGAATTTTTGGGCCAAAATTCAGAAAATCAACTTCTCTAAAAGCGCAATGCCTTGGCGCTGCGCTTTTTCCTCAAGCATCCATTTGAGGAAAGGTCTAAATTTTTGGAAAGCTATTTCCATCCTCTAAAAACCCATTTTCTCAGATTTTGCAGAGGTGGCTCAATTTAGAGAAAAGTGCAAAAAAGTGGCAAAAAACTAGCATGCTGGACCCTTTTTTGATAGGTGTTGCACTCCTGGAGTGACCTTGGGAGAATGGATTTTTTAAGGCCTTCCCATGGTTTCATTTTGACATCAGGAAGGCACCTCCAAGTCAGATCAACATTGGAGTCACGCTTTTTCACTTTTCTGTGTTTTAATTGGAAAATTTTACTGTGTAAAATTTCTAGTTTCTAGCTAACTCAGTCAAAGTCAAGATTCTCTATGTAATGGCACTAGTTTCAAGGATATGTGATGTAGGCATGAATAAATATACATCATAGGTTTTTTTTTATGTTTATTATACCTCATAAAAGAAGCAAACTCCTAAACAAACTCTCCACAAAGTGTTTGTGTTTCACGTTCTCACTCTCACTCTCACTTGTTCGTTGAGAGAATCTTGGAGTCAGTTCCTCCACCAAGGAATTCGACTTCTGAAAGTGGGCAAGTGATCTAGGAGATTCTATATGTATCATTTCTCTTGAGGAGAAGAGAGTTGAACTTTTTGTGAAGGAAGTTTGCATGTAATCATCTTTCTAGCTAATACAGAGACAGGTTGCAGCTATTTTCAAGGAACTCTAGCCCAGTGAGTTCATGGTACTTGTACTTCATTCTATTCATTTTCTAATGGTTTAAACATATTTATGTACATGATATCTCTTCTTCCTATGTATGCCTTACAGTGAAATATACAGAATTCTTGTTTTTCAAGCTCCGTTATCTGGTTTTCATAGTTATGTTTATGTCTTCCTAAGCTAATGAAATCATGTTCACTTATGCTCATTAGTTTCTTCCACACTTTCTCCTCTATACTACACTAAAAATATTCAAAATACACCATGGCTTCTGATATCTAGCTCCTTCTCATATTTTCTCTTGCACTCCTACTACCTAAGCCTATTTTTGGCTCCAAACCCTAAGTTCAGCAAACCCTAAAACTCAAATTTTCACAAACAAACAAAAAAATACACATATCTAGCCTAAAATTCATTTGATTTAAAGTCATATCACTGATAGGAGACTTAGATAGATCCCTCTCATGCTCAGTAGGGCTAGATACTGAGCTGAAGTGGTTTGAGGTTACCCTTCTCAATTTCCTTTTCAGCCTAGGAGATTGTAAGTAACACATCATACTCCCCTGGTCAACAGAGATTGTAAAATCATTAAGTATTCCTCTCAATTTGATTTATATGAAATTTATTGCTGGATGGAGGATCAATTAATTGATGAAACGGATGAAATGGGACTTTGGGACTCCCACCTTCCCCACTACATTTTCCCTCAGATACACAGAGCACTTGAATTTGTCAAGAAATGCCATGAACCCTATGATCCCACTCAAATAGCAATCATTTCACCCATAGGAGAAATCCTTTGTTTCATCAATGTTGAGTCCATTGAAAATATGTTGCAAACCCCAACTATTGCAACAACCCATCCTTTTTCTAATGAAAGCCTAATAGAAGCTTATCAAAAGCTAGATTTTACTAAAAGATCCCGACACTTGAACTTTTCCTAGCTATAGATAGTCCTCCACCTAAAAGAAACCCTCCCTATGATTCATCCATGTTGCCTGATAGAACCAAGCAAATCACCACTATTTTTTCCTATCCTCTTGGTTACAATTCTGATCAATATGTTAATGAAGCCATCCTAGGTTTATTGTCAATCTTTTCTGTTGATTCCAAACCCACTGTTCTGTATAACGTTAGCCAATTCCTAGCTAAAGCCATACATGAGAAATTTGTCCAGTTTAACACTAAAGAAGTATTCAAGTGTGCTTCAGTACTTGTATACCTTTTTATATATTTTTAGGGAGAGAAATTTCCATTCACCTTACAGAAGCTAGATGAGGAAGGTAACTAGCAATCAGTGATCTTTTGGACTTCAATGGGAATGAAGGAGAGAGAAGCATTTACATATAAACAGTTCATATAATTGTTTATTCACCTAGCTATTAGTCTTATGAGAAGCACTCCAGTACCAAGAATCAGTGATGAAATTGTGAAAGTGTTGCAGCTAGTTCATCAAGCCACAACAGGAGATTGGTATCTTTGCCAAAACTATACATAAATCAGGGTTTATGGTTGTGAACTTCCACCCTACAAACTTCCCAAGTACCTCCCCATCAAAATATTTGCATTGGAATATATTAGGCAAAGGTTAAATGCAAATGAAGTACACTTTGTGGCTGCAAAGAAGAAATCACAATTCAAGCTAAAAGCTCAAGTCGATCCATTCATCTACAACACTAGAGAAGCAAGAGAAGAAGCAGACAGGTTATTAAATGAAATGAAGTTTGGTCTCAATTTCACTTGGTCTTATGACCCAATGGTAGAGATTTCTAAACTCAGGGTTGAAAATAAGTTTACTGCATATCACCACATAGCCAGACCTAAAATAGAGTAGTACAAAAATTAGTTGGAATGGAAAGAGAAAACCCTTCAAGAAGTTGAAGAGCAGGTAGTTTCTACTTCAAATGTACAAACTCTACTTGCATGGGAAAAGATAGATAAACAAGGAAGGGAGAAAAGTCATCCCCTACAACTGAAGCATCAAGCTAAGGCTTTAGGATTGTGCATACAAATAATAGAACTAGGATCTGTGTGATTGTTGGTGCAACAAATGAGTCTTAGAAAAAAATATATATTTGATGGACTTGGAAAGACATTGCTCTATACCAAGTCTAGTGGATAGTCTACCCAATCCCCAACTCATTCCACTACTTCTTAGGAACAGCAAGTAATTCAGACCTGTGGAAGCATTCAGAAGGATAAGGAGGAGGACATATTTCATGTTTTTAGTGAGATTAAAAAGAAGAATGAAGAATTGAAATTGAACACCTATACCCAATTTTGGAAACATTCTCCCAGTTCTCAAGCTAGACTTATTTCAGTCTTTGACTCTAAGAAGGGAAAGATGCTGACGGCTTTCCTGCAAGCTCAAATTCCACAGCCCAAGACTCCTGCACATTATCACAAGCAATCCTCATTTGAGTTTAATGTAAAAGATGTACATCCAATTGACCAGATTGAGATGCACAAATTGACTCGCCAGATGATTTCTTCCACTTTAACTCATACTGCCATGATTTTATCAAAGTTGCAGGTCACCCTGGCTAATACAGATTCATAGCTCAAGTTGGAAAACATTTCCTAACAGGCAAAGGACACAAAGATCAAATTTTTGGAAGATCTAGTGCTGAAGATGGGATATGATCCCTCAAACATAAATGCAACAAAATAACTTGTCAAGAAGAAACATGTTGAGATCTCACATTAAGGAAGTAGCTCAAGCTGCCAGCTTCTGAGGATCCAATGACCAAGGAGATTAAAGAAACTGAGACTCGGAAATCTAACATGATGAAGCTCATCATGGAACAAAATCTGCAAATAAAACAGATGGAGGAGAAAATGGAAAAATTGGTCAAAGAGAAAGAGGAAGTTGTGAAGAGGACTCAAATTCCAATGGATGTAGTTCCTCTTTCAACAATCTCTATAACCAAAGTTTCTACTTCAGGCACAGCACCAACTATAGGTACAATAGAAGGAAATGAACAACTTGCACAAGCTGTTCAGAATCTGTCCATTCAGACAATTGAAATTAAGAAGTTGCAATAAGAACACAAGGAATTAAAACATATGAAGGCAGTTGCAGACAGTTCACATGCAGCCGAGTTGCAAAGGACAAAAAGTCAAATTGAAGTTTTGAAGAAGGAAATCAAAGAATCTTTCCTTGGAAACAAACTAGGTTTGGCAAAGGAGATTGTATGGGAAGAAATTACTAAATCAATCAAGGATATCTGGCCCTATATCAAAATAATATTTGATCAAAAAGACTTGTTGGAGAAAGCTCAGGAAGCTCTTGAAACCATTTCTAAAGAGCTTGAGGACATCCCAAAAATTGCTTCTGAAATAATGAAGTTCCTGAATTCTAAAGACAACTATGAGCTTGAAGAATTAGGTATAAATGACATGAAAGCAACTATACTGGGAGTAAAGAACATCATTACTAAGAAAAACCTCATCCTTCAGTTGGAGGAAAAGTGTAGCAGTGTGAATACCATAGTTCAACAATTTTTCAACAGGTTAGAACCCTTGACCAGCAAGGGTTTCCCCTCTATTCTTGTGATAAACTACAAATTAATGCCTATTGAAGATTATGTTTGAAAGCTTACAGAGGTAGGCACCAATGCAGCTTCAGTTTCAAACATAAGAGGTGCAACAACACCAAGGGTTGTGTTGAATGCACTCAGATATTCCTTTTTCATTCTGAATGAAATAAGACATATATCTCTAGTAAAACCCACTTTTACTAAAGATACAGAGATGGATGAAGTTTATAAAAGGGTAACTAAGTTATCTATCCCAGATAAGAAACGTTGGGAAGAATTAACTCAATTACTTGATTAAAAGGGTGATCAAACAACATTCAGTATTTTCAGGAACCGTCATCACCAGCTCAACAGTTCTCGGTTTTTCTAACAATAGCCATCAGTAGCTCAACACCAAAATAGTCACAGATTGACTATCAGTTTATATTCCTGATTTTGTATTTATCTGTTTTTGTAAAATAGTTTAAGATATTTTCTCAGATTCTAAGACTGTATAAATAACTCTCTTCCACGAGTAACAAAGGTTTGCATCCTTGAAGAAGAATTTCTAAACATTAAATGTACTTGACTTTCTGGATCATTAATACAAAAGAAAAGGATTTTGAATTCTAATTCATAGAGTTTTGTTTTTACTGTAAGTTTTTCCAGTTTTATTTCACAATGTTTTATTCATATTCTTATGTTTTACAAAGATAACCAGGTAGGAGTAATTGTGTTTCAATTTATCCTTGTAAGATTCTAAAGTGATCATCTATAAAGAGAATGAATTATATAAATTTTTTGTTTAATTAATTCCTTCTAAATCATAAAATCATCAGCATCTTTTGTAAGCTTAAGCATATTTTGTTAAACCTTCTAAACATAGTTTAAAGGTTTTCTTACTTATGATTATTTAATTTTCAATTTGAAGACTGTGATAGTCATATCATCTCTTTGTTTCTACTCACCACCATACAAGCTATATCACTGTGTGAATTTTAATAGAAACCCTCTATTTAAATATTAACACTATTCAAAAGGTTAGGCATCACTGTTTTAAATACGTTTCATACATTGGTCCTCTAAATTAAAACAAAACCCCCAAAACAAACATCTTAGATGCATGATAGCTTACCATTATCATCTCAGAGATACAACATCAATCTGGTGCCATTGTCGGGGATTCAAATTTCATTAAGTTTTCCTAGGTCAACGATATTATTCCTATTCCTTTAAGATGATTAAAGGTTTAGATAGGTCAAAATCCTTCACTTGGAGACTCCATTGTACCAAACTGGCACCTTTTAAGCACACTAGATCCCATTCTGAATCTGACACAGTTAGTCCTCTATCAGATCCAGAAAGACTTGTCACAAAGGCCATTTCTAGAAGAAGACATCAACCATCTTCTTCTACTTTAGCCTTGCAGTCTGAAGATATATTACAATTTGATCCCTATAGTGACATTCCATCCAATCCAAAGTACACTCACTTTTCACCAAGGCTTGTTGAACTCTTGGATAGGGGAGTTGATTTCAAATCAGCTTTCCTTATTCATTCACTTGAATCTCATCTAGAACCCTCATTTCCACTGGGATCACCTAAATCTGAGTCTGACCTAGGTGTTCATTTACCTGAATACAAACCTACAGACTTTATATCCCCCAAAACTTATTAGTTTCATTTCACCTCTGAACCACCAAAATCTTTTACTTCTAAACAACCTAAAGGGACCTTTGCCATATATTCAAATCTACTCTTTGAAACTGAAGAGGATATTAATTCTCAGGTCCACAAATTGGTTACTAAAACTCCTTTAAAATCATTCAGAATGTCTCCACCTTCTTTATCTTCTCCTTCTTCACCCCCACATAGTAATTCACCCCTTCTATCGCCATCTTCCTTTTCCTTATCATCATCTTCACAAACATCTCATTCATCATCTTCTACTATGGCATTTCAACCCATTGTACATGCAAGATATGAAACTTTAGTTTTACCGCCAATCCTTAATGCTTTCCCTAATGGACATTTGAAACACCTCCCTAGGTATAATGGAGAAACCGGTCCCTCAGCTGAGGACCATCTTCAAGCATTTCTAGACTTTTAAGAAACATGAACATAGAACAAGAGAATGTTTACATGAGGTTGTTTGTTTAGTCCATTGAGGGAAATGTGAGAACTTGGTTTAGGCAGTTACCTCCAAATTCCATTAGAAACTGGGAAGAACTAACAAATATATTCAAAAATCAATGGGGAGTGAAGAAAGATTCTCTTTACTTTTTGACTAACTTTGAAGAACTTAAGAGAAATTTCGTTGAACCTATCTTTGATTTTATCAAAAGGTTTAACAAACTTTATCATAATATGCCCTTTGATTACAAACCCCTTGTACCAGCAGCCAAATCTAGGTTTTCAAAATATTTTGAGGATGAGTTTGATGTAATGTTAAGAGAAAGAACTTCAAGGACACATGAAGATATGCAAACTAATGCTATAGAGGTGGAAGCAAGTAGGTATGCCTCAACAACTTCAAAATCTAATGAGGAAAAGGCCCAAGGAAACCTTAAATCAAGTCAAGAGGCCTCTACTTCCTCTAAGACTAAAACTAAAGATTCTAAAATAAATGAGATAACTTCACTTCTTAGAATCTATTTAATAAAATTTCCAAGATTGAGACTCAACCTAGGACAGTTCAACAAACCGTTACTCAACCCCAAAATCAAAATCAAGGTCAATACAAAATAAATCCATAATTACAAATTCTTCAAAGACTTAGTAATGATCAGTAGGTTCCAACTACTTCACTGATAGATGATCAATAGCCTGATGCCAAACTATGACTATCACTTAAGATATTAACAATATGGATACCTCTTTTGCTCATACCGCTATTATTCCTCTCTCGCAACAAAAGCAGGTTCAACAAGATCAAGACTCCTCACAGGCTTCCAAATACCGTGCCTTCTCTGAATTCCTAATTGCAGAACTAAACAAAAGATATGATCTTAGGCCTAGACGTAGTCCTGGAAGACCTCCTAAGGAACCTCCAACAATTGAACCTCATACCAAAGCTGTTGAAACTTAAACAACTATTATTCGACCATTAAATCAGTCAACTGATACTACTCAAATTGAAAAAACTCTTTTAACTGCATTTAATGTTGAAAAGGAGTTGGAAAGAGTTAAAATCCCTATACCACTTTCAGAACTTTCCAAAAACCATGGATATAAAAATCAAAGTCTCCAAATGGATACAAAACACCTTGGTTGATGTTGAAAGTTATATCATTAGTCTTCAATATGAAAAACCAGCAGTTGTCTTTGGTCCTAGCTCAGATATGGTAGATTAAATAATACCCCCTTTCGATGTCACTCTTAAAACAAATGATTTTATGTTATACAATTGTATTCTCGATTCTGGAGAATCACATAATCTCATGCAAAAAACTATCATGGATCATTTAAATCTCGAGATAAATAGATCCTATCATGATTTGTACACCTTTGATTCCAAAAGGGTGCCTTTTCTAGGATTGATTAAGGATTTAGTAGTCACTCTCCCCTAAATCCCAGTAAAAAGTGTAGTGTTAGATATAGTGCAATTGATCAAGATTTTGGTTGTTTCCAACTTTCTTCAAACCAAACACATGAAACTCAAGAAAAAATTGATGTAATTGAAAGACCTGTTGGACACCTAATCCTCAATGGGTTAGTGTGGAAGTTGAATGGACAAAAGGAGTCCAAGAGACCTTGGGATGTGAAACCCAACAGTCACATAATGTAATATAAATGTATATCTCTTGTTAATAAAAATTGTACTCTCCTGATTATCATTCATATTGTTCTTTCTCCTATGTGTGTTTAACATGGTATCAGAGCAAGTGTATTCCTGCCCTGCATAATTATTTTGAGCCATTTTTTTTATGGCTTTTCTGTCCCAGTCAGTTCTACATTTCATTGAATGTTTTATCAGCTGTATTTTAGTTGCATTCTCTGCGCACAATTTCCCAATAGAAAATTCTGACATACCTCACGCTCTGATGCTTCCACTGGCCTGAATGCTGCTCCTGTAGCTGCTCCACCTGCATACACCTGCTCTCTGTATACAAAACGCTCCTGGTATGTAGTATTGAATCATATTAACGCTTGGAATCATGTGTTGAATGCGTTTTGAATATTAATGTTGTGGTATTGAATGCGTTATTGAATGGTTGTTGAAATGATGTGCGTTGTGGAATATTAACGTTGTGCGTTAGAATGGTATATGTGTTGAAATTGACACAGTATGCGTTGAAACTGACTTTGGTATATGCGTTGTTCAAATTTCATGTTGAATGTGTTTGAATTGTTGTGTGGTATCAACATTTTAACACGACGTTTGAATTTGTTGAATGTGGTATGTATAGAATGGTATTAACGTTGTGTTTCCTACCATGGTAACTATTGAATGTGGTATGGAAGTGGTATCGACATTTGAATGGTGTTGAACTATACAACGCATGCATTGAACTATACAGCGCTCTGTTGGTGGTGCATTCATCCTTGTCTGTTAAACAAAGACTGAGTTGTGTGGTGAGCATGGACTCTGGCATGTGCATTGAAGTTGTTTTATGGTGTTAAAAACCATGTTGGTGAATTAATATATGATCTCTCTATTGTTCCTTCATCATATTGACCACCATACCACTGCATACCACTTATCCCCGTTGAATCCCACATCACCGCACACTGTTACCATACGTTGAACGGTATGTTGAATGGTACATTGTAACATATCGTGTGACAGTACACTGGATGTAAAGCTCTAGTCATACGCAAACCACCATACATTGAATCTCGTAGTCAATACCTCCCCTCTCATTATAATACCTCCCACCGCTTCGGTCCACTGCAATATAATACCACCATACCACTTGCCCTTGCGGTTCGACTACCACTGTTGTACATCCACACCTTTTGACGTTGCCATACCACCAGTTTTCATATACTATTGTGTGTTTAACATATTTCCACCACTATATAATGCCTACAAATGTGTCATGGAATAATGAAGGAGGAGAAAATGAGAGATGCACAAGTCTTGGGAATATATCGAAGGAAACTCCCTATGGTTTTTTCAGTTCTCTCACAACAACGGCGCCTCTGATAAAAGACACAGTGTAATATGCACATGGGGAAACTCTTAACGTGGAAGCCAAGGAAAGCAGTTTGTATATGACTGTGTTAGTTTGGTCTCAACCTATTCATATCACCCATAAAATCAGACCAGAGTAAGTGGCTCCTATATGGCATACGTTCAACAAATAGTGCGCATATAATTGTGGCCTCTAATCATGGATCTATTCTTAAGCGAAAGAGTTTTTTTTTTAATTTTATTATTCACTGTTGTTAACATATTGGACAGACTTGTACGGAAGGTGTTTAGTTCCATGACAACCAATAGTGGAGAAGATGCAGAGTTCAAAAGAGCATTAAAACAACGTTGTTCCATTTGATGAGTTCATTGATGCACTAAGAGTTGAACAAGAAACAATCAAGAGAAAATGGGCGTTGATGAGTAATAGCCTTAAAAAACGTCGCCATATTTTGAAGGAGTCAAAAACACTATTGGGCAGAAGTCTGGTTGGGAAATCCTTCACTGTGCATTCAAATCCTAGTTTAATTTATGGTGATGTGTTAATTGATTTCCATGTAAAATGCATTAAAATAATTCGGTTGTGCATTTCCTTTTGGAGGTTGAGCGTTGGAGTCACTAATCATAATATATGTGCATCTATTGAATATTGTGCATACACATTCGATGCAATGAAATTATATGTAATATGGAATATAGTTAGTGCAGCTTTATGAGTTGTGATGGGTATGCGTTGATATTAAATGCCCATGACATGGTGTTATAATTATTGAAGTTCTGATAGCCATCATTTCTGAAGGAGTACTTGAAGGATCCAAGCAAGTTTGCAGTTGCTACTGCCCCAATTGTGGCATTGTATTTAAAATCCATTATAGTTTCTGTCTACATATATATATGCATTGATTCCCTAATTCATTTGTTGCACATTTATACAAGATATTGCTGTGTACTGTGAGTGGATATTACTTTTATGCATTAAGTAATAATTGTGATCAGCTTTTAAGGTGTAAATCATACATTGAAGAAAAATGGCCAGAAGCAGTGAAGTATTAGAGTTCATGAAAACTCTTATACAATCTACTGTTGATGACACATTACAAATCAGCAAAGGATCTCTCTCAGAAATTCAAACATGTCTACAAAATGCACAGGAAAAGATTGATTTTTTGCAGCTTGAATCTCAGCTACAGCAGGAAGAATTACAGCAGCGGAGTCATCATTCTGAATCTGTTTTTGTTCAGAAGATTGAAACAGACTCCCATAAACAGTGAGACAATATTATTGAATTTCATTCAAATCCAGTGCCCAATAAAGTAGCAGCAATACATGCAGATGCAGAAACTCAGTCTACACTTCCCAAGCCCATCATCATACCTTGGGAACAGCTTGTCCACAACAAGCACAGAACTGGTCTTGGATATGACAAGGACTTGTCCTTTCATATTCCAGACTACTCAAAGCCCATTCAGTTTCAGAGTGTTGGATTCATTCATGACAGCTCACCTGCTCCTCATGACAGTTCACCTCCAATTATTCTAGATTCTACTCCTCTTCCACCGCAACAACAACAACAACAGATTGTGAAATGCCAACACTGTGATCGAGTTGGCCATCTGAAAGATCATTGTTTTGATCTTCATCCATGTAAGCACTA
>APFE031527982.1:23343-54401 GCA_000404065.3 Pinus taeda
GCACATTTTGTATTTCAGCTCTCTTCTTGGACTCATACATAACCCTTCGGATTAAGGGGGGGAATGTTGGACACCTAAAGCTGAATGGACAAAAGGAGTCCAAGAGACCTTGGGATGTGAAACCCAACGGTCACATAATGTATTACAAATGTATATCTCTTGTTAATAAAAATTGTACTCTCCTGATTATCATTCATATTGTTCTTTCTCCCATGTGTGTTTAACAAGACCTTTACCAAATCAGACTGATGTCTGGAAGCTATTCTTTGATGGTTCTTGTACAAAGGATGGAGCAGAAGCTGGGGTAGTATTAATCTCACCGGAAAAAGAAAACATTACGCAACCATGCAACCTTGATTTTGAAGTTACAGGTAACGTAGCTAAAATGAGGCTTTCATTTTAGGACTTCAATTAGCCAAGAGCTTAAAAGTACAAAACCTGAGTGCTTTTACTGATTTGGAGCTCGTTGTTAAACAAGTTAGAAATCTTTGCCAAACAAAACATCCTAGGCTTAGATCTTATCGAAATGAGGTTTGGAATTTAGTTGAAAATTTCTTCAATTCTTTTAATTTGACTTATATCCTAAGGGATCAGAATATTCATGCAGATTCGCTAGCTATTTCTTCTAGTTCATTTAAAATCCCTGATCAAACTAATGTGCTCTATCAAATAAAAGTCAATTACAGGCCATCCATCCTAGATAACCTAAAATACTGGCAGATATTTGAAGATGATAAATAGTTAAAATCTTTTCTGCAGGTTATAGATGAATTTTTAGTTCTACAAATTAATGAAAATAGAACAGAAACAATTGAACATTCAAATGATAATGATAATCTCGATTTCAACTCAAAAATTGCTAATCATGATATCATTCAGTTGTCTAACAATTTTATTCTCAAAGTTCTCATTCCTTTAGAGAAATTGTTTGATCAAAATGATGTCCTTAGAAACTGACAGTCAATCTCTCCACAAGATGACATAGAGGAAGTAAACATTGGAACAAATGATGACATTAGGAGCTTCAAAATATATGCATCCTTAGATCCTGTAATTAAAGCTCAATACCTTAAGTTATTTGAAAAATACAAGGATGTTTTTGCATGGACCTATGTGTATCTAAAAGCTTATGATACATCACTGATACAACATAAGATTCCTTTGAAACCAAAAGCAAAACCTTGTCAATAGAAACTTAGGAGGATTAATCCAGCACTTCTGCCAACTGTAGAAAAGGAAATTAAGAAAATGCTAGATGCCCAAATTATTCTCCCTCTTAAATACTCTAATTAGGTTGCTAATTTAGTTCCTGTTGGAAAGAAGAATGGAGAAATCAAACTTCGTGTGGACTTTAGGAATTTGAATAAAGAATCATTAAAAGATAACTATCCTTTACCCAAAATGGATCAGTTACTTCAGATGGTTTCATGAGCACAAAGACTTTCCATGCTTGATGGTTTTTCAAGTTACAATCAAATAAATGTTGATCCAACAGACAGAGAGAAGACAACTTTTACCACACCTTGGGGTACATTTATGTATTCCAGAATTCCCTTTGGCTTATCCAATGTTGGAGCAACGTTTCAGAGAGATATGCACATAGCTTTCGTGGGTCAAGTAAACAAATTTGTAGTCATTTGTCTTGATGACATAATTGTTTTTTCTAATTCTGGTCAAAAACATCTAAAACACTTGATGAAGGTTTTTGACGAGTGTAGGAAATTTGGAATATCCCTGAATCCTAAAAATTCTATGTTTGCTATCAAAGAAGGAAAAGTGTTAGGCCATATAATTTCAAAGGAAGGAGTGGTGATTGATCCCAAAAGTGTATCTGCCATTAAAACATTGTCATTACCTAGAAATAAGAAAGAGATTCAAGCTTTTAGAGGCAAGATTAATTTTTTAAGGAGATTCATCACAAATTATGCTGAAATAGTAAAAGACATAACTGATATGCTCCATAAGGATCAAAAAGTTAAATGGACTGCCTCTTCCAGGTATGCATTTGACCAAATCAAGAAGGATATCTCTGAAGCCCCAACCTTGGCTAGTCCTAATTATACCAATCCACTCAGTATATTTTCCTTTGCCTCTGAAACAACCCTTGCTACTATTTTATTACAAAGAATGAAGATTCCCATGACCAACCTATAGCCTTTTTTATTAAGGTTATGAGAGATGTCGAGCTTAAGTATGACATAATTGAGAAGCAAGCCTATGCCCTTATACAAGCTCTAAAATCATTCAAGATGTATGTCCTACATTCACCTATTACTGCTTATGTTCCTAACATTGATGTAAAAATTGTTTTAACACAACCAGACACAGATGGGAAGAGAGGTAGATAGATCACTCAAATACTGGAGTTTGATATAACTATCAAAAGCACAAAGCTAGTTAAGGGTCAAGGATTATCTAAGCTTCTAGCTGAATCCAACTATAAATTACTGGGCATCAACTCTGTTTTGGAAATACAAGGGGAGAATCCACAAGAACCTGCTCAAAGTTCAAATAAGGAGAATCCGCATGAACCTTGTGTTCATGCAGAAGGGGAGAATCCACAAGAACCTTCCCAAAATTTGAATGAAGAGAATCCATAAGAACCTCCTCACCATCCTAAAGAAAAGAATCCACAAGAACCTTTACCTTCATATCAGACCATTTCTCTACACATTGATGAGAAATTTCTTTCTTCAAATTGGTATCAAGATATTGTAAATTTCTTGATCCATTTTGAATGTCCAACATCATTTTCCAAAATTCAATGTAAATCTCTCAAGTTGAAACAAGTCAGGTATTGTATCATAAATCCAAATCTATATTAGAAGGAACCACTAAATATTTTGTTATTATGTTTAACAAAATCAGAGACTAAAGGAATCATAGATTAGTTTCATACAGGATTTTGTGGAGGACATTATGCTTGGAGAGCAACATCATATAAGATATTAAGGGCAAGATTTTATTGGCCTACATTGTTCTTACAAGTAGGAGAAAAGGTCAGAAGTTGTGTTCCCTATCAGATAGTTGCTGGTAAACAAAAATTAGCAACTCTTCCACTAATCCCAACAATATTCTAAGCACCTTTTCTCCAATGGGGACTATATTTTATTGGAGAAATTCATCCTTCTTCAAGCAATCAGAATAGATGGATCCTCACTGCAACATACTACTTTACCAAATGGGTGGAAGAAATCCCAATAAGAAATGCTACTAATTTAGTAGTAATCAAATTCATTGAAGAAAATATTTTGTCTATATTTGGTTTCCCAACCCAAATTGTTACTGACAATGCCACAACATTTTATAGTGTAAAATGATTGAGTTTTCCCAGAAATATCAGATTATGTTACATCATTCAACTCCATATTATCCTCAAGGTAATGGTCTTGCAGAATCATCAAATAAAAGTCTTATAAATGTAATCAAAAAGACTTTAGCAGATCATAAAAAGAGCTAGGACTCTCATCTAATTTATGCAATCTGGGAAAACAGGATCACTCCAAAGAGGTCTACTGGAAAATCTCATTTTCAATTAGTATGTGGGAAAGATGTAATATTCCTTACCAACTTGGCCTTCCCTGTTTTAAAATTCTTGCAGGATTCAACTAAGGAACCTGATGATTTTTCAAGGAGAATAAATCAAATTATTGAACTAAATGAAAACATAGATGAAGTTCAATACAATTTGAAAAAATATCATAATACAATGAAGAGCCTATTTGATAGAAGAGCAAGGGAAAGGGACTTCAAGGAGGGTGATCTAATTCTAAGATGGGATTCCAGAAGAAAATACAAGGGAAAACATGGCAAGTTTGACAACCTATGGTTTGGACCTTTAGCTATTGTTGAAGCAAAGGGAAACAATACTTTTGTGCTACAAAATCTTGAGGGATTGTATTCAACTTAGCCTATTAATGGAAGGTTTCTCAAACATTATATTCAGTACTAAGAAGTTGAAGTAGATTTCATTACTACCATTGTAAAAAGTCCGGTTTATTTTATTTTTCGAACTGTCAGTGTGAGTTTTCACAGCAAAGACTCCATAGCCCAAGGAGAAGGCACATGGATCTCCAGGTTCTCTGCATTCTATAGGAGAAAGCAGTCCCCAGTAGGAGCAGATGTTGTAGCATTTTTTGGTTTTGGTAAGTTAGTACAATTAGTCAAAAAATGAAAATATATTTTAGAAAATGTTAAGTTAGGATATGGACAAAAAAGAATATTAAATAAAAAATGTTAGGGATATTTAATGAATAAGTCCATATCAAATAAAATGTTAGAATAGATGCCCTAAAAAATGAAGGCAAAAATAAAATGTTAGGTTAGAAATAAAAGCAAAAATAATAAACTCTGAAAGTGTTGCAAATACAAATGCCACTACTCTTAGTCCAGTTTTATTTTGCAAATAAAAGTTGTGAGCAGATTGTTTAAATGCCACAGTTTATACAATCCAATTGTATAGTTTAATCATAATTGGATTTTATTTAAACTATTTGTCAATAGGTAGAAAATAAAATTGGTTCAATAGTTTAATTTGAGCCAATGGAGGAAATAGAAGATAGAAGTAGATTAGTCATTAAAGGAAAATATTGAATTGCTAGTCTAAATGAACTCGAAGAAATAACTGAAAATGTTAAGAGAGTAAAGGGTAGGTAGACATATGAGATATAATTGGAGCATGAAAGGATTTTATCCTAAGTTTTAACATTGGAAATGTGTGCATACGGTGATGGGTTTTAATTAACCATAAATTCTAAGCACTAATGTTATTTTGTAAATATCTGAATTTCATTCATCCATTTATTTGCCCATAACCCATAATAGTCACATCTGCCATAAATCTTGACCCCACCATCACTTTCTGCCTCATGTTTTTAAATCCCTTTAATCTTACCTTACATCCCGCACACTCCCCCGAGATTCGATGGCCCACATCGCTCCTCGACCCTCATTTTACGTCCAAACTTTATTGGCGAGGGGGGTCTGAAGTGGGTTGTTTTGGAAACTGCCCTCTTACACTACTTTTCCCTCATTCTAGTCTTTCGGGACTTAAAATCCCAAAACAACTTACCACTTGAAGTTGCTCCTGAATGTGGTTTAGATTTGACCATTACCATCGCTCCAACTTCACTGTCCATGTCTGCTCCATGTCACTTCCTCCATCCAATCAGCTATCACTTATCCATTACTCATTTAATTCACAACTCCCGTGAATTTATGCCCCATAGACCCTTTTATCAATCTCGTTGGATAATTAATGATGATTTAGTCGTTCACTAAACAACCTCACTCCATTTTTGTTTATTATAAGCCCTCTTCCTTCATGAAAATTGTTACACAGTATAATTCTGAAACTCAATTCATCACTAGATATTTTGTGCTTACAAACTAAACAACAAACTCATCATTCAACCTAATTCATCATTCTGTTCAGAACCAAGCCAGCATCTAGGTCCACCTATCTACTTTCAGTTGTATTTTTTTGTTATCACTATGTTTCACACTGATTTCTTCCATTTCTGTCACTTTCAACCTGTAATTCACTTCAGAAGATGCCTCCTATAGGAAAAGAAATTGCAGAAATCCCAATCCACAAGTTGACTTCCATCATACTCCTTCAGTCAATAGAGATTGTAAAATCATTGAGTCTTCCTCTCAATTTGATTTATATGAAATTTATTGCTGGATGGGGGATCAATTAATTGATCAGACATATGAAATAGGACTTTGGGACTCCCACCTTCCCCACTACATTTTCCCTCAGATACATAGAGCACCTAAATTTGTTAGGAAATTCCATGAATCCTATTATCCCACTCAAAGAGCAATAATTTCACCCACAGGAGAAATCCTTTGTTTCATCAATGCTGAGTCCATTGAAATGATGTTGCAAGCCCCAACTATTTCACCAACCCATCCTTTTTCTCATGAAAGCCTGATAGAAGCTTATCAAAAGCTAGATTTTACTAAAAGATCCCAGAATTTTGAACTTTTCATAGCTATAGATAGTCCTCTGCCTAAAAGAAACCTTCCCTATGATTCATCCATGTTCCCTGATAGAACCAAGCAAATCACCACTCTTTTTTCCTATCTGCTTGGTTACAATTCTGATCAATATGTTAATGAAGCCATCCTAGGTTTCTTGTCAATATTTCTGCTGATTCCAAACCCACTGTTCCCTATAACTTTAGCCTATTCCTAGATGAATCCACACATGGGCAAAAGTATTCAAGTATGCTTTAGTACTTGTATACCTTTTTTATATATTTTCAAGGAGACAAATTTCCATTCACCTTACAGAAGCTAGATGAGGAAGGCAACTAGCAATCAGCATTATTTTTTACTTCAATGGGAATGAAGGAGAAGGAATAATTTACATATAAACAGTTCATAGAATTTTTTATTCATCCAGCTATTAGTCTTATGAGCAGCACTCCAGTACCTAGAATCAGTGATGAAATTGTGAAAGTGTTGCAGCTAGTTGATTAAGCCACAACAGGAGATTGGTATCTTTACCAAAACTATATAGAAATCAAGGTTTATGGTTGTGATATTCCACCCTACAAACTTCCCAAGTACCTCCCCATAAAAATCTTTCCATTGGAATATATTAGGAAGAGGTTAAATGCAGATGAAGTACACTTTGTGGCTGCAAAGAAGAAATCACAATTCAAGATAAAAGCTCAGGTCGTTCCATTCATCTGCAACACTAGAGCAGCAGGAGAAGAAGTAGACAGGTTATTAAAGGAAATGAAGTTTAGTCTCAGTTTCACTTGGTCTTATGACCTAATGGGAGTGATTTCTAAACTCAGGGTTGAAAATACGTTTATTGCATATCACGACACAGCCAAACCTAAAATAGAGTAGTACAAAAATCAGATGGAATGGAAAGAGAACACCCTTCAAGAAGTTGAAGAGCATACAATTTCTACTTCAAATGTACAAACTCCACTTGCACGGGAAAAGACAGCTAAACGAGGAAGGGAAGAACATTCGTCCTCTACAACTAACGCATCAAGCCAGGGATTTAGGATTGTGCATAGAAAGAAGAGACCTAGGATCTTTGTGATTGTTGGTGTAACAAATGAGTCTTAGAAAACAACATTTGATGGACTTGGAGAGACTTTTCTCTGTACACAGTTTGGTGGATAGTCTACCTAGTCCTCAACTCATTCCACTACTTCTCAAGAACAGCAGGTAATTCAGACTAGTGGAAGCATTCAGAAGGACAAGGAGGAGTACATCGTTCATCTTTTCACTGAGATTAAAAAGAAGAATGAAGAATTGAAATTGAACACCTATACCTAATTCTGGAAACATTCCTCCAGCTCTCAAACCAGAATTCTTTTAGTCTTTGACTCTAAGAAAGGAAAGATGCAGATGGATTTCCTGCAAGCTCAAATTCCATAGCCCAGGACTCCTGCACATTATCACAAGCAATCCTCATTTGCGTTTAATATAAAAGATATACATCTAATTGACCAAATTGAGATGCAAAAACAGACTGGCCAGATGATTTCTTCCACTTTAACTCATACTACCATGAGTTTGTCTAAGTTGCAGGTCACCCTGGCCAATATAAAGTCATAGCTCAAGTTGGAAAAAGTTTCCTCATTGGCAAAGGACACCAAGATCAAATCTTTGGAATATCTGGTGTTGAAGATGGGATATGATCCCTCAAACATAAATGCAGCAGAAGAACTTGTCAAGAAGAAAAATGTTGAGCTCTCAGCATTAAGGAAGCAGCTCAAACTGCCAACATTTGAGGATCCAATGACCAAGGAAATTAAAGAAACGAAGACTCAGAAATCTCACATGATGAAGCTCATCATGAAATAAAATCTACAAATAAAACATATGGAGAAGGAAATGGAAAAATTGGTCAAAGAGAACAAAGAAGTTGTGAAGAGGACTCAAATTCCAATGGATGTAGTTCCTCTTTCAATAGTCTCTATAACCAGAGTTTCTACTTCAGAAACAGCACCAACTACAGGTACAACAGAAGGAGCTGAACAACTTACAGAAGTTGTTCAAAATCTATCCATTAAGCAGTTGAAATTAAGAAGTTGTAAGATGAACTGAAGGAATTAAAACATAAGAAGGCAGTTGAAAACACTTCACATGCAGCCAAGTTGCAGACGACAAAACATCAAATTGAAGTTTTGTAGAAGGAAATCAAAGAATCTTACCATGGAAACAAACTAGGTTTGGCAAAGGAGATTCTACGGGAAGAAATTACTGAATCAATCAAGGATATCTAGCCTTATATCAAAATAATATTTGATCAAAAAGACTAATTGAGAAAGTAGGAAGGCGTTGAAACTATTTATAAAGATCTTGAGAACATACCTGAAATTGCTTCTGAAATAATTAAGTTCTGAATTCTAAAAACATCTATGAGCTTCAAGAATTGGGTATAAATGATAGGACAGCAACTATACTGGAAGTAAAGAAGATCATTACCAAGAAAAACCTCATCCTTCAGTTGGATGAAAAGTGCAGCAGTGTGAGTACCATAGTTCAACAATTTTTCAACAGGTTAGAACCCTTGACCAGCAAGGGTTTGCCCATTATGCTTGTAATAAACGAAAAATTAATGCCTACTGAAGATATGTTTGAAAGCTTACAGAGGTAGGCACCAATGCAGCTTCAATTTCAAACATAAGAGGTGAAGCAACACCAAGGGTTGTGATGAATGCACTCAGAGATTCCTTTTTCATTCTGAATGAAATCAAATATATATTTCCAGTAAAATCCACTTTTACTAAATATATAGAGATGGATGAAGTTTATAGAAGGGTAACTAAGTTATCTATCCCAGATAAGAAACGTTGGGAAGAAATAACTGATTTACTTGACTAAAAGGGTGATCAAACATCATTCAGTATTTTCAGGAATAATCATCACCAACTCAATAGTTCTCAGTTTTTCCAGCAACAGTCATCAACAGCTCAGCATCAAAATAGTGACAGATCGACTATCAATTTATATTCCTGATTTTGTATTTATCTATTTTTGTAAAATAGTTTAAGATATTTTCTCAGATTCTAAGATTGTATAAATAACTCTCTTCCACAAGTTATTAAGGGTTGCACCCTTGAAGAAGCATTTCTAAGCATTAAATGTACTTGACTTTTTTGAATCACTAATACAAAAGCAAAAGATTTTGAATTCTGATTCATACAGTTTTTCTTTTACTGTAAGTTTTCCCAGTTTTATTTCACATTGTTTTCTTCATATTCTTATGTTTTACAAAGATAATGAGGTAGCAGTAATTGTGTTTCAATTTATCCCTATAAGCTTCTCAAGTGGTCATCTATAAAGAGAATGAATTATCTAAATAGTTGTTTAATTAATTCCCTCTAAATCATAAAGTCATTAGCATCCTTTGTAAGCTTAAGCATATTTTGTTCAACCTTCTGAACATAGTTTAAAGGTTTTCTTACTTTTAATTATTTAATTTTCAACTTCAAGACTGTGATAGTCATATCATCTCTCTATTTCTGCTCACCACTATACAAGCTATATCATTGTGTGAATTTTAATAGCAGCCCTTTGTTTAAATATTAATACTATTCAAAAGGTTAGGCATCATTGTTTTAAATATGTTTCATACATTGGTCCTCCAAATTAAAACAAAACCCCCAAAGAAAACATGTTAGATGCCCTGGCATGATAGTTGACCATTATCATCTTAGAGATACAACACCAACATGCACATACCATCCATGTCAGAACCAACTAGGAAATCATACATGCAACCTATTACCTACAAGTATTCCTATTGAAGTTGCTTGATCAAAATTTTTATTTCTTGATCCTTGCTTTCCTTTTCTTTCATTGTCCTTCATTTTCTTACTTGCTTCCCTTCCCCTCTTGGTTCTCTTCTCCTCTCTGAGGCTAATTTCAAAACTAAACTGACAAAAGGCTACCAACTGATTCTCTGATGTCTTCTTATTATTCATGCCTCTAATTTCTTCAAAATTTCCATTATTTTCCTTAAATTTCCTCCTCACATGCAGCGTATGACCTTTCACCTCCCTTTTCTCCTAATTTCCTTTATTTTCATAAATAAAATGGAAAAACATCTTTTTTCCTTTTCAAAGTCTTAGCCATTACCTTTTCCAATTTCCCCTTACCATAAACACATCAAGTGATGCCCATTGGGATATTTTTCCCAACATTCATCTTGGAATAAGTGTCTCTTTATTGTGGTATTGTTTTTCCTTTATTAACTTTGATTACATGAACTATTAACCCCAGTCTGTCACAATGAAGCTACTTGGAAGTTAACACAACATAAGGATAAAGGATTCTACGTGTTAGATCCATTTTCCCTGTGCACCACCCCTAGAAATTCAAACGTTGGACCCCAAACCATAAGAGAGGGCACTACGTGGCCCTCCACATAGGCATCCCATGCACGACTCTTGTGCCATACCACATCATCCTTATCATCTTTTGCATCACCCCTTGCCTCCCAATCATCATCCCAACCAACCATCCATGTGGTTGGCCCCATGTCCTACTGATGTTAGCCTTACGTGACTCAAACTTCACCAAATCAAGTCCCACCACGAGTCATTATGCTCTGTGCACTGCATAGTCTCACTCTTGGACCTGTATAAACACCTCACTCATTTCCACCAAATTTTAAAGCACTAATTGGGAATTTATAATCAACAATTAGTTCCTTATGGAAAATTTAACCTTTAAAGGCTATTTCTCTCACAAAAACCTTGAGATTTGGGATTCTAAACCAAAACCCTTGCGCTCCTCCTAAAACCTTGATTCGACAAAAAACCAAAATTTTCTATAGATAAATCCCATGTTTAAGCTAAATTTACCCTATAATCAAAGTCATAAGTTGAATTCTCATTGAATTGCATTGAATTCAAACCTGTGTTCATAAAGCCCATAAATTCACCTCTCGCATGCATTGGCTTGTTCGACCCTCCATAAAGTTTTGTAAGATACTCCCTTAAATTATTGTCCAATTCCTTGCTGACATATGGCACCTCCTTATTGGTTTCTTAATCCCTTTAATTTCTTCCATCTTGTCTTAAAATATCTACTTCAGTTAACCAACTAATCACAACAAGTTACTTTGTTACAATGACTTCCTCGCCAACTAAAAATTCCACTGACACTCAAACAAATGGGAAGACCAAAGATCCAAACGAAATGAATAAGCTGTGAAATTTCTGAGACCCGATGTTGACTGCAAGAGACACGAGGACAATTATAGATATAGTTTTGAGCACTAGCAAAGTGCTAGGAGATCATAACCACATACATGCATCAAATCTAGTCTTCTTTGTTCTTTCTCAGGTTTTCCACTTCCTATAAATGGTGAAATGGTGTGAAAAAATATAACTTCCAAACATAAGAGTAATTCTCTCATCCCAAGAGAACAAGGAAATAATTAGTATAAATTTCAAGTCTATTTCAACCATGTTTTCATTTTTCGATAGAACATACTTGTAGAAGCTAAATAAAGAGGAAATCCAAGAAACGTGGACCAGTCTCACACCAGATGTTCAACAATAGATGGTCAACAGTTGTCTCTAAAATGGAATGGTCAACCCCCTTACCATATTTCAACCTTTGACTCCATGTCAAAAGTTTCTTTCTCCATGATTACCCAAGTCTTATAAGGCCTTCACACTAGCATCTTTGTAACTGAGATCATCCTAGGCCTCTAGGCCTCTTGGCACCAAATTCGACTTTCTATAGTTCATGTGAAATGAAATACAAATGCAGATGATAGTGGTCGAAGAAGGGAAATCGTTCCAATACCAATATTATCTATTCTACTTGTTCATCCATCAATAATACTCCTACCTTGAATGCCTAAAACCAAAAATGGTTGACAAACACAATGCTTTATTGCTAGTATATCAACAGTTACACATGGTCTGTTAGCTAAACAATTATCAAGGTCTCTTTCATTATATTTCTTCATTTATGCCATTTGTGTATACCCTTTTACATGGTAAACCCATGCATAGAGATCCTTCTTTCCTTAAAGAAAATATGCAACTTTCCCCAAATGATAGATTCAATGACTGGTATATTTTGAAGGACTACATAGCCATAAAAATATATGGTCTTGAAGGCTAGACATATCAACTTCCCACATTCCTAACTCCTTGTGCTTTTTATTTGGAATACATTAGGCAAATATTTTCTAGTGACTACTTACATTTCACCTCAAGGAAAGCAACAATAATGTTGCATCTCACTATTAAGGTGGGACCACTCTGTGTGAATTCAGGGAATTTAGTCAAGCTCATGGAAAAAACGTTGAAAGGGTTTAGTTTTCCACAAGCTGGTGTCTCGAGATATGACCCACACAATATTACCTATAAGCTGAGAAAGGATGAGGATCAAGAGAACCATAAGCATTAACCAAGTGTGTGAAGACAAGTCAACCTAGAAGGAAAAGTTATCCTACAATCAGTTGAGCTAGATTTTTCTCACCTTTCTGGCAAGAAATGAGGCACTTTAGAACCTATGGAGGTTGTTGAACGAGAACACCGTAGCTCAAAGAAGGTTAGAATAGGTGAAGCAACGTGAAGAAAAGATTATGAATATGGAAAGGAGACAGAGTCGCAAGCTCTAATATTACACAATAGTCATTTTTTTACTCCATTCAAACAAACATTCACTATGGAGACCTTACCCTTTCCCATGATGGGATAAGAATTGACATAGTCAAAGGAGGTGTCCAATCCTGGGCATGTATCAGTGGTAGAAAAAAATCATGGTTGTCCAAGTAAGCCTCAAAGGAGAGGAAGAGACACATGAGGATAGTAGAGAACTAGCCAATTCCCCCCATGCAACTCAAAAGCGCATTTGATTATGAAAGGGGCATTTTCAAGATGGTTGTGTAGCAATCCAAAATAGAGACTACAACTTCCATGTTAGATTAATAGTTACATCAAATGTCCTTGCATGTAGATAATGTTTTGTATACTGTCGTCATGGATTTAAATCTAAAAGTGACCCATCTAATGCACAGAAGGATGTATTAGAAGAATGCCAAAACCAAAAAGCTACAAGATTTATATACTAAGTCCAATAGTCAATTAAGATATGAGAAAATGGTTAACAAGACTAGGAAGAGGAAATTTAAAAATATAAAGGATGAAATCATGCATTCGATGACATACCTAGAGACTTTCAGAAATACAAGGAAATATTAGAAGAAAAGGATAGAGATATTGCTTCAATGAAAAATAAGTTTAATATTCCCAATACACATCCTGTGCAAACAGTTGAAATGAAAGTAGTAGAAGAAGATAACTAACAATCAAGGATCAAGTTATAGGATGTACATACAAAGAATAAAGAGTACAAGGATGACATCACATTAATAGAGTTGCAAGTTCAAGGGCTAAAAGAGAAAACAAATGAGAGTATGTAGTCTCAACATGCCCCAAAAATGTTGATTGAGTAAGTGGAATCCATGAAAATTTAGAGGATGCAAAGAAGCTGCAAGCTTTTCTCATAAGTCGAGATGAGGAATTAAAGGCCAATGAAAGGGATCTTGAAGAGAACAGGATAGTAATGTATCAAGCATAGGAGTATGGCCAAAAGGTTGATGATGAATTAGAAGTCCTGAAGAAGAAACATCCCAACAAGTCTTCTTTCAAGTCATCTATGAGCGTCATTTGGGACAAAATCATGAAACTAGTAAACAAGGATTGGGGTCACTTGGAGTTGATACAAAAAAAGATAGAAATTATCAAGGTAGCCTACAAATAAATTAATATATTCAAAGGTATCATTGGGGAAACCCTAGCCAAAGCACGAGTGGTTATAAATTTTCTCAACCATATGACCAAAAAGAGGTGAACCTCAACAAATCTCATTTAGTGGCTAGGGCTAGTCAGATGCAAAAGAAGCAGAGATTGATAACACTAGTCGAAAAGAAAGTAGAAACCATGGTCAATGAAATACAATAATTTAAAGGTAGATGTGAATTATTATATAAGAGAAATTTCCCACCTTTCTTTGATGAACATGGCGATGTGTAATCCAAAGAATCTCTTATGAATAGTATAAATGATATTCAGGAAGATCAAAGACGCTTCAAATAATATGAATTTGCATTGCAAAGGAGAGATATGGTGAACATATATGAATAATATTTTGATCTTTTGTTCATGCTAAAAAACATTGTCTAGGAGCAAGGAAAGCTAGACTATGATCCAGTTACAACCATGGAAGGATAAATTGTGGATGCAAAATCATGTGATGTTCCCATGGGAAATGAATGGAAAAACATGTCAAATTTGTACAAGTTGGCTATTCAAAATGGATTTACATGAGTATCTCAAGGAGCATCGACTGAAGCAGGCTAGTTCAAGGCCTCAACAACAACAGCAAGCACAACAACGAGCACGACTTCAGCAGTTAGCACTCACATTGGTGCCACCAGCACCATCGATACCCCATCCAAAATAGTGTTGAGATTAGGAAGTGCACGAGATGGAGAGAGGGAAAAGTGTTACTACAATCAAATCTAAAGGGACCCACCCTTCAATTGGCAGATCTTTAAGAAACCTCCAAAAGAGGTTAGTTACATTATAGACGTAATTTTGTAAAGAATATTTGTGTTTTTTTAAATACCACTAGTGGTTTACGGTAGGGCCTTAGTCTCTCAGTGCTTTTATATAGGACCCATTTTTTTGTATTTTAAAAATGAGAAAATTGGCTAGTCTCTGGGAAACTCTGCCAAATTTTCTCTAGAATCTACTAGGAGTCTTGAAGCTATTATTGGAGGAATTTTGCAGCTAGTCTTGGGTTGTTTTTCCTTATTTTACATGTAAATCCATGAATGCTTCTCATATTTTAAACTTTTGCACAACACAAATATAATTTCAAGAAATTTCATGCCAATTTCTGTTGTAAAAATGATTTATTGTGAAATTGATATGAGATTTTTTAATTGAAGTGAATTCAACATCAATATGTTGGTTTACTTTGATTTTGCAAAATTTATAAAAGTTAATGGAAGAGTATTTTTGTTTCTTTAATGCATTTTACAATGGTTTTAAATGTAATGGAAAATTTCAAAATATCATGTTTTCTAGTGGTTGAATTCTTAATTTCTCAACTACCCATCTAAGTCTAGTAGGTTTAAAGGAATTCTTAACTACCCTAAATTTTTTAGGGTTTGTTCTCCATTTTCATCCTTTCCAAAAAAATTCAAGTTCTTTATATCAAACTCGATGTTCACAAATGATCCAACCTATTATTAGTGGAAATACATACAACATGATGCTTTTGAAGATTGATGGGTTTTCACTTAACTATATTCTCAAAAGAATTTCTAACCTGAAACAAAAATCAAAACTTAATTTGAATTAGATTTATTAATTGTTAGTTGTACTTTCTTGAAGAAAAACCATGTTGGATATAATGAAGTATTTAATATATAAATTTTCTTGTGCAATTTAGTTTTGGTTAGTTCTAATAGATATTACTACATTTAACCCAGAAAATATATATAATTTCTTAGAGATTTGAATATTGATTCCATGGTTGTAACAGTTCCTCATGTTTCTCTACTTTATTGTGATAATTTATAGGAGAAAATAAAGTGCATGATACTTGAACCTAAGCCTCAATTACAGAACACCAATATGATTCAAGGAAGAACCATATAATGATTTCATAACAACACATTCATAGAGAATCATATTAATATACAATTTTATTTGTTGCGTATTTTGGTCATATTTGTCTTCTTGTTGAATTTATAGATGAAGAACACACAAGATATAACATCTAACTAAAATACACATGAATAACTTTATTCATATCTAGAATAACAATAAGGTTCCTCCATACGTGGAATTTCAAGATAAAACTATAAACTTAACAAAAAATTAAGATCACGCATAGAATTTCCTAGCCTCTGCAATATCGAAAAACAAAGTGTGACCTCGGGGCCCCAATATCTCAAGGTGCCATTGTCAGGGATGATTTGATTTAACTCCCTAGGAGAGATAACATAACCACATATTTTGTGGGTGGAAAAAATCTGAATCCATTTGATGTGGATTCCACCTGGCGAAGTTTTCACTATCTCTCATCACACCACCATCATTATACTTACCAACTAACACAACAACAACTAAACATAAACATAGTTATATCATTGAACATATTCATGTTAATTTTGTTTTTCATTTGAACACACATCCCAAAAATTCCATATTTCCATTTTGGCTTCTTCAAAAATGCACACCCGAAGCAACCCATATTGGAATCTCACACTTCTAATCTTTAACCCTGAATGCCTTTTCTATATTTCCAAGCAATGTAACAAAACCTTACAAATAGAACCTTTAAGGTGTCAAACTACTGACACTCTACTTCAACCCTTTCCTACCACAATCTTTTAGCTAGCTTGTTTGGACATCATCACGACTAATCCATTTTCCTCACAAACTATACCCAAGCAGTCTAGGTCACTCAATCCTCCACACAAATCAGAAGTCACACCTTCATTTATGCCTGGCGTGGATCTAAAAACTATAAAAATAGCTAAAAATCCTATATCATTTGTTTCCAATGGCATACACTTACAACATATCATGGTGGGACAAGGGAAACCTTATGACCAACAGAGTCAACCTAATTAATCATTGGCTTGGGTAGCCACTGGATACACTCCACTAGCCTTGCCCTAACTGTTACAAAGAATTCACGAAAACTATTTTAACATATTACATAAATTTAGTGGTGATAAGAAGGGGATTGCATAAGAACATATCAGTGCCTTCCAAGATCTTACCAATGATTTTACGGTGGAATATGATGTTGTGTTTTTGAGGATTTTTGTACAAAACCTTGAAGGAGACGTGCAAAAATGGTTTTATACCCTTATGGAAAACTCATTACACCCATGGGATGATTTAGAGATAAAATTTCGTCCCTAGTGGGGTGGAAAGAAAGATTTTTAGTGCAACCTTACTAAATTATCGACACAGAAGACAAAGTATTTTCACAATGTTGAGGAATTCACCAAGAAATTCAATAAAATCTACAAAAAGATACTAAATGAAATAAAACCTACCCCCATTGTTAGCATGGTGAGATATGCAACAAGTTTCAAGGCCAACAACTCTATTATGATAAGGGAGAGGAGACCCAGGAACCTTGTGTTGAGCCTCATGATTGCTTCATTTTGACACTCTCCCTTACCTATTTTTCCTTTCCTTGGCCATCATCATCAACTCAATAGGCATCAAAATACAAGGTTTTTGACATGGTAAGGTATTTAATTGTATTATATTTCGTATTTTATAATGTTCCTTATTATTGAATTAATATTTGTATTGGTTACTGAATTCGTACAATTCTGCAGTTAATCTCTATTTCTGTAGCCAATTCCATGGTTTACCAGGATCAAATGTGTCAGCTAAGAGGAGAAAGATATGGATAGGTGGAGATTGATTCCTTGAATGATTTCCTCCTATTCATCTGAACCAGATCATCAAGAGGATCATTCGATTTCGTGGTGAAAGGATAAAGTCAATGTGGTTGTTGAAGAGGTGAGCGAGAGTCTGAAATTCCTATGCTTCATGATTTGCGTTTCCATAGAGAAAACCGTGAGCAACGATATCTCGATAGTTGTTAGCAGCTTAATTTAGAATTTCATTAGCTAAGGTAGGTGTAAAAGCCTCAAATAATTATTGACACGGGCTTTTATAAATGTCATGCAGCGAACATGAACAAAAGGTTGATTTTTATGTATGCAGCAATGATGTTTTGAAACTCTGTTTTTACTCTATTAATGAAGAAAATCCTTCGAAGTTCCAATGCATAGCTGACTTTTCAATTGAAGTTCTCTAGCTGCCTATTTGTGGAGGACCCCTGCAAACAATGAAGGTTATGTATTCATATCTCTTTTCTTTATCATTTGTTACAGTTATTCATACATTTTAGAATTGATTTGCAGTCTTTATTTTATTCAAATAGTGATAGCAATATTTCATTAATAGTTCCTTTTTCAAGTTGATGTGTAATGATGTTAATTGTAATGTAATTACTTTTCATAGATTTCCTTATGATTGCAAAGTGTTTCATTTCAGAGTTGATTGTAGATTTTCATTTTACAGAATTTCATTTCAATGTATGTGTGATTTCTTTATGGTTTTCATTTCAAAAAATTCAATTTCAGAGTATGATTGATTTTGTTTCAGAACCTTTAAATTCAAATATGAGTGATTGATAATGATATATGTTTGGTTTTTCATTTTGAATAGAAGTTAATTTGATTTTGGTTTTTATGGAAAGAATTTCTAGAATGTTAGATTATTAATTCAGATTTTAGAGATTAAAGTTGTGTTGCAATATATCAGTTAAGTTTTCTTAATAAGATAGTGTGAGTTTGTTTTAAGTTTCATTTAGCAGAGAGAAGAGAATTTTTTATTTCATTAGAAAAGAGCAGAAATATTCAATGTGTTAAAATTCATTTTCTTTGAAGAGTAAGATAGGAATAAGCAGCATTCTTACAAGTAAATCTTAGTGACTCAATAATGCACATTAACAATATGATTTAATAAAAGGACTTCTAGAATATATAGTTCACTTGCACTTAACAAGTTTACCAACTCTGATTGATAAATCATGTAACAATTTAAGACAATTAAATTGACAAAACACCTTGTTGATATGTAATCCAACGCATTTGAGATAGAAGGAAAACTACAGAGAACAAAGGCCACAAATAAAAATTACAACATCGAGAAAGAAAATGAGGGAAATAAGGATAGAGGTAAGAAGAAAGTAAAGGATGAGCTCGATCATGCTCATACATACAGTAAATACTTGTCTGGCGATAAGATTGAGGATCATCTATTTTGTATGATTAGTTTTGTTGTGCTAGTAACAATTACTGATTTATAAACATGTGCTTGCTTATTTCTTCTTGTGCTAAGGTTTCCTTAGTTGTTTGTGCATACAATCAAGTAAATTTGCTTAAGTTTTAAAATGACATTCATGAGAAAAATAGCTTCAAAACAAATACTAAACAATAAGCATTCACAGTGCAGCAAACCATCAAAGAGACACATTAACATAGTGTTTTGATGAAGGATTTCACCCCTCCTCGGCTGCTTCCAGGTTTTGTGCCTCTATATTAGCTCAATGTGGAAAAATATTGTTTTAAAATGATGTATGGCTCCTGATACTGGCACCAATGTGTTCAGAATTTCTAAATTAGCTAAGAACACCTCTTTCTAAGCTCAATTTGGTTGAAAATTGACTTCTCTAGAGCTTAGTCGGTCTTTTCCTACATTTTCTCCTCTAATTCTAGAATATCTCCAGTTAGCCCCACTGATTCTGGTGGAAGGCCCGAATTTTGGGGCACCACCAAATTCGTTGCCATTTTAAACTAAGGGTTAATGGGTCATTAACTGCACTTAATTAATTCTTAATATGGGATTAGTGCTAATTAAAATTGTAACCTTCAACGGTTGAATAGGCCTAGTCACATGTAGAGTTAATGTCATGTTAACCATTAGAGTTGAGTCATCGAAGTTAAGTGACCGTTTGAGTTTGCAGTGAACATTCACATGCGGAACTGTCACATTAACTATTGTGGCCGGAACTGTCAGAGCTAACGCAAACAGCTTGCGGTATTGTAACTGTGTTCACATGGTGATCATCAAAGTTGTGGTTTGGATAGTCGTTGGGTTTAACATAAATGGTTGCGGTTTTGTTGTGTTGTATTCACATGGGGGGAGGGTTGGTCTACGGGCTAGCCCTCCCCTAACCATCAACCTCCAAACCTTTACAACTTAAATAGATGCGAAGAATGTATTGGTTAAGAGATATGGTGTAGAGGAGATGGTTAAGGCATGAGGTTTACATGTGGTAGGTCATGGTTTTGACCTCGAATTCCGCCAATATATTTTTCTCCACTGTCAGACATCCAACCCTACCTTTGGGAGGTGCCACGTGGTGGCCTCCTGGCTTACCACATGGCATTCTTCCATTGGTCTAGAAATCCACCAATAAGAACGTGCCAACAAATCACCTATACAACCCAACTAGATAATGCCACTTGTCCATCCCTAATTCTTCATTGACCTGCATTAACCATGCCTAGTCACCTACCATGTCAGTGGTACGGACTGCTGACTTTGCCATGACTGGCCATTTTTTTTTAATTTCGCCTATTTAGTAAAGCGACCAGAACACAATAACTTTCTCATACGAACTTGATTTTCGATGAAACAAGTTTGCATTAGGATTATTTTTCCGAGACAGATGCAGTCATTCAGGTTTGAAGCCATTCTGAGAACTTTGATTTTTGAGCTAAATACTGAGCACATAAGCATTCCTCCCCATTAGAAGCCTTTTGGACCCCAAAAGATACTATCAATTGTTCAGTAGGTGAGGGTACAACACCCTCACCTTCTCGGTCTGTAACCATTTGGCTTGAGAAGGCTTTTGTCCCTTGAAACCCAGTCTAAGGTATTCGACATCCACTCTCATTGAAGTTTTGGTTCTTTTGTCAAGTATGAGATCCTATTGAAGTTCATCAAGATATTCTAGCAAAAAATCATTTATTGATTTCAGTTGAACATGCTCTCCTTAATCATCAATCAAAGGAGGCTCAAACAATCTCAAATTATCAACATTAACAACAGAGTATATTTGCATATAAGGAGGCAAATCAAAGCTTAAATGAATTGTTACCAATCTTCTCCAGAATTTTAAAAGGACCATAATGGATTGGTTTAAGCTTTTTACCTTTCCCTTGAAGCCTCTCTTTACTAATATATAACCAAACTTTGTCTCCAACTTGAAATTTGTGATCAACCCGGTGTTTGTCATGCCTTGCCTTGTAGTTGCTTTGACTTTTCTCAAGTTGTTCTTTTATTGTATGATGTATCAACTGAATTTTCTCAATGAACTTCCTTTCCTTATCGATGTCACTGTGACCATTGATGGCAACATATTTTTCAAAGATGAAGTCCAATGGCAATCTTGGCAAGTACCCATAACATGCCTCAATTGGAAATGTGTTTGTGGAAGAATGCTTTGCGCTATTGTATGCATGTTGTATGTAATGCAACTGTTCATCCCACAACTTGGAATGTTTGTTGAAATATCCTCTAAGAAGATGAATAAATTTTCTATTTACCACCTTGGTTTATCCATCTATTTGTGGATGAAAGGTTGTACTCTTCTTTAACTTTGTTTCCATCATGTCCCACAAATTTGACCAAAAATTCCCAACAAATCGATAATGTCAATCACTTACAATAGAAGTAGGAAGACCAAAATGAACCAAAATGTTTTGGAAGAAAAGATGAGCTGTTTTTTCAGCTGTAATTTTCTTTTCACATGGAGTTAATATGCACATCTTGTTGAACCTGTCTACAATTACATACAAGTAATCATGAACTTTCCTTGATAATGAAAGATCTCCTATAAAATCCATTGAGATACTCTCCCATGGACGTGAAGGTACCAGAGGTGAAGTGTATAAACCAAGTTTCCTATTGCTAGGGTTACTTGTAGCACATAAATAACATCCTCTTATGAAACGAGAAACATTATCCAACATGTGTGGTTAATAACAATACCTTTGAAGATTCACTATTGTCTTGCCTACACCAAAGTGTCTAGCAATCAATGAAGTGTGTGCCTCCCTTATGATATTGTTTCTTTCTCCCTGTGGAATACACAACTTGCTCAAGTAATACAACAAACTATTATGTACATGATAATCCAACTCTTCAATTTGGTTTCCTTGGATCAATCTTGCATATACTTCTTGAAAGTCACTATCATTTTCATATTGTTCTGTGTAACTTTCATGCAAAACAGAATTATGCTTGAGTATAATAGATGAATTTAAAATAGGACTTGAAAGAATATCAGCTACCTTTTTGTAGATTCCCTTTTTATACTTGATAACCAAATGCAATTGTTGTAGAAAACCCATCCATCTGAAATGTCGTGACTACTGCAACTTTGACTATGACTGTAAGCACTGCAATGGTTGATGGTCAGTATGTATGATGGTATCCTTCCCCAATCAAATAATGCTTCCATTTCTTAACACTTTCAACTAATGCATATAGTTCTTTGTCATATGTAGGATAGTTAGTTACAACTCCATTAAGGATTTCAGAACGAAATGAAATGGGCTTACCATGTTGCAATAGAACTGCTCCCATGGCATAATCGCTTGCATCCGTTTGAATCTCGAATGGCTATCTAAGATCTGAAAGTGCCAATACCGGTGTTGAACTTATCTTTTGCTTCAAAAGAATCAAATGCTTTCTGTTGTACATCTCCCCAATGGAAGACTTTCTTGACACTTGTTAATGCATGTAATGAAGCTGCAATGGAAGAAAAATTAGCAATAAACTTTCTCCAATATTTCGCTGCCCCTAAAAAGCTTCTTACCTCTGTAACTGTATTGGGCTTGGGCCAATTCAAAATGACCTCAACCTTAGAGGGGTCTATATTCAGCTCACCTCCTCCAAGAATGTGTCCCAATTACACCAAAGAAGTCTTTCCAAATTCACACTTTGACATATTTAAAAACAATTGTTATTTTCTCAAGACATCAAGTACTTTGTTTACATGCATGACATGTTCATCTCTTGACTTGTTGCATATGAGGATATCATCTAAGAAGACTGTGAAAAAATCATCTATAAATGGTCTAAATACATCATTCATTACCCTCATGAAAGTAGCTAGAGCATTTGTAAGATCGAAAAGCATAACAAGCCACTCAAACGATCCTTGTTTAGTTTTAAATGTGGTTTTCCAAATGTATTCTATAGCTATCCTAACCTGATGATAACCACTTTGTAAGTCTAACTTAGTGAAATACTTTCCATACCTCAACTAATCAAGAAAATCATCAATTCTTGGGAGTGGATAACGATCCTTTGCCGTGATTTTGTTTAGTGCATGGAAATCCACACACATGCGCCAAGTTCCATCCTTCTTTGGCTCCAAGACAATGGGAAAACCACATGGTGAAGTAGATGGGCGTATGATACCTTTGCTCAGCAATTCTTGAATTATCTTTTTGATTTCCAAGCTCTCCATAATAGACATGCTATACATGCCAATGTTCAGATGTGGAACATCCTGTTGCAACTAAATTTCATGTTGAATTCCCTTCTTGGGAGGTAACCCCTTTGGTTCCTGAAACATCTTACCATGCTTGCTTACCACATCAAACAAATCAGATTTCAATTTGTCATCACAACCTTCAAAAGATTCATAATCAATATCATTATTTTTCTTGATCATGAGAAACACAAAATTTTTACTTGCATTTACTAGTCTCTTCATCCGCCCTGCATTAACCAAAGAAATGTTCAGCTTTTTGTGATGGGCTCTCACAATCTACTCCACCCCATTCTTGAGCAATACGTATTTGTTGTCATGACGATAAAATATTTCTTTTCTATCATAAAAATAAGGACTACCCAAAATGATTCCTGAGATGTCAAGTGGAACTACATCTAACTCAACTTCATCAATGAACTTTTCAATAATGGCGAACTTGAATAAACACTTCCTTGTAACCTGTAAGTTTGCATTGTTTACTATCCAACCCAATGGATATGGCTTATGATGAGGTACAATTTCAAGGTTTAGTTTTTTAACCAAGTCTTCCGAAATAAAGTTTGATTGTGACCCACTATCAAATAATGCATAAATCTTTGTATGATTTGAAATCACTCTAACATGAAACAACTCTATTCTTGACTCTTCATTTGGAGTGTTGTTTTGACTATGTGATGAACTAGTGCTAGCAAAAATTTCTTTTCCTTTTGTAACCATGGCTGAAATCTTGGTCTCATCACCAGAATCCAAACCAATGTCATGTTGTGTGGTAGCGGTCGTCTTTTGTTTTCCCTTATTGTTTTGTTTCTTAGGCTTCAATTAGAGATGCAATTTCCAGCAGTGGGCTTCATCATGCCCCTCTTTGGAATAGTGTTTGCATGTGATTTTCTCCCCTTCTTTCTTCACACTTGCATTTTTCTTTCCCTTCCATTTTCCACCCTTCTCTTTCTCCTTACCCTTGAATGGCTTCCTCTTACTACCCTCTTCCTGAATGTTCTTTCCTCTAGATTCAAGGTGTGTGCCTTGCACACATACCTCATCTAAGTTATTTGGATTGAACATAAGAATAGTATGTTTCAAATTGGAATGTAAACCCCCAATATATTTTAGCAGTGTATCTTTGGAATTCAAATTCAGTCCTAATAGCAAAGCCATTTTCCTAAACTTGTGTATAATCTTGGACTAATTGGCCTTTAAGATGCCTAAAATTCTTCCAACTCATAATGTCTTTTTTCATATAGGCTAAAGGATAAAACTGTGTTTTAATTGCATAAACAAATTCAACCCAAGTGATGGATATCTTACCATGGATTCTCATTTCCTCTTGAACCTTTGCTTCCCACTAAACTAGTGCAGCTCCTTCTAGCCTCAATGAAGCCAATTGGATCTTTATGTCATCTTCTTGAAGGTTCTGAATTTTGTAGTATACCTCCAAATGTCGAATCCAATTGTCCAACTTTTATGCATTCACCTCTCCATTGTACATGGGAAGTTTGAATTTTATTTCCAATTTCAGTAACGGAGTCTTTCCTTTTGGGGTTTTTGCATGAGTATGGGTAGTTTCAGTGGTGGTGGAAGATGATGATGTGTGAGATGATGGAGATGATGAGAAAGGTGATAATATGGTGGAGATGGAGGTGGCTTTCCACCATTCCCTTTAGAATCTTTTGTCTCATCTTTTTTGTCCTCTGAGCTTCCTTCTCCATGTGGAGGTTTAGAACTCTCCCCAACCAATCTAGTGTGCCTCTCTTCATAGAGGACTTTAACCATCTCAGCTAAAGTGAAGAAATCTTTCTTGAATTCTTCCTCTTCTGAAGAGGGACCTTCAGGCTCTCTTTCTCCAGACATAATGGCTATGGATTCAGGCTTAGAAATTGGTACTGCTTGTACCTCTTCAATCTTAGTTGAAGACAAAACTTGAGGAGTTTCAAGTGCAATTGGAATTGGAACTTTGGGTGGTGGATATTGTGGCCTTGTGGCTCTCCTTCTTCGGGGCATTACCTCAAGAGTTGCAGTCAATATCTTCCCTTCTCCTTTCTGCAACTTTAACCTTGTAAGCATCACAATTTTGCAACCATTAAAACCCTAATTGCACAAACTCAAGCAATCAAGCAATTCAACCTTTCTTCTGATACCAACTTGATATGTTATTGTATGATTAGTTTTGTTGTGCTAATAATAATTATAGATTTATAAACATGTTCTTGCTTATTGCTTCTTGTGCAAAGGTTTCCTTAGTTTTTTGTGCATACAATTAAGTAAATTTCTTAAGTTTTAAAATGACATTCATGAGAAAAATAGATTCAAAACAAATATTGAATAGAAAACATTCACATTGCAAAAAATCATCAAAGAGACACATTAACATAGTGTTTTGATGAAGGAGTTCACCCCTCCTGGGCTACATCTCCTTGGTCCAACTTCCATGGCTTGGGCCTCTATATTAGATCAATGTGGAAAAATATTGTTTTGCAAAGCTCTATGGCTCCTGATACCTACACCAATGTGTTTAGAATTTCCAAATTAGCTAAGAACGCCCCTTTCTGAGCTTAATTTGGTCGAAAATTGACTTCTCTAAAGCTCAGACAGTGTTTTCCTACATTTTCTCCTCTAATTCTAGAATATCTCCAGTTAGCGTCACTAATTTTGGTGGAAGGCCCGAATTGGGGGCACCTCCAAATTCACCTCCATTTTAAACTGAGGGTTAACGGGTTGTTAATTGCACTTAATTAATTCTTAATATGGGATTAGCATTAATAAAAACCTGTAACCTACGCCGGTTTAATAGGCCTAGTCACATGTGAAGTTAATGTCACGTTAACCATCGGAGTTGAGTTGTCAAAGTTAAATAACCATTTGATGTTGTGGTGAAATTTCGCATGCAGAACCGTCGGATTAACTATTGTGACTGGAACCGTCGTAGCTAATGCAAACAGTTTGCGGTACTGTAACAGTGTTCACATGGTGACCATCGGAGCTATGGTTTGGATAACCATTGGGTTTAACATAAACAGTTGTGGTTTTGTTGTGTTATGTTCACATGGGGGGGAGATTTGGCCTTTGGGTTGGCCCTCCCCTAACCGTCAACCTCCAAACCTTTATCACTTAAATAGATGCGTAGAATGTATTGGTTAAGAGACATTGTGTAGAGGAGATGGTTAAGGCATGAGGTTTTCATGCAGTAGATCGTGCATTCAACCCTGACTTCCACCAATATATTTTTCTCCACTATTAGACCTCTAACCCAACCTTTGGGAGGTGCCACATGGCGGTCTCCGGGCTTGCCACATGGCATTCTTACATTGGTCTAGAAATCCACTAATAAGAACGCACCAACAAATCACCTGTACAACCAAACTAGATAATGCCACTTGTCCATCCCTAATTCACCATTGAATTGCATTGACCATGCCTAGTCACTTACCATGTCAGTAGTACACACTGCTGACTATGCAGTGACTATGCATTTTTTTGAAAATTTTGCCTGTTTAGCAAAGCGATCATAACACAATAACTTTCTCATACGAACTCGGTTTTCATTAAAACCAGTTGTGTTAGGATCATTTTTTTGAGGTAGAAGTGGTTGTTTAGGTTTCGGACCATTTTGAGAACTTTGATATTTGAGCTAAATTTTGAGCACATGATCAGAGGAGATGAATATATTAATTAGAAACTAATCCAACGATATCACCAAGATTGAGTAAAAAAGGGCCAAGCAAGAGTCAAAACCAACTGCCTCGAAACCCCGCTTTCATCCAAAGACTTTTATATGGGATCCAACTTAGGTTTACCATCCATAGAAAATCCTCCTCTTTTAGCCAAGATGCATTGAATTTTGGAAGGGGCTTGTTGGGTTATTTCCATTCCCTTGTATTAATATTACGATGGGGAAGTGATGTGACTCTCCCCCACAATTCGCCCATTATCGTACGTAACTCGTATCTTCGACCAACCTTTTCAAGAGGAAGAAATGGTCTAATCATTTAGCAACCCTTGCATCCCTCATTCTCTTGTTCCTCTAGGTCAATTTTATCTTCACGAGTTCAACATCTATGAGATTGTGAGCCATAAACATATGCGAGAATTGTTGGGTGTGGAGCCTGATTATCTTCTGTATTCAAAGGTATCACTGCATTGGACCCCAGTTCGTTGTCGCCCATAAAATATTCGCTACAAGGGGGGTCTGGGGGGGCGGTGATCTGAAAATGGGGCTCTTAGGCTTCTTGTATAGCTTACAGGAACCTCTCCCACTTCCAAAGCTTGAATATTCCCAAGTCCCTGGTTGTCCTTTAGCTACAAATAGTTCTAGGCTTCTCTAGACTAATTCTTCAGTCAGTGCCCTGAACTCCTTTGAGCTTCTGCCTTCTCTGACTCCCTCAAAATTGTTTACTATCTCTAGAATCCTTCTTGTGTCTTCAACTCAGACAACACCAGCAACAGCTCGAGCATTCAGTCTCTTTGTTGTCTGATACTTCACTGGAGTATTTATGCACTACCTCCAACCTCTGGTCGCTGCACTCTATTAATAACTATGGCACACCAAGCCTCCTAATGGGTTCCTCAGTGCTCCAACTCTGCTCACACATTCACTTCACGTTGTGCACTGCCCTCTTGGCACATTCTTAGTGTCCAAGCCTCTCTGTTCTTCTGGAACTTCCTCTATCTCCGCGCTGCCTACTTATGCCTCTTAATCATGCTCTTAGGCTCTGCCCACTCTATTTCTGTCATTCATGGATTTTAGCCAAATCGGCACTTTCAGTTTTTCTTCCCCCTCAGTTATCTGTCTTCCCACTTTGGTCTGCTCAAGTCTCGTCTCTAGGTTTTAGCAATCATTGCTAAATGCCCTCAAGGAGGGAGACCACCTATTTGGTAATAGAAGGAGTCTATCAGCACTTTGAATCCTTCAAAAACTATCGCTCTGAGTTTTACACAGAGAATGTTGCAATACACAGAAAAAGTTCACGAATCACTGCTCCTCTGGACTTCAAAGTTTCAAAACTGTGCTTTATTTCCCTATCGAGTCCGCCAGTAGGTCGCTATCGCATATCTCTTCCCCTTTGCATTCTCGTTAACCAACGAAATATACGTAAATACATATAAAACATCCCCTTTACGGACTTCAAAATATATCCAAGGTTGTTTACCACCCCGTCGGGTCCGGCCATATTGCATTGCTAGTCGCAATGGCCCTTTGGCTCCCCCTTTGGTATTTCCAATGCCGATATCGGCGATTGTAGTCAGACTATCACACACACACACACACACACACACACACACACACACATATATAACATGGTCGCTCCATGGTTTTCGCTAATGGCGATCCGCCAATTTCGGCTATTGCTCCAGCGCATCACCCCGGTTCATCACACTATGCCTCTAATCAGACCTGCTGATCACCGCCAATACAATATGTCGGTCGGATCAAGACCATTGATCAGCAAAATCTGATGGTCCCTGTGCACCCAATTTTTAAGCCTCCATTAGCTTGATTTTCATGGTTTTCTTCAAGTTTTTAAGGCCCGATAGTGTAATCCGCCAATGCGATATTTCATATTTGATCAATCAAACAAGGCCACATGTCAGCTAAGGATTGGCCCGTGAGCTTATTCTAAAATCAAAATTTTCAATATAGTTCAAAATTTAATGAAATTGCCTCCTTTTCTAAGGACATTGGGCAATTTTCATTTTACAATAACTCCTTCATCCGAGGTCCATTTTTGCACATTCAAGTTGTGTTGGATTCAAAATGAGGAGATCTCTGCAATGAGACTATTTCTAAGAGTAGCTTGCGACTTTCATTTCCCTCTAATTTACAATGGATTTGTGCCATTTGGCACCTTTTACCTCTTGCATGAAGTCTTTTAGACTTAGAGGTTTATCAAGGATCCATTTTCTGGATCACGCCTTCCCACTAAAAAAAAATTTCATCTCCAAAAGACTGATATACTAATTTGAATAGTAAATGAGAGTGACTCACCCTCCTCTTTCAACCTCCCTACACTTGCCTTTGCATAGTGCCTTTGGACCAAAGTTTCTAACCACTACCCTTCTCTGGATGGGCTGGTCTTCCTGAGAAGAATTGTCTTCCTCCTTGCCTTCCTACAAAACTTCTACTGAAATAGTCATAGAAGGTAGTTTTGAGCTTCTCTGCCTTGATCATTGATGCAAGGTGGCTCAAACAAATGTGAAGTACATCTGCTCCACAAAACTTTCATTTGTACCTGTTTGACAAGCTGCCAACAACATTGTTAACAACAACAGGCATGCAGACAACAACTGGATGGACTAAACTCCTGCTTCAACAAAAGAAACAGATTTCACATCTTGTGAACACCTTCATGTCTTACATCTACAATCAAATGATGGGCTAGATAACAAGCCCACAAAACATGCCTTTAAAGAAAATGACCCTTCAAGTCAAGAATGTTGAAAAAGACCATTAGGAATCTTTTTCAAAGGATAAAACACTTCATCATTATCTCCATTTGGAGACCAAGTTAATTTTTCCCAAATTGATATTACATGCATGTTTACATCAAAGCAATCAGCCCTTCAAGTAAATCACACACACGTGTTCCGAAAACAAGGAAAACATCAACATCCTTGCATTCATGCACATCATCTTATGCATGAATTTCATCCTTCAATTTTCACTTAAGCACATTGTACTTTCGAAGCTGAAATAAAATGTAATGTTGCAGCAACAAAGTGAGCTTCCCACTCAACCTCTCCATTCACCTTGTTGGTAAAATCCTGCAACTTGCATTCCATTAACAAGGAAATGCAAATAGATGCATTAATAGACATGCAATCTTAATTGGATAAGAATTCTAACCATTTCTTACCAATCCATTTCAAAGGTCCTTCCTTTGTCTGCACATCAGCATCAATATGTGAATCATTCTGAGACACATCAGTCATGGAATCTTCCTTTCCATTTCTTCCATCTTCTCTTTCCACCTTTCCCTTCAGCTTTTGTGGAAGAATTGTTGGATTCAGTGTCCAACACTTTGTAGCAAGATGTCCTTGCTTATGGCAGTAAGTGCACCGCATGTTCATCTTATTGATAGCATGATTTTCCTTATCCAGTGGACCTTTGCTTGATTGCTTCTTTTCCTTCTTCTACTTCCTGTATGCGGCCATTCTCTTCCAACATCTAGAAACATGATGGTTATCCAAACCACAAAAGGAACAAGCAACTTTTTTTCCATATCTATGTGGAAATTTATCTTGTTTTGCAAAATTAAAAGGACTATGGTTAGCACCAGATTTCTTTCACCTTTATTGCCTTCATGAGGAAGTGAAGCAAATGAAGAAGTGACTCCCTTTGGAATTCCATCAATCTCTCAAAGGCTGTTAGAGTTTCCACAACTCTCCGGTTCAAGGGTGTGCTTCTGAACACCTACACCCTGCAAATGATGTTTCAAGCCATTGCATTCCTCCTGAACACAACCTTCATACCCTTGAGATAGAGGACCTGCAATGCAACTCCTTCTTGGAATGGTTTCAATGACCTTCATGGCAGCTTTAGAACTCTCTCCATAAGACTGTCCATGGCCAAGACCCAAATACTTAGGCCTTTCCTCAATCATTAGTGATCCAGGTGGATATTGGTAGCCACCTGCCAAGTCCACCTAGACCCCCACCTCAACATTTTCAGTTTCCTTAATTATAGCGCAGTTTACTATTTTTAGCAGTTTTCGGGTCCTGAACTTCCGGAGCCGTTTTGAGGCCCTAAACGACGTTTTTTGGGGGATCTTGCTCTGTGATTTTTTAGATAAAAAATCGTCTTTCCCATCGTAGTCCTCGGAGAGATCTTTCCAACGAGCTATCATGCGCGTAAAACGGAGATCGTATGCCAAAGTTACGACCCCGGGAAGTTGATGTACCAAATTACCCAAACGGGGGTACCAATTTACCCAAAC
>APFE031527984.1:16433-39715 GCA_000404065.3 Pinus taeda
TGGTAGCGCCCCTTTTTCATGTATCCTTGCTATCAGTGTAGGACAATCCTCCATTTCATGATCCAACAGAGTGAAATATTTGCATGACGAACATGTTGGGTTAGTGCAATCATGGGCATAGTGTCCTGGTCCTTCACAATTGTAGCAGATTAGCTATCCTCGACCTTTGCTAGGTCCTCCTCCACCTCGGCCTAGTCCATGTCCCTGAAAGCCTCTTCGCACCATTACCACATTCTAGTTTAGGGGTTGCGTTTCTGCCTGAATCCTATAGGTAGGTGTTCTATCCATCATAAATTCATAGCTCTTGAAGTTGCACTCATCATGCCCTACCAACCTACAAAAGTTGTGGAACAGTTAATGCAATGTCTGTACAAACTTTTGTAGCAAATGACAATTATTCATCGTATGTTTTCCTGCTACCTGAAATATAACACACCACAATGCAGGTACCGTGCTTGGCCCTGCTTGAGCTTCCAGCCTCAAAGGCATTAGTCCCCCTCCTACAATGTAGTTCGTGAAGACCGGGCAATGGTCTTTGTCATGCCCCTAACCCTTGCATTTCAGGCACCATACCTCTTCACGCACCTCTGGTCAAACTGTCCTATCCTGCTTCAAACTGTGCATCTCAAGGCAAATATTTTACAACTGCACATGGATTTTCTAAACCCCTAGATTTGGATCTTGCATCGGTGTTTCATGCAGTCTCATTGCAATCTCCAAGGCCTCTTCCCAAGTCGTTAGCTTTTGTTGTGACAGTGCAACCCTTAGGTGTGGCAAGAGCGAAGCCACGAACCATTTGCGGTGTTGTCCATCTATTAAGTTCATATTAGCTTCACGGATTTTACACTTCAATCTCTGATCTAATTCCCAAGGTGTCTCACCTAGTTTCATCATGATTTCCTTGAACCCCACAATCAACTTGTGCCTCAGATTTAGGCCTACTGAATTCTTTGTTCAACATGGTCTCGATGTCTTCTACTCCAACGTTTGGGTTATCATTAGAGTATTTAATGTACCAAGTTAGCACGCACTCCTGCAGAGCACTAACCAGTGTTTCCTTCTTAATGTGATCATTTGTAATTCCCTGAGCTTCCCATATAGCTTTCACAACGAACCAGAATTGGTTTAGGTCCTCATTTCCCAAGCCTTTAAACAAAGGCAGCTTCAATGAATTTGTCATGTTGAACTGCGGTGGACGTGGAGGTGGTACGGGTGAAGTCGCAGGTGATGGTGGTGAAGTTGGAGGTTGTGTGGGTGGAGGTGGCAATCACAGGAATCCATGTCTTATTAACTGAATAACACTTTGCCGAGAAGCCTGCATTACTCGCTCTTCGTTACCTAATGGAGGTGAAATCAATGGATTATGTTCAGGATCCTTCCTTCCTTCGTTTGTGTAATTTTTTCTGTTTTGCGTAGTTCTGAACATCAAGGTAGCTGCATAAACCGTTTTTCGCACAATAACATCTTAATCCAGGTATTCAAATATTTCAAGTACTTACCTAGCAAACCTTTGAAAAAATGCCACTCCGCCTCACTATCACTGACTGAGGTGTCGACCATGAATTTAGTTACAAATCCTCCTATGATGCAGTGGAGCCAATGGTCGACAGCGCGGGCGATCTTATCCTCAGAGGCATCCAATCTCTGTGCTAACTCCAGAGTCCAAACAATAGGACTGTCAAGTCTCCACCTTCCTTGGCTATCTGTTAGCTTAACGATCCACTCGTATAACTCAACCCAAAAGGAACATAAAAATATCTTGTGTATTTATTTATATAGGTACCTGTCGAGCAACTTCTCCTTTGTCAGTTGCGGATTTTTGTTCTCCTACATTGCGAATTTGTAGATCTTCCTATACAAACAGTCTCCAATCTATTTCTTAGTTGGATTCAAGTGATAGACATCACACATCTCTTATGAAGATTCTGGTCTAGGTAATGGAACCATTTGCTGGCTTGGTGGGGTCTGACCCAGGTTTAGTGTTAGTTAGCCAAACAAATCCATACACTACTAGCCCTTTTGGCATTAGCCCAAGGAGTGTGTACCGAAGTCTCACCCAAAGTAGTATGGGGGATGCTGAAACCATGTTTCTGCACCATAAGATGATTGTGATGTCGATTTATTCCTTCTATTCCTGCTCCTGTGTAGGTCATTATGTTATAGGGCTCTGTTAGTCTAGCCCTTTATTATGCCCTTTAGTACCTCCACGAAGGGGTATGATTGGTCTTCATGCAACCCTAACTTATGGTTTAGTACTTTCGTATTGCTAGGGCAGCATATCGTGAAGATTCCCAACCTAGCTTAAGTGTCTTACTTATCTTATTAAACAATCATAGTTAGCACCGTGTAAATAGATATCCTTATTTGCATTCAATTATCCAACGTAATTACACACATTCGCGCATCGCATAAGCATTATAAATGAAATTTATACACAATATTACAAGATGTATTAATAGGAAAAAAATACGCAGAATTTGTAGAATACTTATCTTTATTGATATCTTCAGATGATTGCAAACTCTATCCACCCTATGCACACAACTATATGGCCCGCGCACTCAGCCGCAAACTTCTACCCTAGGCCTCTGCGCACTCAACTACAGAGCCTCTACCTACGCTGCTACCCGAAACTTAGACTTCTCTATTTATCACTCAAGACTTCTTCTACAACTCATTACTCCTTAGAACTACATAGAGCTTACTTACTTAGCTCTTTTTATACAATCCCATGGTTCGCGGACCATCAGTAGATCTTTTACAACCGACTTTTCTTTACAAAATAAGGGTGGACAACCCTTTATGACTCATGACACCTCCATGCTTCGTGACCACAAAATGTGGAGTCTTTGCAACTTTATTATAAAATTCGACCCAAGAAATCGGCTTTTAGCCCCAAAACTATCCTTGGGGGATCCCATTCCCAATAGATACATTGTATTATCTATAAACTGAATTCTCCACCGAATGTTTTCTCGCATCTTTCTAAGACTATTCAACAAGAAATAAAAAAGGTTTATCTCATTTTTTTCAAGAAAAATCATAAGAAGCTGAATATGAAAGAAATAATACATCTAAACCTTCCTTCACATGAAGTAGGTTTGTCCACTTACTTTTTAATGGTGGTGTCCATGCTTGGTTTCTTCAGGAAAACCTTCCAGTCTTCTATTTCAATACCTCTATTCTTGAACCATTTCTCTCCAATCTGCGGCAGTCTAGTGGCTTCAACCATAAATTAATTTGTCACTATGAATTTGATGTCCACTTTCTCCACTTCGACTCCATCAAATGCCCTGGTGAAGGATTTGGTCACTTCTCTATGGAAGATATTGAATTTCTCTACAAATTCTAGCCACCGTGCTTTCTACAATAATTATTTGTTTATGGATACCCCTCCAAAAATTTCTTCCCTGCTGGCTCTGTTCTGACTATCACACCCATGGCTGAGAAGCTTTGTTGCAAAAACTATTTTTTCTAACAGGTAGGATAGCTTGTTAGGGTTTTTAGAGTGGAGAGGCCAAGAGTGTGAGTGATGAAACAATGAGAGTGTATGTAGTGAGGGTATAAGCGAATGAGGTAGAATTTATTCTTTAAGCTCATTCATGTGTATTTTTTGGGTGACCGATTCAATGGATCAAAATATGAGTTATGATGACTAGGAGTGAATGGAAGATTATGCAAGATTTGACATGACACAAGCAACTCTTTGCAATAATGATTTTGATTTGTCAGTAGTACTATGTCTTACAATTCATATATGTAATGTTTTGATCCCTATTATTAAATTAAAGAACTGCATACCTTTGATTTATTTTCTTTCTAACATTTGGTTCCTTTTTATATTGTCTTCAGGTACTTTGCAGTCGGGGGAGTTAGTAGCAAAAGAAAGTGCTTTAGCTTCTACCCATTTAGTAACATAGTAAGTGCATACAAGAATATATATTATATATATATGTCTCTCTCTCTCTCTTCTCTCTTTATAATATAATATAATATATATATAATATTTATATATATATTATATTAGATATTGTTTTGAAGATGGATTAATTAGTCCAACAAAACCTAAAGCCCATTTTTCAAAGGGTTTGATGAGTACCTAAGGCTGTAGTTGCATTTCGTTTGAAGGAACTGTTTTCCCCATTCTTTGACAACTATCACACCTCTTAACATATTCCTTGGCATCCTTAAAAAGGGATGGCCAATCATATCCTAAGAGAAGGAATTTATAAGCAGTTCTTTTGTCAACAAAATGACCCCCACATGATTCATCATGGCATGCTTTAAGTATTTCAAGTATTTCATCTTCTTTTACACACCTTCAGATGATGAGATCTAGTCTTGTCTTGTATAATTATTCATTTATCCATGAATAAGATGCACTTGTTTGGATTATTCTTCTCTTTTCTCTGGGAAACAAATAGGAGACTAAATTTCTTGAAACTAAATAATTGGAAATATCTTCAAACCAAGGAGATTTAGTAGACACTACAAAAATATATTCATCTGGAAACTTATCCTCTACAGGTGTATCATTGTTATTATTTGGAATTATAGATAAAATATGAGCAATTCCATGTTGGTCCAAAATGGTGATATTGAATTCTTGTAACAATAATAGCCATCTTGTTACTCCACCATTAGTAACTAGTTTATTCATTAAATATCTAATGGCAGAATGGTCCATATGAACAAACGTTTCATAGCCAGTAATGTAATGTCTAAATTTATTAATGGTATCAATGAAAACTAAAAACTCGTTCTCTGTTATAGTATAATTTTGCTCTGCAAGAGTTAAATTTTTATTGGTATAATAAATGGCATAAGGAGTGAGGTCTTTTCATCCTAACACAGCTTCTAGAGCTGTATCTAAAGCATAAGTTGATATATGAAAAGGAAATTTCCAATTACGTCCTTTTAAGATGGGTGCTTCAGATATCTTCTTTTTCAAAGTTTCAAAAGCCTTTTGACAATCAGAGTTCCAACTAAATTCACAATCTTTGGTGAGTAATTTGAAGAGTGGAGATGAAATATTTGTGAAGTTTTCTATGAATCTTCTATAATATCTAGTAAAAACAAGAGAATTCCTAACATCGTGTTGAGAATTTTGGATTGATAAGTTGGAAATGACTTCTACCTTATATGAGTCTACCTTAATTCCATTTCTTAAAATATGGTGAACTAAAACAATTCCTTCATTAAACATCATAAAACATTTTTCATGACTTAATGAAATATTTGCTTCTTTGCATCCTAAGAGAACTTTTTCTAAATTTTCAAGTGCTTCTTCAAAATAATTCCATAGGCTGTAAAATCATCCATATACACTTCCACACAATCATGAATTAGATCAAAGAAAATTCCTAGTACTTCTCTTTGGAATGTTGTTGGAGCATTGCATAATCGAAAAGAAGGTAGTTAGTAAGCATAAGTCCCCCATGGACAGGTGAATGTGGTTTTGTCTTGATCTTCAGGTGCTACCTAAATCTGATTATACCCACTAAAACCATCCAAAAATGAGAAATATTTTTTTCCTACTGATGTATCTAAAACTTGATCTCTGAAAGGATGTGGAAAGTGATCTTTCAAAGTTTCTTTGTTCAATTCCCTGTAATCAATGCATACTCTCCATTTTCCATTTTTCATAGGAACGATTACTAGGGATGAAACCCATTGACTGTCTAATATTGGATAGATGAAATTTACATTTAATAGTTTCTGCAATTCTTCTTTAACAATTTCTGTTAAGTTTGGATTCCTTCTTGTTTGTGGTTGTCAAACTGGTCTAACATTTTCTTCAATATAGATATGATGCATGCAGGTTTTAGGATCAATTCCCTTCATATTAGTGTATTCGCATGCATATGCAGAAGAGAGTTTTTGCAATATTTATACAAGTTTCGTTTTCTGTAATTCTTTGAGGTTTTCATTGATCAAGATTTTTCCTAGAAACATTTCTATTGAAGAATTTCCAAATTTTTTCGTAGAATGTAAATACATTTTCCTAGATGATAGATATTCAATATTACATTGTTATTTAAATTTTGACTATCATCACAATATAAAGAGGGTTCATTGTTTTCTATTGAATTTAAAATTTGATCCTCTTCATTTATTTGTCCAATAGTGAAAAATGGTTGTATATCATTTTCTTCATCGATCCATTCTTTATTTTTTGCTTCTATCATTGTTTTTACAGGTGGGTAGAGTGTAAATTTATTTGTCAAGCTTCTATCTGAGATAAACATGTCTCCTAATCTACAACTGATAAAGGAATCGGTTGTATCTAACCATGGCCTTACTAAAACTAATGGATGTCCTAAATTATTCTTGGGTGCTATAATCATGAAATCAACAGGATATTCCCAAGAATCTAAGGATACATATATATCTTCGAACACACCATCGAGTTTAATTACATATATGTCTATTAATTGTAACAATGTTAGTGTGTATTGAAGATTAGGAAGCTTCAATTTATCCGTAGTTTGTTTGCTCATTATGTTTATGGCTTCTCCTAGATCAATCAGATTGTTTGGTATTTCGGTTCCATTGATGTGTGATTTTACAATGGGCCTTCCTAGATCTAAATATTTCTGAATTGTTATCTTCCCCATCATAATATCTGCAATTTTCCCAACTATTTGAATTATTTTTATTTCTTTTCTTTTTCTTCATGATCCTTTAGTACTTAACTCCTTGATTGTTTTTGCAAAAAAATGGTATTTCTTTTATTGCTTGTAATAAAAGAAATTTTATATAGACATTTTTCAATTCATCTAACATATCATAATAAGGCAATATGATTTTCTTTTCTACTCCCTTATTGATTTTCAACCTTTCAGGAAAAGGTGGTCTTGAGATAGATAATAAACGTCATTCTATAATTGTAGTATTATAATGTGTGGGACTTTTTTCTGTTTCAATATTTTCTTTCTGAGGAAGAGAAATTTGTTCTTCAGAGTTATTATTATCTTTTTTAGAATTATTTTATGTTTCTTGAAGAACAACAGATAGTTTCTTCCTTTCTAATAATCTACCAGACCTCAATCGAACAACATTATTTAGATCTAATGGAGTTATCATATAAGTTTGAGGATTCTGTCCTTCTAATTTGTAAATAGGTTGTGAAGTTTTGTTGTTTGGATTTGAGAGTGGTTAAAGGGGAATTGGTTTGGTCTTTCTGAAAATAGCAAAGAAGGTTGTGGATTTTCATTTTGAGCTTGAGCTTGAGGTAAATGGTTGGTTTGAGGGAAGTATTGTGGTGGAAAATTTGGATAAGGTGGTGGATATTGTTGATATTGAGAATATCTTCCATAATGATTTTCCATCCTTGATTCCAAGATTGTGGTGGTTGAGCCCAAGGCTTCCATGGCATTGGTGGATTCCAATTAGTTTTTGAAGATTGTGCAAATTGTTGAGGATTAAAACCTACAGTTTGATTTGTTTGAGTATTTTTCCATGGTCTTTTGGCAATAAAGTAAAGAGGCTCTATCTGATTTGGTATTCCTTCTCCACTAAACACATCCTTAAGACCTGGTATAGAGGGACATTCTTTTGTGTCATGATTTCCCCACATATAGCACATGTTTTTATGATTTTTAAATCTAAAGGACATTCTCTAGAGCATGTTTCTTTCTACACCTAGGACAAAATATGGATAATGTAATGTTTTCAGCTTTCTTTGTGTTTTGTATTTTAAGGTGTCAATTTGTTCACTGAGACTCCATAAAATATTTGTTTTAAATTTATCAAGAAAAATACCTATTTCTACCCTACTTACTGTCCCGACTCTAGATTTATTTACTCTTGATAAAAGAGGATCCATTGAAGTTTCTCCTATTCTTCCTTTACCTCTTGAAATATGTACACATAGATCACAAATATCTGCAAATGGTAACTGAGTAATATCTCCTTTTCCCATTAGATTGAGAAGATCAATCCACTCATCTTTAATGGCTTTAAGTAAGAGAGCTTTCAAAGTTTCCTTATCTAGATTATTCATCTTTGCCCTTTTGATATTATAGACAAATCCTTCAACATAGTCTGCAATATTGTCATCTTCTTTTTGTACCATTTTGAAGACTATATATTTGATGCTATGAGGCATAGAATAATCCTTATATTTCTCTAAGAATTCATCTTTCATTTTTCCCATGTCCTTATAGAATTTGTTTCTAAACTCACGAACAACTTTAATGCTGCATCCTTTAATTTGGCAGGCAGCAATTTTTTATTTTAAGCATCATACAGATAATCATATGATCTACATAATACTTCAAATTCAAAGAGAAATGTCTTTGGGTCTTCATTTCTTATTCCATGAAAATTGGGGAGAATAGAAGATAAGATATTTTTCATTGTTAATGTTGTATCTTCATCAAGGATAGGGAGCCCAAAAGGTTCTGGATCTCCTCTTCCTCTACCTTTATCACCCCCTCTTCCACCTCCTCTGTTTCCTCCTCCTCCTCCATGCCTATGTTGTTCACCATGGAAATTACTACTTCTCCTTATCCTTCTTTAGTCATGATGGATTCCTTAGAAGAGGTATCTGGTTCTACAAGAGGATTATCTAGTTTTTCTTCTAGTTCTTCTCGTTCCTCTATCAATGATTTGAAGTAAGTTTCTTCCTCTTATTCTTCAGAATGAACTTCCAACTCTTGAGCTAGAAGTTGTTCTCCAGTTGAGGATAAAAAAATTATTATATTTTTGGAGATGTAGGATATACTTACATCACATCCTCTATTGATGAAGTTGGTGAACCTTTAGATTGAATTTCGGATCTTAAAACTTCAGGAAGTCTATATTGTCCTACTATGGATGGAACTCAAGTTGTGTGGGTGGTGTGGCACTATGAGGCCATGGTGGAGTGAGTGATGATGTAGGAATTGAAATTCTTACTCGAACTACAAACCTACCTCTAGAGTCTCTTTCCCTATGCATGTCATGTTGTTATTTGATTTTTTTTTAGGGCTTCTGTTTACACTTCCCTAGCAACGACACCAAAATGTTTGGTCAATTTAATGTTCTTAAATTGCAAGAATAAATTATCGACCGAAGTTGGTAAACTTATGAAGTTGAGGTAAAGTATATATGCTAGAAGCCTGTTCTTTCGTTCAGTAAGATGATGGTTATGTTTGTTTTGAGATTTTCATTGTTATCTAGATTTCTAGTAGAGTTAGATTTCTACAAATTAATACTTGGAAGTTAAGCTACTATTAGAATAAATGGGAGTTAATCTACTGTTGGATTAATCTTTCAAATCATATCTAATTGAGTATCATTCTAAAATGTCTTAAGTTATTCATTATAAATCTATATAAATACTTTGCTGCTATGAAACAAAGTATTGGAATTCAAACAAAACCTTCGCAAATATATATATATATATATAGCCCCAAGGGTTAGCCCAACTGGTCAAGTCGTGCCTCTCTAAAACAGGAGGTCACAGGGTCGATTCTACCCGAAAGCCCTTGGGGTTAGGTCTGTGACGGCCGAGGGGTGTGATCCTCGAGATCAGCCCTAGTTATTTTGTGGACGTAGCCTGCACCCCCTAACCACGGATGTACGTGAACCACGCGAGAAAATATAATAGTATATAATATTATTATATATTATATATATATATATAGAGAGAGAGAGAGAGAGAGAGAGAGAGAGAGAGAGAGAAGATTTTGATCTTAAAGAGAATGAAAGAAATCTCTAATTACAAACTGTAGAGTGATCCAAATTCTATTTCTAAAAAGAATGAAAAGACTAACTGTAATGAAGAAAAAAATGTGGAAGGACTAAACTATTAAATCACTATAAGAATAAATGAAATAAAAAATGATAAAAGAGATAACTAAGTTATGAAAAATAATGAAAACAATGAAGTAACTAAACTAGAATGTAGTGATAAAAAAAAGAGAGATTAAATGAAAACAATCATAAAGAAACGAAATGAAAATAAACTAAAAACCTTGACTATTTGTAGGGGCCCTCTGCATCCAGTAGGTATGATTTACACTCACATATGCATCGAATCACAAAAAGTTAACTTCAAATTAAGATAAGAATAAAGGTCTGTTTCACAATTCTTCAGCAATTGACTATTACATCCTCTCTTTTCTTGTACATAGAATACATATTTATATAAAATGTGTGCTCAACAGTTTGAGACTTTTATGCCTACAAGTATGTTGTTCAATCCTAATTCAAATATGAAACTAGACAAGAAAGGTGTTATTTCTTCGATTTTCTATTTGGAAAGAAAATGGAGAAATCGTGATACACTCGAACTTTTGCTACTATGTGTTGACCTGTATCTTTGACCGTAGCACTGTGTGATTCCTTCGGTGAATTGGTTCGAGTGAATAGGAGGATATCCATGAGGGGATCAATCCTCAACTACCCATGTGGTTATTTTCTTCATTAGTCCACTAGAACCCCGCTAACCATGGAGGCCGCTGCAGATTTATAAAATAGTTGTAGAATCATGTTAATTCCATAGCTAATGCAATATTTAACATAACAATAAGGAACATTAACGAGTATGAAAAATAATACATGGAAGAGTTGTTACCTTATCAAAATCTATGATTTACTGCCTTTATTGAGTTGATAGTGATGATTAAAAAGAGGAAAATAATGGAAAAAGGGTTTAAAAAAAAACAGTTATGGAACTCTACACATACCATCCATATGAGTCTCTTTCCTCCTTTGTCTGGCTACACTTCCAGTCATATGGAGCATGCTTTGATGCCTCCTACATAATTTCATGATATCACATGGTGCTCATTAGTGATGATGCCAATTCACTTTTGTGTCATGTCGCTATGTGTTCAAGGGAAGTCCTAGTCTATGTCGGCGATTTGCAGGATCCTGTTGACCCTTTTGCATCATCCATCCCTACACCATTTCTACTTCATCACTACATGACTTAATCCATACATCACATCATCATATTATTTTCCATGTCGATTGATGGGGGATACATCAAGTCCCTCCTTGGATGGATCTTCTCCTGTCAACTTCATCTCATTATCCAGGAGTTTGATCTAGGAATTGTTAGTACCTTAGAGCTTGTAAAACTTAGTCACAAGCTTCCTCATGATTAATAGTGGATTTTCATTATTGGCTTTCGATTGGTGTAGTTCACTAGTGTTTGGTTTCATCTCATCTATTCACACTTGGTGCACTCTACTAGGTACCTTGGGGTCCATTTTCCTCATTGGTTGATTCCCTTGTGTTTTATTGGTTTACCTCACTAGCTAGAAATCACATGATTTATACCATGCTCGATATCAACTCATATCTTCACATGATGTAAATTCATACCATCAGGGTTATGTCAAAGACCCTGGGTTAGGAACATCTCACTCTTATATGGAATCATTCCTAAGTTGCACTGGAGTTATGTGTAATTTATGTAATTTGAGGACTATCTTGGGACACTTCTCTATCTATCATGTGTCCGTAGTCCTAGTGATGTATATTGTGACATAGATCCACATTATATTTTCTAGTGGCTATGCTCTATCTATTGAGTCACATGGATACACTATTTATGTCTTCATGGTCATGTTCTAACATTTCATGTCATGGATCTGCAAAGTATTTTATGGCGGCCATGTTGAGTATCTTCTTATGACCTAGCATGGGTATGCCCGCCTCAGTGATGTTATCAGCAAAGTTGAGACTCCAGCACTTTTCTCCGATCTAGCTTCATAGTCTTGGCTCCTTCCTCCCACTTTGAGCTTTGAGTATTATTGTAATGCATTTCAGCCATCAATTTCTCTTTCGACCTCATGCATTAGGGGCATATGTTATAACCCTATTTTCCACTCCATTATAGTGAGAGGAACCCAATATCAACTTACCTCAGTTGTTTGGATAAAACGCATCCCTTTTAACCTTTTATTTACTTATGTGAGATTTATCCCATGATAAAAGGGTAAAATTATATGATTTAGTTATTTCTCATAATTAATTTGCCAAAATATTATAATTATGAGATAATGATTATTTCATAACTGATATGATTGAGAAAAAGCTCATAATTGTGAAAAATGTTTCTAGAGTTTTTCATTTCCAAGGAGATCAATTTGACACACTTGTGTATGAGTTAGCTAGGGGTCCATTATTGTAGAATTTTCCTAACTTCTCAAGCCCCTAGGTGTCTAGATAAATTCCCTATAGGATAGAATGAACCTATATAATATCACCAAGAGGAGGTATTCAAAATATAGTGCTAGAGTTATGATGTATTGGGAGAGTAGACCATACTACAAGCTTGAGGAGAGGATATCCTTTTCTGGAAGGTATATTTATGTACTTCCACTTATATGGTTAATTAAAATCTATGTTCCTTCCCATTATATCAGTTTTACAATAATTTATATGTTTGATTTGTAGATGTTTTGAGCTAACGATCTTCTGCAGAAGATCACTTGTCATCTCTATTTGCTTGTGTTTGTGTGTAGGCTTTGGATCAGGAATGGATGAAAGAGATTGCCTGATTGGAGTGTAAGGATTCTGCATCAGGCCCAAAACCTTTCACTAACCTGTGAGGAGGCAAGGTACTTGCTCATGCTTTATAGCAGTAGAAATTGCATTGAAACTGCATCCATGGCCATCTGGATTACGAATTTTTATCATATTGCCTTAGCCATCTTATTTTTATATCTGATGATCTCAATCGAGAATGATATCATAGAGAAATAGCTCATTGCATGTAAATTTCATTGCAACAGAGAGAGGTATGCTTATAGGGTTGGAGTCACTCGAACACTTGGTCATCTACTTGAAATGATCACTCAGAATGATGTTGGTTAGCTTCTTTCTTAATTTTGTTCCAATATTGATGTAGATTATGTTTGAGATGAGTCATCATGGTTGCATGATTATGTAGCGGCTAATAAAATGCATGTAATTTGGAACATCTGGGGATATAAGAAGATGGTGAAGGTGGGAGTTGGCATACATTGCCTCATATGGCGTCATCTTGGTGGCTTTATGATAGTTAGTATTATACTACCATTCATCTAAAGGTAGCCACTATACTCATTGATGCTACTTGTATGAAGTGAAGCATCGAAGATAGTTCTTCAAACATCTATTTACTACTTCTGTTTTACCATCTGTTTGGGGACGATAAGTTTTACTCAGTTGGAGTTGTGTGGCCTGGATCTTGAAAAGTTCCTGCCAAAATTTACTGGTGAAAGTGGGGTCTTGATCAAACACAATGGAAGTTAGCATGCCATGTAGTTTGAAGATTTGGTCCATGAAAGCTCGAGCCACCAATGTTTGGGTAAATGGGTGTGGTATAGCTAAAAAATGAGCATATTTGTAAAGCCTATCAACAACCACCATGATGACTAATTTGTTGCCTGAATTTGGAAGACCTGTAATGAAATCCATGGAAACATCCATCGAGACAAAAGCAAGGAGTGGAAATGGTTGTAAGGTTCCCAGTAGCTTGATCATTTCCCCTTTGTTGCACTCACATACATCACATTGAGCTACGAAAGTAAGAATTTCATTCTTCATGCAGGTCTGAAAGAAAGATTGGTGTGCCCATGCATAAGTCTTCTGAAATCATGTATGTATTACAATAAAAAAGGAGTGCAATTCTTTCAAGATGCGGGTTTTGAGGGTGGAGGTCGGGGAGAGTACTACCCAATCCTTGAAGCAAAGAACCTCATCCTTCCAAGAGTAGTCTTTAGACGAATTAGGTTATGCTCTTAAGTTATTAATGAATTGGACATATAGGAGAGGGAGAACCATTCATGCTAGACCTCTTCAATCCAATCTGGTATGGATAAAGAGAGTGATAAAAGGGTGCCCTCATTCTCAAATTGGCATGATACAAAATCAACAACTCCATTATCATGCCCCTTCTTGTAAATTATCTCATAATCATATCTAAACATTTTTACAAGCCATTTATTTTGTTGTGGTGATGATATATGACACTCTAGAAACTATTTTAGGCTATGATGGTCAGTGCAGATTTGGAAATGTCACCACAATAAGTATGGCCGCAAACTGTCTACTGCATGTAAGATGGCCATCATTTCTTTCTCATATGTAGATTGACCTAGATTTTTTCCACTGATTTTCTTATTAGTGAAATCCAATGGTCTACATTCCTACATTAATATTGCACCAATTCCCATACATGAAGCATCACATTCAATCACAAAATATTTGGTGAATTATGGTAAGGCCAATACTGGAGTGGATCACATGGCTTGTTTGAGAGGCAAGAAGGCCTGCTGAGCTGCGTTAGCCCAGAGAAATCACTTTTTCTTGAGAATATTAGTGAGGGGTATGGCAGTGCATCCATATTTATGGAAAAAATTGTGATAGTAGCTTGTGAGACCCAAGAATCCCTGCAAACTCTTCGAGGTTTTTGGTTGGGGCCAATTTTTGATTGTCTGAACTTTTTTGGATCAAACCTCACTCCATCATGACCCATAATGTGTTCCAAGTACTCTACTTTTTCCATGCCAAAGGATCACGCAAATAATTTGAAAAATAATTTATGGCCTTGGAGTAATTACAATATCTAGTCAACATGCTAAAGGTGTTTGTCCCATGTTATGTTGTAGATGAGAATGTCATCGAAAAAGACCAGGAAAATTTTTCTGAGATATGATTTCATAAGGTGGTTAATGAGACTGAAAAAAGGATGGAGCATTAGAGAGACCAAATGGCATGAGCATGAATTAATAATGGCCTTCATGAGTTCAAAAGGTTATCATGGGAATGTGAAATTCCTTCATGCGTATTTGGTTATAGCCCGAGCGGAGGTCTAGCTTGGTAAAAAATCTAGCACCATGTAGTTCATTAAGCAGATCATTAGCTACTAGAATAGGAAATTTGTCCTTGATAGTGAGCTTGTTAAGGGACCTAAAGTCGTGATGCATGTGTCATTCTCCATATTTCTTTAGAACCATGACCAATGGAAATGAATAAGGGTTGGTGCTGGGATGAATAATATCGGCTTCGAGGAGTTCATTGATGATTTTTTCAATTTTATTCTTTTTTGCAAAAGGATATTGATATGGGCTATCATTTGGAAGCTGGGCTTCCAAAACCAAAGGGATGTTATGATCACGTTCATGCTTTTTGAGGGTGGGAGTTCCTTAGGTTTGTTAAAGAACCACTTACGTCTATCTAAAACATGTTACGTAGTAAGAAGAATATGAGGAGGAGCGGATTCAATGGCTTGTATGGAATTAAATTTGGCTACTACCCCATGATGGCCCTTTTTAAAATCCTCTACACTCGATGCAAGATGATCATATTAGGAGCACTTTCTTGGAGTCCCGTCAATGTATGAGTGTGGCTATTCTGCTTAAAACTCATATATAACTCCTAGAAATCCACTGTGATAGGTCCCAATGTGTGGAGCCAATCGACACCAAAGAAAATGTGGAAGCTATCCATTTCAACGGAAAACGTGTGGGTTTTGAAGTGATAATCCCCCATCTGAAGCTTAATATTTTTATAGTTTCCTTCACATTTCATGCCCCCCCCATTAGTGGTAAGGACTTAAAAATTAGATATGACCCATATAAAATAATGAACAACTTCTACTACTCTCTTATGGACAAAGAGAGTACATCATATTTTGAGAGTCTATGGCAAATAAATTCCAGCCAAGACATGTAGTGATATAACCGACTCATCTTGTGTAGTTGTGAGATCATTGTATGGGTTGGTTTGGGGTTCACCAAATTCTTTCTTGGCCACTTCAGTGGATGGATCTTCATCGACTGAGTTGCTTTCAGTAGAATCTATTTCAAAGAATTTTGGTTCCTTACATTTATGTCCTGGGGAGTACTTGTCATCACAGTAGTATCAGAGTCCTTGTTTTCTTCTTTCGACCATTTCTATCGGTGACACCTTTTGAACCTTAAGTGTTTGGGTGGGGGTGGTAGCTTGGGTGGGATGTGCCTTTGCAACGAAACTTGGATGATTGGATTAGGAATTTAAGGCGACTTCTACCTCTGAGGCCTTGGGACATGCATCCAACCAAATAGCTCGGTGATGCATTCAAACATGGGCTTGGATGGATTCCTTTACGCCACTGGTGAAACATTCAAATTAAAATTCATCTCCCAATCCTTCAATCGTGGTGGCCAATTGTTCAAAAGCTACAATGTAGTCCCTTACTATACCTATTTGCCTAAGCTTAGTGATATGACCCAAAAAGTGAGATTCCAGATCAAAGAAGTCACAAATGGGATTTGAGAACATATTCCAAGTTGGCCTCCCTAGATAACATTTATGATGCCACTATCACCACTACCATCTCTCTTGGTCGAAGCAATGGGCTCCCACATGCAGTTTAGTTCCATCTTCTGAGATATTATTAAGGAGGAAATATCATTCCATTTGTGCCACCCATACTACAGGGTTAGAGCCATCAAATTTGTACATGTCCAGCTTGAGTGTCCGATGGCTTGAATATTGGTGATCTCCATGGAAATGAATGTGATGGCTAGATTCTCCTTTTATGTGTGCATCAACACTATGTTCTCCCCTCGTGGGTTCATGAGGTATCTTTATAGTGGCTTATACTTGTGCAGGCTGGGAGGTAAGGGAATCTTGGAGGTCATTGAATTTTTTCTCAAGGTTGTTGATCTTCTCGGCAGCCCTTTCTATAACCATAAATTGAGACCTTGTACCAATCATACACCAACCCTAGTCAAATTTTGAGCTTGCTTATGAGTAGTATGCCTAGAAATGGGGCGAGCTCAAGAGTCTAGTGACGAGGGTCACTTGAAGTTGTGTTGGGAAAAAATTGGGACCACCTAAAAATTGGGGGCTTACAAGTGAATGGTATCACTGCAACCAACTCAGTGTCCTAAATATTATGGGATAGGTCTCTTGCAAGCGTCCTCAGATGGTCCCGATTTTTTTTCCTTTCTTCTTTACTCTAAAAGGCATTCTTTTACCAGTCGATCATACTACAGTGGTCGAATTTCAGAAATATTGATACTGAAAAATATGCTACGAAAATCAGCTTGGGAATGTAGTAATATAAATCCCAATGTATTAGTACTACAAAATGTGTTGCGAAAATTTGATATGGACTATGGCGGACAAAACCTTGACTACACAAAGAGTTTGATCTATGTTTTGAAAACTCCAACCGTTGAATCTGATATGTACAGTAGTAGCAAAATCCCAATTCTTGGATTTGATCTGGACAACAATAGTCAAACCCCAACAGATGGATCTGATCTAGATGAAAAGGTAGGGGTGATGTTCAGATAGCTGAGGGAACTACAGCCTCAAAGTAGTGTCAGGTGCTACAAATTGAAATATATAGAGTCCAACAATAATACTCAATTCAATATTTTAGGGCACTAACTAAGGAGGATCGACCATACCCTTAGCCATATTATTGGACTACCCTATTGTACATGCGAGTAATCTCCCTGGGTGTTTTTCTCAGTGTATTGTAGCAACAAGATGGTTGACAATTTATCGAAGTTTAGTTTTCATGTTACCCTTGAGGGGCTTCCGATATACCCAAGGGTACGTGGAACTGTAGTCCATGCACAATTTTGTCTTATGAGCTACTACTTGAAGGGGTACCCACGTGGGTTACAATGGAGTCCAACAAGCCTGAAAACCTCTTGTAGTTCCTACATGCATGCCTCCTCAAATCCACATGTTTATGTTCTCAATGATAGATCCCATGGTTTAAAATAGTTGGAACACATCTCTAGCCTAAAACAATTTCTACAAAAATTAGAGGTACAATTGGCCCTAGAAAGTTCTATGATACCACCTTTTATGCACTAGTCCTATGAAAAAACTAGAATACTAGAAATACCAAACAATATATCTCGAAACACAAATATATCACATGAAATGAGACAATCTACAAAGATATTTTATTATTTAGAAGTAACCTCCAATAGAGCAAAGCTCAATTACAATAAGATTTGATGGTTCTTCCCTTACTATATAAGACTATTTATAGCTTAATGACATCCAAAACCCTAAATACTAGTGGTCCCTTGCATAACACAGGTTAACCACTTTATTTATTAACTATGGCCCCTTTATAACTAATTATGGTCCCTTTTATATAATGTAAGTCAAACACTTACAATTATTAGTAATGCAAATAACTGCTTATGGGCTTTATTGACTCCACTGATTAATTATGACTTTGACTAGGCCCCTTGGGCTTATAAATAAAGGGGTTAGGGTTGGACCCTAATAAATCTCCACAAGTATGTGGGCCAATTTCCACCAAAAGATATTTTATTGGAATTAACTAAAATCTAATATAATTAAACGAAATAAAACTAACATATCCTAACAACTAATTTAGCATAACTGAATGCAATCTAGTTAATAATCTATCAAATTTAATATCCTAATCAAGAAAAAATATAATTGATATTATAAACATAGTTAAAATATTCTATTTAATAAGATGAAGTAATTTATTCATTAAATAGTATATTAAGTACAAAAACATATATCATTATTTTTAAGATATAAAGTTATTTGAAAACTACAATATTGCTTACTCATATCCAACAATTACATCAATTGAAACATGTAACACCCTCCTCCCACATTTACCCAAGTTGACCGATCCACCGGGGTAAACATGTGATGAAAATTTACTATGATATGGTTCAAATCCCCATGTACATTTAAGGAAGTGGAATTGACACACCAAAAACCAAATTGACCTTCTTTAGGAGCTGCAGGACCCCCAGGGACTAACAAACCACTCTAGGTTCCCAACCCCCAAGTCAGATTAATTTTTCACAACAAAAAAACCCCAAGTCTCATGCAAAATGTTTCCTTCATAGAACTGTAGCATTCTAGTTGCTCCCATAACCTTGCAAGGGAGAGACTGTAGTCTTTTCTAGCTAGTTTTTTTCCTGATACTTCGATATTTGAGCCACTTTTTAAGGGATAGTCCCCAGACCATTTCCCAAGACTTGATGAGACTTTCCAAGACAATAAATGACACCATAAAAAAGCCTATAATACAAAAATTGATCAAGTACTTGACCTAACCAAGCCTAATCATGACAAAAATTTCATCAAACACATCATGAACATGTAATCTATAGGTCATAATTACACATGTAAACATAGGGACCTCATACTTATCTGAGATTAATCAAGAAGGTCTCATGCCCTCTCACAATAGCTGCATTATCATCTATTAGGTCATATATTCATTAACATTTCATTTACTAATTTTTGGGTGTGTTCTATATTCTTTCCATGACTAGGCACACGTGCGAAGCTAGGGGTTAGAAGGGGGGTGGTTGCTTCACCTTTATTGCATTGGGCGTAGTAGGGGGTAACAGGGGGGATGACAACCCCCCTTGTTGGGGGTTTTGCAGGGGGGAACCCTACATGGGGCCCAGGGAAACACCCCAATAATTTTTTTTGGAACCTATATTAGGTGGGAGGACCTACCTATGGTTTTTTGCATGGATCTTGCACATGGTCTTGGATGTGATGATTTTCTGCCCATGGTATTTTGTAGATCCGGTCAAGGGAACTATGCTTATGTTCTAATCCAGGGTTAATGGAATGGGCTTTATGAATGCTTCAAGATGTATATATATTATTGTAACATTGTAAAAAATATAATGAAAAATCAATTTGGTAGTCCCAATTTTGAGATCTGGGGAAATATTTGTGTATTTGTTTTATATTCTCACCATTGTATATTTTTTTATATTTTCTTAAAAATTTGTATGTAATTAATTTATGTATAGGGTTAAAACCTACATTTGGTATCATAGTTTCTTCAACTTCAAGGGGACACCTTTGCTGCTGAGGGATTTTTCTCAGGCCCGTGGTAAACCCTATTTAATGGTAGATCAACGAAATCGATTCTTGCGATGAAAGAAGATGGCGAGAAGTAAAAAGTTAGATATTGAGAAATTTAATGGTCTGAGTTTTGAGTTGTGGAAACTCAAGATGGATTATCTTCTAGTGGATAAATATTAGTGGATCAAAATAGATCCAGGTACTAAACCAACAATAATGTGAGCTGAAGACTAGATGAAGTTGGATGAGAAAGAAAAGAGCAAAATACGGTAGTGTATCTTAGATTTAGTATTGTTGAATGTATCGTGGGATGTATTGGCACGAAAATGACAATAGGAAAGAGGCCCTGGGTTCAGGCTCATAGGGCCAACAATGCTCCACTATAGTCTAGGACAATGCCGAAATTTTCACTTTACCTAGAGGGCAAGGAGTCTCACCCAAGGTGTGTCACGATCGAAGGTAGAAGGAGCTGGGAAGGGTATCGAGGGAATGTAATGAAAATACAAAGTATCTCACCACACTCAATCCAATATACTATCTAAGACTTTCATCCCATTCATATCATCACAAGAAACTATTTAGTTGTTAATCATTCATTTATAAATTTAAAGAGCCCATAAGGAACGCAAAAAGACAACATGGGACCCAAACTGCTTCTTTCATTACTTGGAATATAAAAGAGTACATGACATAATATAAAAGGCTCGAAGAATGTCCATCAAATACATAGAGAATAATTTCATAGATTATAACTGACAGGAATGAACATAATCATAGTCGGGGACAATCCTATCTCTTCTGCAACCAATCAGACTCTCAGGATCCTGCCCTGGCTCACCCACTTCATCACCAACCCTTCCTCATGTTGTCTCCGACTTTTATCCTTTATTTTTCATTCCCACTATCAATTCCGTTTAGTTGACTCCACCTTCAGCCATTTCTCCTACTCAACTACCTCTATCCTATTACACCACCTTGCCGCAACTCCCTATTCACTCCCCATTCCTATCCCATTCCTTTGGCTGTCAAATCCACAACCTGGACCATTGTCCCTGCCGCCTGTTCTTGACTTTTCTTCCCACCAACACTCAAAATTCAAAATGAAGGCCCCAACAAGCCCTGACCACAATCCTTTGACTCAACCTTGAATCAATCTATCTACATTGTCATCATTGGTTGTTTTTGTGTTGATTCTCCTCTTGCGGTGCTGCTACTTCTTACCCTTGCTGTGTTGGTCATGTTGTTTCTGTGACACCCTGTCCTTATTTTCCAAATGAAGGCCCCAACTTCAGTACTATGACAATTGTTTCCTGGTGGAAGGAGTTATAATATTCCAATGTCGTCTACCAAATGCCTCTAAGGGTTTCTCCTTGTCAGAGAAATTCGACCACTGGTATGGAGTTCAGTTGCTCAGTCTAGGCATTTTGGAGTGTGTTTCACTATTCTTCAATAGCATCACATACCTCCCATAGTGCTCTGACTTATTTATGGACTGGGGGCCTTAGGTCTTAGATTTTCTTCTTTGTTATGGTCGATTCCTCCTCGATTTGCTATATTCTAACCTTGAGATAGGCGATCTCATCATCAATTTTCTTCACCTAGCCCTTATCCCTACAAGTATTGTTGTTAGTGATGCATTGTTGGAGTCATTGGTGAAGTGGATAGACTAGCTAGCTATTCATGGCCAAGCTACCTGACCAATCATTGAGTTACTCCAATAGTGCATACCCATCCACCAGGGCATCAGTTAGTGAAACTTTTATGGCAATGAAAATGTGTATTTTTTGCTCGATTTTCGTGATGTAGCTTGTAGTTAGATCAGGTAGTGCTGCTTTGGCCGTATCTAAACTCTTCTTCAGTTCCTTGTTGGTGGCCACAAGTTCCATGGATGTTGTCTAAATATGGTCGCAATCATCGACCAGTGTGATAGCTGAAAAATCCTTGGGTGATTCAATTACTAAATTGGCCACCTTTGGCCAAAGTTCTCTTAGCTTCAACGTCACCTAGTCGACCTATTCTTGTAGCTCTTGATTGGTCTGTCAGAGCTGATCTCGCTCTGCCATGATAGTGATGATTTGTTGCTTCCATTGCTCGTGTTTGGTGACCAGGTCATTGTGGATCTTCTCAACCCTCTAAGTTGTCTGTTAGATAAATCAAAATATTTGTGTGGAGGAATGGTGATGAAGGTTCTATGGTTGCATTGTTGGTGGGTCCGAGAAGTTTCTTTGCAGGGGTTGGCCACTAGAAATGGATTTTTTAGAGTGGCCTTGGGATGAATTTATAGGCTGCATGGTCTCAAGAAACTGGTGAGTGGGAGAGAGAATGACTGGTTCTATAACAACGGGTAAGTTTAAATGAAATGCATTTTCAAACAGTTCAATTATAGTTGATTGTGATTCTTAAGTGATTGGTTCCTCATCTGGGAGTGGGCCTGTTCCTAAAAATAGAAATACCATGAAAGTTTCAACAGAAATATGGCCTTCACCCTCTTTCATCGACTAGGTCTACTGGATAGGCGAGTCGACTTCCATTTCATTGGTGGCTATGCAGGTTCTAGAGAGATCATGTCAGACAGGGTCACGGAGGTGGAAGCAGTATAGGGGGAGGGATCCAGCGACTCAGGTGAAACTATAGAGGTGGATGGTGGGTGTTCCTCAGCAATTAGGGAGGCCAATGCTGACTGGAGTCCATTCCCGGTGAGGTCAACAACAGTCACGACATGCACTACCTTTTTCTTCTTAGCCACTTTGGTACCTTTGGGATGCCTAGGTTTGGGGATGGTTGGCTTGGTCTGAAAGTGAAGGTCATGAGGGGGTATAGCCATAGCGAGGGGAGTGGCTATGATCGAATTAAACAAAATAAACCCTTGGAAAAGACAGGACTGGAGAGTCATACCTGGTGAACCCATGAAGTTGGAAATTTTCTACCTAAGGGAGCTTATCCATTGCTCCATTTGACAGACCATCGACTATAAATCTTCCTCTGACCCCCTCTTCCTACTACTCCCAGTCGTGTCCCTTGTTTGTGGTTTCGATTGCATGCCCATGAACAAGTATTTGAGCTGGCCATCTATAATCTCGCATGCAACCCTTGGCCACAATCCAACCTCTGTGTGGAATTCCCCTTCCCATAATGTGAAGCTCTATGGCCTCATTTGGAAAGTCTCTAGATGGACACATTATGGCTTGATATAATTCTAGCCATGGGTTACCCCAACCAGATTTATTGCAAGTAGCTATTGAGCAATCCCTTAGGGATTCTCTCTGCTGCCCCAAGATCTTCTAGTACCAGTTGTTATAGACATTTTTGGGCACTGCAACCCCAATCATAAATGTCCATAAAATGAGAGCTCCTAAGTCCCTAAAAGTGTTGCTTCACTACCTAAAGGAACAAGGTCAGCTGATTACATCATCTCCCAGAAGTTCTCCACTAAAAACTGCTCAGAAATGGTCAAAACTGGACCA
>APFE031527984.1:47675-58253 GCA_000404065.3 Pinus taeda
TCTTTAAAATTGAAAAAACAAGTTGTGTCAAAGCGTCTAAAATTTATTTTAATTGGAATAACATCACAAGTTCCCTTGTTGGTCTTTAGGTTGAGAAAAATTGAGTCTACCAACCAAGGATTTCCCCTTGGAGGAAATCCTAGTCCTTTCACCTCTTGGGGAGATGTTGGTGCACCCCATATGGCCACATTGTCACTTCTAGGGTTGACGATTGGTTTGCCCGTATGGCTTTTCTCTACCTCTGTCGTTCAAAATACCGTAATTCCTAAACAGTCAAGTCAGCAACTAGATGATACTAGAGTTATCCCCCAGCCTTCTACTTCATATTTTTCTCCCTCTCCTCCTTCCTCTTCGCTTGATAAAGCTGGTAAACTTAAAGATCAAGTAACTGAGAAGAAGAAGAAGCGGAAAGAGAAAAAAGAAAAGAAGAAGAAATGGGGCAACCATGCGTCGTCTAGCGAAAATCCTCACACCGCACCGTCTAAACCTAAATATCCTTGTGTCATTTGCAATGGAGACCACTATCATCGAGATTGTCCTTGCATCCCTCAGATCTTAAGGGACTGGTCTCCTCGTTTGCAAAATCCGATGTCATCAACCTCTGATGATCATGTTGAAAGCACACCATCAACTAGTGACAGTGAAGTATCTGGACAGAAAAAGAATCACAAATTTCCTAGTAAATTGTGTGAAGGCAATCACGCCGTCCACTGTTGTCCCTTCCTAGACGAAGCTAAAAGAGTTTTGGATGACCGTCCTGCTTCACCGCTACGGCTCCCTCTTGGATATAAGAAACTCTTGCCAAGTCCACCAACGGATGAAAATCTGGCTGGCACACCATTTTGGTCAACCAAAATGTCTATCATTGAAAATGAACCCTCTTAATCCATACCAGACGAAAGTCAAAAGTTCGAGGCGGCAGTTGACCCGATCTTGCCTTCAGAATGTTCATCTTCGAATGATACCATCACCAAAGAGAAAGAGAATGACACTGTTCAAATTATTTTCATAAACATAGACTCCGATGAACTTGGGGGCAGTCTACCCATTCCTTTACCACAGGAAGGAAGTTCATCAGAGTCATATCCGACCGTCTATTCGGTCCCACCTCCAAGCAACCTAGTCATTTCCTTCGACTAGAATCTACTAGGCAGACCCCGTTTACCAGCTAGTGTACCATTCTGAATCATTGTACAAGCTTACAAAATGGTCATGGATGGTACCATCATAGATGAAGGGGCTTCTATGAGTATCCTTTCCTCAACTGCTTGGAAAGCGCTTGGTTCACCATCGCTTTCGCCTGAAATGAGAAATCTGACAGGCTTTGATAAAGGAACCAGTCGACCATTAGGGATCCTTCCCAATGTCCCCATTACTTTGAGAAGGAAAACCATTCACATGAATGTGATGGTAGTCAAAGGACCCCTGGATTATAAACTATTCCTTGGGCGCGACTATATTTATTGCATGGGAGTCGTTGTCTCCTCACTCTTTAGAGTAATGTGTTTTCCGTACGAAGGCAGAATGGTCAAGCTTGTAGACCAACTGTCATTCCTCGGTTCACACATAGCAAATAGTCAAATGCCATCCCTAAATGGTCTTTTCATGCAACGAATGTCTCATCGATCTCCAGTCCGTCCACCTGATGAGTGCGAGTGATTCAGGAGGATATGACTGAAACCCAGGGGGCATGCACCCTGGTTTGTTTCGGCAGGAAAACCTTAGGTATAGAGTAGGTTTCCGTAGAGGATATATGACTAGTCTGACACACCCGTCCATTTAGGAAAATGGGATTAGACTGGAATAATATTCCCTCATCAAAGTTATGTGAGTGGAGGCGACTGTGCCACTCACCTTTGTCTATTTCGGTAGACATCGCCAAGGAAGCATTTTGTTTGTGACGTGGATCGAAAACTTTTGTATGGTAACCTGGGAATTTTTCGCTATACCTGGGTGCATGCAAACCTTTTCGCATGCAAACGAAGAGTGACCATTTATTTTTTAAATTTGTAGGTCCTCTAACCCTTTAAAATCGTAAGGTTGGTCGTGTCCTAGCTTGCATAAAGAAAGGATCCGTGGCAAAGCTTTAAAAGGTGCAAGCTCCATAAAAAATGGCATCTTAGATGAGATATCCTTATTATATGGTTGGCACGAGCAGTTTTAACGCGAAGTTCAAGCTCATTAAAAAATAAACATAAGCAATGAGCAAATGTTTCCCCCTGAGTTTAAGCTCATTAAACAATGAACCAATTTTCCGGTAAATAACCATTGTGAATGCATTATCATCAGCTTTTGAGCCTTGGTCATGTTCTCATCATCACCTCCACTCTGTTTTTTAGCCGATCATTCACCTCCATTTGATTGTTTACCCTTTCGAGGAACATCTGCGAAGAGTGATTCTATTAGCCATCCTTGTGACACTGCCATGATTGGAAAATTCTAAACTTTACTTGGAATCTACTGCTACCCGAAATTATCACTCATTCCTCGAAAAACGAGTCTCCTTTAAGCTATTTTCAACTAACTCATAAAATATGAAAAGATTGTCGAGCAATTAACCTCTCCAGCTCGTTAAAGTCATCGGAAGTGCTATCCCTGCTCTAGATTTTAATCTTTTTGGACTTGAGGGATTATTACACAAAAAGATCGAGTGCTTGTCTTGTTCGGCTCGTTAAAATTACTGAACATTCATCCCTTTCGTATTATTTTACGCTTTTTCAGACTTAAAGGATTATATGATGAAAAAGAACCTTTGGACTTTTCTTTCCATCCCTTCCAGACTCTCTAAAATTGAAAAGGACCGAGTTATCTTTGTTGCTAAACTTGTTAAAACCGAATAGCGACAAACTCGTCCAAATGGACGAGAATGAGTTTCACTGTCGCTAGGCTCGTTAAAATATAGCGACAGGTTCACCCGAAGGGCGGATTATAGAACAAGCATATGTTATCCTCCTCAAGCTTGACAAAAATAAAGAGGTACTGGTCAGCAATGACTAGGGAAAATTGGGAAGAAAACTTCAAAAAACTTTATTGGTAGCAAGTCGCTCTTGAACACGACAATTTCTCTCTGCATCCGAGCCGGGTTGGGTTGTTCCGTTCACTGGTCATATCACCATTGACCCATCACACCATCCATCTTTGGGGTTAATGTTACCAATCCATCATCAGTGTCACCGATATGTTCAAGAGAAGTCATTCAGAGAATTCACCTGTGTCTCACCCACTGCAATACATTCACACTCCATTCTTTCATGACCGCCACCTTGAATCCTATATCATCAGATCGTTTTCACCTCCAAAATCATTTGCTTCATTCCGTGTCGTAGATGTGGGATTCATTAAGGCCCTCCTACGATGGGTCACTTCTTGTTGACATCAGCTCATTATCCAAGAAAGTTCGACAATAGGAACAACCCTTTAGTACTTTGAAGCTTGCATGCCTCAATGGCAAGTTTCTCACTTTCGGCGACAAGTTTACATTAATGGCCTTCAACCGAGAGATTTTGTGTGGTGTTCGACGCCAAGTCCTTTTTCACACCGCGTGAATTGTAGTGTAGTACCTTGAGGGTCATTGTCATTATTGGTGAGTCCTCTCGTGCCTGTTAACAACTTACATCATTGGCTCGTAATCAGGTGATGTCTTTCCATGTTCAACTCCAGAACATTTTTCACGTGGATCGACTTGTACTCTGAGTGAAGATTGAATGCATTTTGAAGACCTTGGATCTAGTTTCATCCATTCGGGCTACGATATATTCATGAATATAAAGACATGAAATGTACATCATTGTCGAACAAATGATCATCCAAATCAAAGGATGATGAGTCTGAATCATCAGTTTGCTACACAGACGATTGTCTGTCCTATGTACATGAAAATGAATTTATAAAGCTGAGCACGGGAATGCTCGCCTCAGCTAGATCATGAAAAATATTATGAAGATAATGTATTGTATTGTATCTTATTACAGGTTGCCTCCCAACTCGAAAAAACTTCGGATCCTCATGGTAAAGCATTTCACCTGACATCAAAAGATTAATGACCTCATGCTTTAGGGGGCAACTGCTATAGAATTTTTGGGCACTACAACCCAAATCATAAATGTCCATAAATTGAGGGCTTCTAAGTCCCTAAAAATGTTTCTTCACTACCTAAAGGAACAAGGTCAGCTGATTACATCATCTCCCAGAAGTTCTCCACTAAAAACTTCTTAGAAATGGTCAAACCTAGACCATACTGAATACCCAGTGCAAAGGGTACGATGCGTATTGTTAGCCTCCTACTGCAGTAGGTTAATCATCTTTCATTATTGACATTTTTACATGCCAAATATGTCATCCTTTGCATGCTGCAGTGTTCCATATTGCTACAGAATGCCAAAGAAGGATGCCATGAGAATGTGCCAGTTCAAGTGCCACTGTTGTGTTCCAATTTTGATGTACTAGTCCATTTTTGAATAATTTTCTGTTAAAGGGAGGTCCAAACAGTTTAATCTTGGTCTCCCTAGGTTTCAATTTCCTGTTTTAGAATATAGAGAATGAATATCTGTCCAAATAGCTTAATCTTGGCATATTCTTAGACAAGTAGAGAAGCAAGGGTGCTCAACAACTTAATCTGAGCCCTTGGATGAAATAAGTGTAGATGTATATAGGAGGACAGAAAAAGAAAAAGTTGAAAAGCTGGGTCTGCACGTCTAAGTGCACCCAAACCAAAAAGAAAAAAATATGCTAGGTAAGTAGGCTGGGTAGGTAGTTCTGAGGTTGCAGAATGTTGATTTGTGATCAATTTCATGTTTTCAAGTGTCATATCTATTCAGATCACAATTATCAAGTAGTTTCCATTTGAAGGACTCAAGTGAGGCATGACTAACTTCCCCCTTCTTCCTTATTCCCCAAATCACTCACTAACTTCCCTAAAGAGATCAAGATCTGCTTGATGCCTCTTAGTTTCATCATTTTCCATATCATTCACTTTGGTAAAGATCTACTTTACTCAAGGAATGTTCACACTTCCTTCATGGACCATCTTCCCCTAATAGCCTAAGATTCACGTACTTAGCACTTTCTTATCACCTGTCATATTAACTATTAACTTTTACTATATAGCTCCCTATCTATTTCCCCTTCCCCTACTGAAACTATGTTAATAACTCCCCTATATACTTATCCCCTCCCCCTGGTTGAAAAATAACCATAAGTATCCCTTGGGAATTACTAAGTTTGCCTGAAACTTAGTAAGAACCCTCATGTTGTTGATAAAAACCCCTTCCAAATGCATTGAGACTCACTCCTATGCATAAAAACCCTCTTTCCTCCCTTATCCTAAAGTCATGCATGAAAATATTTTACCCCGCGCACATTCAACCCCAAAAACCCACTTTTCCTAAAGTTTTATACCCCCGCCAAATTAAAAATTAAAATTAATTGGCGCGCGGGCCCTTCCTTATCCATCCGCCACCTCGTCTTACCCGCCAGTCATCCGATCGCTAGAGCCCGAGATCTGCGGTGGGCTGGTCTTTTTGTGCCCTGACATGCCGAAGGTTAGCGCCCGGGACATTGGCGGTTTTGTCGTCGTACTCCCGCCACGCGTCGCCCTCCCGGCTGTGGCAGAGCCCCCCCTGCCAATACTGCCCAGGCGCAATAACGGTGCGCTACAAACCAGAAACCGCCCTCCCCTTGCGTGACGTAAGCACCATGTCACCTGCCACATCACTGCCACCTCACCCCTTCCTGCCTGCGTCGGCCTGCCACTGTACTGCCATGTCATCACCCTGTCATACTGCCATGTCATCACCCTGCCGTAGTGCCACATCATCACCCTACCGTACTGCCACGTCACCCTGCTGATGTCATCATGCTGACATCATCCACCATACCGCTGACATCAACAGCTGAAAAAATCGCGCAAGTGCGAAATCTAAGCTTCGGAAGCCCATAATGAAATTTTGAGGCAAAAACCACGCATCGCTACGGGAAATGGGCCAAATTGGGGAATTTTTGGGGAATCTTTTGATTCCTCAGCTGTTTTTGTGCCGAAAAGGGAAAACAAGGTCCGATTTTGCAGTTTTTAGCATATCAGCATAAAGAGAGAGGCCCGATTCAGGCATTAAAGAGTATTAGAGCAAATGTGAAGCCAAAATTCATGTCAAACAGTATCAGGATGCGGCAAAGTGTATCAGTGGGGATTTTCTCAGTGCTCAAAGCAGATAAAGCATTAAAGAACCCTCCAGCAAAGTCAACAAAACAATAGATGCCATTAAAGAGCTGTCAAATCATACTTATTGCACATCAAACTCACATAACATCAGTGGACCAAAGCTCAAAGCACAGCTATTGCAAAAGCACTGCACCAAGTCACAGAGGACACTACATTAACTCTTTTTGATCCAGCTGCTTCTGGCGCAGCTTAAGAGATATTTACTTGCATTTAGTTTTAGCACAAGTTTAGGTTTAAAAAGTTTTTTCCGCAGACCTGTTTAGGTCGGTTGTAATAAATGTTTTGGATACTTACCCTATATATACATCCCTGAACAATGTAATGAGGGTTTGTTTTTTTTGGTTGGATGTTTTGCTTAAGCAGAGACTTGCACTGTATATCTGATAATTTCTATAATCAAAGACTACTTACGAGCTTGGAGAATGAATTGTTTATTGTGTTTAATGGTTGAAGAGTGACTGTGGAATTCTTGTACTGGTACATGACCCAATAAGTGCTTCTTACCTCTGTTTTCCATTCATAAATCATTATCTAAATAGCAGAAAGAAATATTAGTTTAGAACTTGTTTAATTGCACTCTATGCTCAATTTCTGCTATTTCTTTATGTTTTTCATCTGTTTTAGGCATAAATATGAATTCCACATGGCTCATATTTGCCCTAATTCACCATGTATGACAGTTATCCAGGGATTGTTAACTGCCCCTAGATAGAGCTCATTTTCCTTCCCTCTGTTAAGTTGATTGAGAGATTCTTAATTGCCTCTCATTCCTTACATTTCACTGCATCTCTTTAGCTTGAAGGTTATTTCATGTGCAGCTACCTTGCTCCATGTTCCTCTTGTGATCAAGAAAGCATACCTGCAGTCCTACTCCTTGACTCCATGCCCAATGGTTTGAAACTTACCACACTATGCATTGCCTCTTTACTTGAAAGCATCTTCCTTCCATCCAAACACCATCCAAATATAAACAAAACCCATTGAACCCAATAACTAGCCTAAAATCATCATCAACAAAGCTAAATCATCAAGAGAGAGCCCTCTCTGATTGCACGTGGGCTAGAACCTGCAATCCAAAGATTTGTTTGTGGTTACCTCGGCCGTATCCCTCCAGGAGCTTAGAGAAAACCTGAGTGATAACATAATGGCGACTCCAGTGGGGAACTCCTCAGAAAATCTCACAAAACCAGTTCGAAGCTCCGCAGAGGAAAAAAATGACCTTTAAAAGTTTATGTCTAACCTGTATTGTTAGAAAAATTCCCAAAAAAACAAGTTAGAAGCTGGCTCCCAAGAAGCATTCGTGTTATACAAGATCAAATCTGGACCCAAATCCCTCGGCTATTTTTGAAAACCCCAATATAATTCCTAAGATCCTTAGAAAACAAGAGCAACAAGAAGGTTTGACTGCTTCTAGTCCTGAAACAGTTTAGCATAGCCATTTTGCAACCCCTATTAAAGTTCTGTTTCATTCAAACCCTACTTCCCCTTGTTCATCATCCACTTCTACAAACCCTGTTTCCACACCTCCATTCACTATGCATACCACCACTACTACTCTGATTATCCCAGTTACCCAGTTGTTCCACTTATCCCTGTCGTTCCACTTATCCCTGTTAATATGGCTAATAGATATGCACCTTTACAGATGCCTGCTAATCCCGGGGCTATGCCTCAGGATTACCAGACTAAAATTACTTATTTTGATGGCACAAATGCCTGCACATCCCTTCAGCATACAAAGAAAATGTAGGATTAATTTGAGAGTTATGAGATTGACGATGATAGTGTGAGAATGAAGATTTTTGTCCAAAGTTTGACCAGTGATGTCAGGACTTGGTTTAGAGCACTCCCAGCCAATTCCATAGCAGACCCTGAAGCCTTATATCAGTCATTTATCAATAGATGGGAGAAAAAGAAAGACCCCTTGCACATATTATCTGAGTATGACACTATCAAAAGAGGCCCTTAGGAGACAGTTTTGGACTACTGTGGAAGGTTCAATAATGTTGATAATGCAATACCATAGAACTTAAGACCTCCACCTGATCTTTCCTTGTACAAATTCCCTAATGGTTTTGATGCTGAAATGGCTTATCAGTTAAGGGAAAGAGCCCCTCAAATCCTTGTAGAAATGCAAAATGTTGCTGTTAGTGTGGAGGCGAACCTAATTGCCAAAAGAAACAGAGCTAGAACCAAGAGAAAAACTACCTTTAAGGAAGAACCCTCAGCCTTAGACCAGAAGTTAGATGTTATTATCAATGGCATGCATAGGCTAGGAGACATAGTAGAAAGTGTTGAAAGGAAATCATCATGGGAAGGACAACAACCCAACACCATAAGGAACCCAAACTTCAGGAAAAATCAAACCACAAATGCTGGAAGGGCTAGTCCCGACCATGATATTAGGCCTCCTTTCCAAGAAAACTACGCAGAGGCATCCACATCCAGTGAGCCCATAGAAGAGACTCACATGAACTTGATAGATTCAAAAAATGAGCAACAAATCTTTCTCACTCAAGAAGACCAAGACTACCCTGACGTAAAACAATTTCAGACCAAGATGGGAGAGTCTTTTGATTTTAAACAAGGTTATGATTCTGTTGTATATGAGGTCCACAAACAATATAAGCTGAGAACAAGAACCATTGAAGTCCCTGCACCAACCAAAGCAAAGGACAGCAAATAGCCCAATAAGATTAAAGGCAAGGTTGTCATAACAGAACCAGCTGATATTTCTGTCCCAAACCCGCATCAAGTGACTGTAGAGGACATATCAGACATACAGCCTCCTATTGATAAGCCTCTACCTCCTTCTTCCTCAAAAGAAAATTTGAACAATAATCCAAAAAACCTTCCCAAAACAGAGATGTCACAAACTGTCATTCACCATAACGTAGACAGTCAAAAGGAAAACACAGAAAGTATTCTTGGAAAGGAGAAATCTGCTACTACTAATGCAAATATTCCATTCAAAAAACCATTTAATTTAGAAGCAGAGAATGGAAAACTTAAGATATCCATCCCTCTTTCAGAACTGGCCAAACATGATGTGTATAGTCAACAAATTCAAAGGTCACTTCAACTACCAGAGCTTAGGGATGATGTAAATGTTTTAGATGATACCCCTGCGCTGCTGTTTTGTCCAGAAGTTAATGGAAAAGCAACATACGGATCTGTTCCACCCTTTTATGTCAGTCTGCACATACATGAAAAAGTCTTGCACAATGCTATGTTTGACTCAGGTGCCTCACACAATCTTATGCCCAAAGCTATAATGGAAAAGCTAAACCTTGATGTCACAAGACCCTACAAAGATCTATACTCCTTTGACTCAAGTCAGGTCAAGTGTTTAGGCTTAGTCAAAGACCTTTATGTGTCTTTACTCCAATTTCCCAACAAGACAATCCTAACGGACGTTGTAGTTGCTGACATCCCAACAAAATATGGCATGCTCCTATCAAGATCATGGGGAGCAAAACTTCGAGGATCCCTCCAACTCGACCTCTCTTATGCCACTATTTCTGTCTTTGGACAACCAAAGAGATTGTACAGAGAAACACTCATGAAGTATGTGGTGAGTAGTGAGGAGAAGCCCCAAAATTTTCCAATTTATTCAATCCATTCTGATATGGATTCATTTATTCTTTTTAGTGATGACAACAATCCTCCAACTAATGAGAGGCCTTTAGCTTCAGAGCTAGAGACATGCATAAATGAAGAACCGGTTTCCCATGCCCATTAAATAGTCACAACAGTCAAGGCAGCCAGTAAACAAGAAGAACCTCCTCAGACAGAAATTTTAGATCTGCCCAATCCTAAAATGAGAAACTCTGGATACAAACCAAAAACAAGAAATTACATGGTATTTAGAGTTTGATGGTTCTGTCAACAAGTTAGGAGCAAGGGCAGGTGTATGGATTCACAATACACATGACAATCATGTAGAAGGCCATGCCTACAGACTAAATTTCAGATGCACCAACAACATGGCAGAGTATGAGGCTCTCCTCTTAGGCCTAAAATTGCTCAAAGTCCTAGGAGATACAAAAGTCTCCATTCTAGGTGACTCTGATTTAATCATACAACAAATGAAAGGTAACTTTGTTACCAATGACAATAGAATGAGGGCCTATAGGACTACTGCAACAGAAATACTTAATACCTTCGCTGAATCCAAGCTTGCCAAGATTTCTAGAAACCATAACATTCATGCACACAGCCTAGCCACTTTTGCTAGCACATGCAAACTTCCCTTTGAGCCAAATCACCATTTTACTGCTGAGATAAAACATAGGCCCACTGTTCCTAACAATATTAGAGATTGGAAAGTATTTGAAAATGATGCCCAGATTAACAATTTC
>APFE031527989.1:0-31114 GCA_000404065.3 Pinus taeda
ATCAAATATTTTATAATTATAAAAATATTTTTCTATTCTTTTGAAAAATATATTCCAATTTTCTGATTGGAGAAGTACAATGAAGTGATTAATTTTATGGGTTTACAAATATATTTGTCAGAAATAAAAATTTAATTAAAAAAATTAGGTTATAACTACCATACCATATAAACATATATTTAATATCTTGTACCATAAGTCAATTAATTATTAGTTTCCATATTATTGTATTGGACTTCACCCCTTATCTGCCTATTAAAATATATTAATAAGTTAATTAATTGTTAGTTTTCATATTATTGTTTTGGACGTGTACGGATTCTTTGATCTCGTTGTAGCATTAAATATCAATCACCTATCAAACGAATCTCTAGAATGCATCTAGATGGGTGGAATCACCTCTGTTTGTGCTTAAATCAAAGACTTAGTTTACAAAGTAGATATGACAGTGTTTTTAAGTACTAAGGTGTCATGTTCCTCATTGAAATTTTACAATGATAATAAGATATGCAAAAATGAATAACACAAATAAATTCAGAAACGCATACACATAAACCACAAATTTCTGCAAATCTCCCAACCGGGCAATTTTTATTAATAATATCTATCGTGGTATGAGTTGGAGAAAATGAACCTGGGTTTTCACAAGGAAAGGTACAAGCACCAAGTAATGAGTATGAGAAAGCCCAACGGCGCTAATAACCAGCTCCAGAACTGCGTTGTTGCTCCAAAACTACATTGTTGTCTAACTTCGCCCCCAGATTTTCCCCCTCTAGAGTGCCCACAAAATTCTAGGAATTTGGGATTGTGATCCTTGCCCAAAACCCAGAAAAACCGAAAGAGAGTTTCCCTTGGTTCCAACCTTCAAAAGTTGACCCTTCATAGCATGGCCCTCCTCCAAATACGAATTATGTTGTTGTCATTGATCCTGTTAATATCTGCACTCGCAACTCCAGCAACCCTCCTCAAATAGCCCTCCAAGTGATCTCTCAGTTCCCCAGCTCCAAAATCCCCGGGATAATGTTGCCCCAAAAAATCTCACCCCAATCACTACACAATCATGGAGGAGATACACAATCCTGCATGTGATGAAATGAGAGCTATGTATGGGATGGCCCTCTTGTCTATAGATGCCTTCTACACTCTTGAAAATGGTGAAGGGATGCTCCTTCAGCTTCTTTGGGATAATTTCCCTACAACCCTACTCTCCAAATGGCTAGTGAATTCACCCTCTACACAGTGATGGTTCCTAGACTGCGTGTTACGCTCCAGAAATGCATATGACCTGCAACCGATGCTTCTTTCGGTCTTGGTGATGAAGGAAAACCTTCCTTGGGTGGCACTCGAAGTCCACCGAAGAAAGGTTGAGCTTCTCTCCTTAGGAATCTCATGTGATGAACAACACAATGTTGGCTCAGTTGAACAATTAAGGCAAGTTTGATTTTTAAATAGATAAAAGACCCCTATTTCTCCCTCATAACTTCCTTTTATAATTGTTGGGCATGCATTTCATGTGGGTCCCTCCACTAATTTGATTTTCCTCAAGGAATTTGAATTCCTTCTTCCCCAAGTGCATACTTTATGTGGGCACGACAACACACTGCCATGCATCCACGTGCTCACCTACAAACCACTGCTCAATGGTGCATTCTCCTACATCCAACTGAATGTCATGATCTCGAACTCAGATAGTATGTGTCAACCAGCACCATACCAGTATCGCCTCCACTGTCATATCACCGTACCTTTTGACACATGGGACTCGCATCCAAATCCTCCCTGAGAGACATAAGAGGAGAATCCTCGTATGTACCAGTGGTGACGCCACCACTATGCTACTCCTCGGTGACTGTTGAGTCCCAACTATCTATAGAGAGTATTTGGTCCCAAACAAGGCACTATCTGGTGGCCTGCTAATGCCACCTCCTCCAAAAACTCCTGCCGGAGAATGTTGATCATCTGGTTATCCCATGAACAACCATCATACCAAAATGACCTAGGGAGTCCCCTCACAAACTAACGGGCCACTGACACTGAATAAGCTCCCCTAATGAATGCTTGTGCTCAACAGCTGGGTCAAATATTCCACTAATGTTGTAGTCAATCTACATATTATATGGTAAGGCGTAGGTTGTCCTAGTTAGATCCTAATGCCAACCTTGGCCTCTAGTATCCCTGATGCCTAAACGTGCCTGCTGACTCTCACCTCAACCTATGACCAATACCATATGCTTAGCCCACTCCATCAAGCACCAAATCAAAATCTCTCACCATCCAACACCAAGGGAAAGATCAATAGCGTAAACTCTCGTACACTAAACTAACCCTATATCCTACCGAGGACCCACCCTAGCAACACATGCCACCTCATCTTACCATCTTGGTCAACACATAAAATATGTCGAGGTGACTTTGCCTCTCCCTCTCTAATGTGTAGCAGTAACCTGCTAGTTCTACTGGCCTCATCTATGCATGTCTTAGTAGGGTTGCCCCATTGCTCCAATGTGCACTCCAATTGAACCGTTAGGGAGGCCAACCGTTCCCCAACATGAGTCATTTCGGCTATTGGCTCAACAAAAACTGCTCTCATGCGTCTTGCACTGTCATGGCCTTCTTTCTTGATTCTACAAGGCTATCTCAGAACTGATGAAACTATGGAGGGCGACTATCCTCTGTAAGGTTGGTCACCGATTTGGACCCCTCGTCTCTTCTGGTACCTCCTCGATGAAAAGTATGCCTTCAGACACCTCATCAACCTGTTGTGGGCAACCATCGTCTAGAAAATGGGTCATAGCACTAGGTACCTCATCAATTATTGACATCTCATCAATAGATAGCCCTTCGAGTGTATGCTCTACTCCCTCAACTGAGGTGTCAGCTGGAGCTACCAAAGAGGCCCCCAACAATTGTGACTCTTGTGCCACATCAGGTCTATCGATGTGCCCCTCACCATCCTTAATGTCCTCTTGCTCACCACCTCCTCAAGCTCTTGACATCTAAATCCCAGTCTCCACCAGTAGAAGCGCCCCCTGGTCTCACCCTCTAACCGTCCTTGTCCTTCCCACTCCCTTTGAGGGGGTCTAGCGTCCTTTTAGTCAAATGTGTCCATGAGCCTCTGTGTGAACTTGGTGTAGGATGTTATATGTGCATGAACCAAAGGGATCAACCCTCGATACCACCACTCCATAGTATCTCAATCCAAGTGAAAATTGGCATGTCTAATACCATCTGCCTCCTTCATGGGATTTAGCCGGAAATATGTGTCTAGTTCTTGTAACCATATTCTGACATAACTCTTAGATGAGCCATCAAAGTGGGTGAGGGTCATTTTTCCTTCAATGTTATTCAATATCCCTTGACCCATGGGCTTGTCTATGGTTCACCCATGACAGTGCATACACACCCAAGTCTTGAATAATATTGTTGGAAACCCCACAACCGACCAAGATCATTCTATGAGACCACTATAATGTTCCTATTGGAAATTTTATAACGATAAAAAGTAATGCAAAAATGAATAAAAAAAATTAGAAATTCATAGACAAACCAAAATTTATGCAAATCCCCAAACTGGGCAATTTTTATTAATAATATTTGTTGTGGTACAAATGAGTTGCAAAAAGTGCACCTCAGCTTGCACAAGGCAAGTTACAAGCACCAGGTGATGAGTATGAGAAAGCCCAATAGCTGCAATAACCAGCTCTAGAAAACTGCGTTGTTGCTCTAAAACTACACTGTTGTCTAACTTCGCCCCCTAATTCCCCCCCTCTAGATCGCCCGAAAAATTCTAGAAATTTGGGATTGTGATCCTTGCCCAAAACCCAGAAAGATTTTCCCTTGGTTCCAACATTCAAAAGTTAACCCTTCATATCTTGGCCCTTCAAATACTAATTATGTTGCTATGGTTCATTCGATCAATATTTGCACTCCCAACTCCAACAATCATCGTCAAAATGGCCCTCAAAGTTATCTCCCAACTCCCCAGCTCCAAAATCCCCGAGATAATGTTGCCCCAACAAATCTCACTCTAATTACTACGCAGTCATGGGGGGATGACACAGTCCTCCGTGTGATGAAATGGGAGCTACGTATGGGATGGCCCTCTTGTTTGTAGTTGCCATCTACACTCCTGAAAATGGTGAAAGGATGCTCCTCTAGCTTCTCTACACAATTTCCTTACAACTCTACTCTCCAAATGGATAGTGAATTCACCCTATGCACAGTGATGGCTCCTGGATTGCTTGTTATTCTCTAGAAATTCTTATTACATGCAACTAATGCTTCTTTCAGTCTCGGTGGTGAAGGAATTCCTTCCTTGGGTGGTGTTGTACCTTAAGAAACCAATTTCCTAGTTGTGTAGAAATTGTGCTTAGGACAATAATGTTTATAATTATTGTCACTTGTTTGTCACTTAATTGTATGTTTTATTCTCAAATCAAGGACCTGAAAGACTTGGTTTTAAACCCTCAATACTTAGGTGACATGAAAATATCATAATTCCATTTGATTGTTGAATATAAATGATGAATGAAGAAAGCTTGAAGAAGTCATAGATAATATGTTGTTTTACACAGACTCTACTATATGTGACACTTGGAGAAGTTAAACATAATATGTTGTCTTACACAGAAACTACTATCTGTAACTTAGAAGAATGCCAGAGGTGGGAACTTCAAGTATAGGAGTGATTTTTTAAGGGATTTTAAATTCATTTACATAAGAAAATAAAGACCTTTAGCTTCATTAGCATACTTAAAAGAAGAAAACATTCAATGACACATAATAGAGGAGTCACAAAATCATACACAACAATGTGTGGAAAACTTTTGATTCTTTCATTAATCAACAATTGTATCAGGAATACAGTGGCCTAGTCTCCAGGTTCTCCAAAATTTGAAACCCTTCTCTGTAAACTTTCTTCTTTTTATACATTATGAGATAGTTGGTAATCACCAAAAATGTCAAACTACCTAACTATCCTCTAACTTCTTTGAAGTAAAAGTTATTACAGAATATTACATAGAGGGTAAAAGACACCTCATTCTCAAGAAAATAAAATAATAGGAAGCAACATAAATTAGAAAGTGATGGTTGTTCATTGTTCAAATCTATAGCTTGAGCCCATGGTTCTACTAATGTATCTTTGTGTTGCTCTATCATCCATTAATGGAGTAGTGTATGAAGTTGCAGGGTATGGTCAGTGACGTGGGAAATTAACAGATGAAAGCGGTGGAAGATGTGGAATGAGAGACATGGGGTGGAAAGCTTTGGGAGCTCACTGCGGGGGTAAAGAATGTATGGGAGCTTCAACAAGGTTGAACCCCCGTAGTAATTTCTAGCCACACTTTTTGGTCAACCATGCTAATGTCACAGTCAACAGTGAGGGTTGAGCTTTAATTAACCTTCGTGCTCATTGCTTCCTCGCAGCACACCTCAACATACTTATCAAACTATTGCTCAATCATGCCTCTTGAACCTGCATGACCTTTAGACAATGGATCGGTTATTACAGAACTCAAAAAATTAAAACTCTGGTTCATAAACCTATCACATCCGCCTTTTCAATGCCCATTTGACTCCCATACGGAATTTATAGGAAGTAAAACTGCCAGTTAATGATTTATCAGGTTCAATTTTAAAGATAGAACCTAATTACCTGCCGACCCGATATCCGCCGGTGTCATACGGACCTTATAGGAAATAAAATGTACCAGTTAATGATTTATTGGGTCTAATTTAAAATATAGAACCTGATTACCTTCCGACCCGATATTCTGACCCAATATTTGGCCCGGACTTCAGCGAATTAAACTGTATTCGATACACCATTGTGTCCAATATTCAAAATAAACCCCATTCTAGTTAACTACATAATTTTCATCGGATCTGTGGCCTGTTAATCAGATGGCCCAGATCCTCTCACAGGTTTATCACTTTCAAAGACATTGATAATATAAAATCAACCATTTCTTTCAAATCTTCGCATTTCTTTTTATTTCCGTTATAACATAATATTTTATTTTTCTTTCATATTTTGATAGAACTAAAAATAAAACTATGCTACAACATCTGGCTCCACCTAGGGATAGTGATTTTTCCATAGAAGTACTAAGAATCGTAGATCATTTCCTTAACCTCGGGCATGGAGTCATATATTACTTAACCAATTCAAATTCTATGGCATTTGTACACTGAATTCACTCTGGTATCTACAATGATAGGATGCTTATGCTTCAAAACTGGTACTAATACTTGAGGTACTGCCCCTTGATAGGAAGCTGTAGAGTTTCACCATCAATATTCTCAAGAAGAAAAGTGTTATTGGACCTTGCTTCAACAATTCTAAAAGGGCCATACCAGAGAGGATCAAACTTCCCATGCTTACCCTTATCTTCTCTTCTGGTATCCCATTTTAATACTAGGTCTGCAACTGTAAAGTCAATCTCCTTGGCTTTTTTGTCAAAAATACTTTTCTTCTTTGATTGATACATAATCAGGTTGTCTCTTACCTTGTCCCTGTTTTCACTTAGCTCCACTACTTTATTCATTCTTCTTATCAAAGCATTGAGTTATTCTTTTACCTCCTGAATCATTGCAATCATAGGCTTCACAAGTTGACTTGGAAACAAAGCCTAAGTTCCATATACTAATTCAAAAGGTGATTTTCCTATGGATCTCCTTGTAGTTACTCAAGCAGCCCAAAGAGAAAACTTCAACTTAGAATCCCAATCTTTCTGATTCTCTGTAATAGTTTTCTTAAGGATCCTCATCAATGTTTTATTTGTTGATTTAGCCAGACCATTTCCTTATGGATGATAACCTATTGAATGGGATAAAATAACATTGTACTTTTGTCAAAAAGCATTAAACGTGCTCAAACTAAAGACTTGAGCATTATTTGTTATGATTTTGACAAGGCATCCAAATCTGCTAAAAATATTTTCTTCTAAGAACTTCATCACCACCTGGTCATTTGCCATTTTAGTAGGAATAGCTTCTACCCGCTTGGTGAAGTAGTCAATAGTTGTAAGAATCCGCCTGTGCTGTCCAATTGAAGGTGGGTTAATCTCTCAAACAAAATCGAGACCCCATTGTCTGAATGGTTCTTCTATGAAGACTAGGATCAAAGGCAAGTGAGCTAGCCTCTTCTTCTCAGCAAAAAATTGACGTTTTTGACAAATTTTGACAAATTTATATGTATCACCAAATAAAGTGGGCCAATAAAATCATGCTTGAAGGATTTTATGTTCGGTAACCTTCCGACTGTAATGTCCTCCACATAAACCCTCATGATAATCTTTGATTGTCTCTGTAAGCTCATCTTCTGTTAAACATAGAAACAAAATTCCTACAAGATCCTTCCATTATAATTTTCCTTCCACAATCATATATGGTTGTGATTTGATCTTTAATGCTCTATCTTTGTTCTATCCAAGGATTGGGGATAGGAGAGAAAACAGAAATAATGAACTATATGTTTGTACCATTCTGAACATAAAAATTTATACCTTATCTTCATACCTAGATCTAGCTTTTCTTCACTTCCTTCAGTTGTTCCTTCATCCACAAGTGTCAGCAAGTTGATTCCCAATGCCTGAAAGTTCGATTCTATCAACATTTTTTCCAATCCTTGCCCTTTCACCAACTTTGTGGGTTTTATATCCAAGTCATACTCTTGGATCTTGGCTATCCATTTTCCTCTTTTGCCTTCTACATCACCCTGTACTAATACATCCTTTACTGCAGCATTTGGCACATAAGAAATGATCTGTGACTGCAACACATAAGTTCTAAAGGATTTTAGGGCTTTTACCAAAGGATACACCCACTTTTCAAGAATATTATACTTTAGCTCAGCATCCCTGAGAATCTTGCTAAAGAATGCAATAGGTTGCTCCTTCTCTTCATCATTCTTCTGCAACAAGACCATAGCTATTGAATTCGGTGATGCGAATGAAAAAAACTTGAAAAGGCTTTTGATAATCGGGGCTGATTAAGACTAGAGTTGCTTGCAATGCTTCTTTAATCCTGGAAAATTATTCTCTGGCTTCCCTAGTCCAATGCACTTCATTCTCCTTCTTCAACATATTAGTAATTTCTTTTACAATTTCTGCATAGTTGGACACAAATCTCCTTAAAAAGTTTATTTTTCACAGAAACTTTTGAATATCCTTTTTACTTCTAGGCAGTGGTATTTTTTGCTTAGCTTGTACTCTTGTTGGATCTATCTTCACTCCATATCTAGAAACAATGTGCCCCAACAATTTGCCCTCTTTCGAAGAAAAAATGGATTTCTTGGGATTTAAGGAAAGCCCAAATCTTCTACACTTTTCAAAAGTCCTTTTTAGATGGTCCAGATGTTCTTCATCAAACTTTGAGAAAATAGTAATATCATCCAAATATATTACTACAAACTTATCTCCCACAAAAGAAATGTCCATAGCCCTCTGAAATGTAGCACCTGCCTTCATCAATCTAAAAGGCATTCTAGAATATATAAAAGTTCCCCAAGGAATTGTGAATTCCGTCTTCTTCTGATCTTCTCTATCCACAACCACCTAGTTATACCCAAAGAACCCATCCAACATTGACATTCTAAAAGATCTTGTTACCTTTTGTAGCACATGATCCATTTTAGGCAATGGATAATTATCGTTCAAGGAAGCCCTGTTGAAATTTCTGAAGTCCACACATAACCTTATCCTTCCATTTTTCTTTCTTATATGCACTAAATTAGACACCCAGATAAAGTACCTAAGTGGAACTATTATTTTGGCATAAAGCAACTTTTTGACGTCTTTTTCAATTGATGGTAGAAGCAGAGGATTTATTTGTCTAAGCTTTTGTTTAAAGGGTTTAATTCCCTTTCTTAAGGGGATCTGATGCTGAATAATATTTACATTGTATGTTTTGAGATCCTCATAGGACCAAGCAAAGACATCAACATAGTCCTTGAAGAGTTTAATATATCTCTCCTGGTAATTAGGTGAAATTCCACTGAATAATTTGACTAGCCTGGGCTCCTCCTGACTTCCAATATTATGATCTTGAATGTGTTCATCCTGTGAATTTTTTTCTGAGTTGATAGCCACATCATTGGGATTAAAAAGCCTTTCAAGAGGGACAAGTCCCTTTGGCAGAATATTATCTTTTGATTGAAAAACTTTTTGATTTGCTATGAAATTTTTAAAACCACTAACTTCTGCAACTTCTATTGTTTCATCTTCATCCTGATCAATTTTTGTGCCCTGAAACTCTTCAACCATAGTAAAAAATTCTTTATTCTACTGATCGTCTTCAAAAACTTGCCAATATTTAACATTATTAGGAACATAAGATTTGCGCCTCCTCATATCTTATTTTTGGATTAATGGGAGGCCTAAAAGTACTAGTAGCCACAACCAATGAATTTGCTAATCTTTTCCCATCCCTTGGAATAAATTGAATGTTAAAATATTTAAAAAAATTCTCAACCAAATCCCATACTTCATTTTGGTATGCCCTAAGCTTAGGGTGTTTTTTCTGACAATGATTTTTTATTTGTTTTATAATCAGCTCCAAACATCCGAAAGTAGATATTGACTTAATTCCCATATTTTTAGCTGTTTACAGAGCAATAATCAAGGACTCGTATTCCTCCACATTGTTTGTTGCTTCAAACTCCAATTTAAAAGAGAAATGGAACATATTACCTCTAGGTGCAATTAGAAGGAGACCAACACTTGTTCCTTCCCTAGAATAGGCTCCATCAAAGAAGCATTTCCACACCCCTTCAGTTTGTAGCTCTGTAATTACATTAGCTAAAGTAATTTGCTTCTAATTATCTTCATCCAACTCTACATTATCATGCATCATGAAGCAAGAAAAGTCATCTTTCTCCTGGCTATATACAAGTGAATTACTTGCTCCATTTTTTGTAGTTGTTTTTACAAATCTAGTTTCTTTGTACAATCTTCTTTCTTCCCCACCAAAAGTCGGTATAACAGCATATGTAAAATCTCGTTTCAGAACACCACCCAATTTGGCCCCCCATGACCTAGATAGTAGCATTCCAAACCTAGCAGGGATATCTACTACTACTACATCCATGACCAAGCTTCTAGCTAGGATCTGGGCTAGTGACACTACCAAATCCTTAATGACCCCTAGACACTTGACCTTGTTTGAATCAAAAGAGTACAAGTCTCTATAGGGTTTGGTAACTTGTAGATTCAGTTGCTTCATCACTGACAATGGCATAAGGATGCGTGAAGCTCCTTAATCAAACATACAATTATGCAAGAGGAAATCATGGATAAATAAGGAAATATAAAAAGGAGGTGTTGAAGGATCTACTTCCTCCACATGTGGACCAAAAACCACTACTGGTTTGTCATCCTGCAGATTTACAGTGTCATTTATATTCACATTCTCTCTTAAATTAATAAACTCTGGAATTTCCCTTTGATAAGCTGGTGTTTTTGCTAATTCTGTAAGAGGAACTTGAATTCTAACTTGTTCCAACTCTTTAGTGAGCTTAAACAAATGACCCTATTTAGCATTCTTTTCATTTTCATCTTCACCTTTCTTTATGACTGAAATTACTTCGGGAATGGAAACAAGTTTCTCCAAAGGAACTTTTCCACTTTGGTCTTGAGAAGACTCACCTTAAAGTATTTGTGTCTTGCCATTTACATTATGTTGTTGCTTTCCTTTATTTACTTGTTTTGCAGGTTGAGATTCTTATGGAGTCGCCTTTGGTGAGGAAGCTGGAACTTGCTGCTCACGTTCATTTTCCTAACTTTTTGATATTTTCCTTGACCTTTAATCATATTTCTTATGTAATTATGCCCGCATAAAATCAGAGAATTTCTTCCAATACTAATCAATTTTATTTTCATGTAAATGGCATCTGTTTCGGCATATTCATACTCTTCTCCTTCAACACCAAGTTCATCTTCATCTATTGCATACAATGTAGAAATTTGATCTTCATGGTCTATGGGGTGCTCTATTACTTCACCAGGATTTTCCTCTATATACAATGGTGCTTGAATCTGATCTTGTTCTTTTCTCTCCTTTTGCAAGATTTGCAAAGGTTGTCTTCTGTATTGGGGATTAAAGTTCTTATTATGTTGTGTTTGCCTCTAGAAATTCTTCTTTTCCAACTCTAACTTCATAAATTTATTTGACAAAGTTTTAATTACATTACTCATATCCTCTAATGTTTGACTTTGAGAGGATTCTATCTTTGCCTTTCCCTTGTCTTGAATAGACTGTCTCTGGTGCTTTGCCTATAACCACTAGTTTTGATTCTATCTCTAATGCATCTATTTGAATCTGATCATGGGTGGGGGATATTCTTTCCCTTAATGTGAATCCAAAATTTGACTCAAATGCCCCTGCAAAAGTTATTTTTTCACTAGCAAGATGAGGCTTAATCTCCACTGGAAGACTACTGTACAATTTATTAAATATTCTAACAAATCCAACTAGAGTTTCATCAGATTTCTTCTTTATAGCATTAAACTCTGTGAGTGAATACCCATGGTATCTTTTTTCTCCCCATCTCTGGGTGAATAAGCGTTCCATCTCTTCCCAAGAAGGAATAGAGTTATTAGGAAGCCCTTTAAACCATTTTATTGCTTCTCCATCTAAGGATTGAACAAAAAGTCTTAGAACAACATCCAGATGTTGAACATTTAGGTTTTTGGAAAATTACAAAATACTGATACATGATTCTCTGTTGTTTGTTCATCTTCCCCTATAAAGCGAGGAAGAATCTTGAGGTATTCTTGTGGAATTTGATTCAATGGTTGTGGCAATTGAAGAGGTGCATACCTATTCATCAAGAATGCAGGCACTGCCATGTTTGCTCCCAAATTTATTGAACGTTGATTAACAACATATGTGAAACCTGACTGAGGGATAAATGGAGTGTGCTGAGGTGGTAATGTAGTTATAGGTTCAGTTTGAATAATTATAGTAGATAATAGTAACGTAGCAGACTCTAAACACTGCTCCTCATAGTTGGGTTCTTGGAATGAATTGGATGTAGAAGGTGACTCTTGATCATATGAATGTTTGGGTGAGAGATGTGATGAATTGTTGTGATCTAGATTTAAACAGGAATACAACAAATTATAGAGATAACCATAAAAACAAAGATGCAGCTAAAATAACACTTCATTTCATTAATGTAAAATACTCAAATATGCTTACAAACAGAAATTGAAATAAACCAGCTAGGGAAATGGTAGCTTATCTCTGAGAAGAGATGTGGTGACTACATGCCTCTGAACTACCTTACAATGAGGCTCAAGGGCCTTTTTTATTATTTAACAATAATAGCAAACCCTAAACAACCAAAACCCTAACCCGAGGAGATGTAAAACCAAGAGTTTATGGGCCCCGTTGGGGTCAGTTGGACAACCAACTTTTTGGGGTTGCGACTTGGTCATATTATCTCCGTTTGACGCGCATGATAATCCATTGGAATGATCTCTCTGAGGACTACGACAAAAAATATGATTTTAGACAAAAAATCATTGGCGGCAGTTTTCCCAAAAAACGTCGTTTAGGTCCTCAAAATGGCTCCGGAAGTTTAGGACCCGAAAAATTGCTAAAAATAGTAAACTGTGCTACAATTAAGGAAACTGAAAAACTAAAAGAAGAAATGGTGGGGGTCCAAGTGGAATTGGCAGGTGGCCACCAATATCCACCTGGATAATTCCTCCTCCCTTAGGAAGCAATGGTCCCCATTGCATTGAGTTCCTCCATGAGATGAGGAAACTTCTGCTGAGCTTGGTCCCTGGTGAGCCACTTGCCCTCGTGAAGGAGTTGGCCTGCTTTGACCGCTCGATACAGTTAGATATTCTGTTTACAAGTGTGCTCGATCTATGTGTCCATGATCCGATTAGTTGCAGCTTGTTTCATGCAATTTGGATTTAACTCTATGGGTGTGATTTGTTCTGCAATGTTGGATGTGTCTAGTAATGGTGGAAAGTATGGCCGAAGGCAGTCCACATTGAACACTGGGTGTAGGCCAAGGAATGGGGGAATGCTTAGCTCAAATGCATTGTCTCCCACAACATTGGTAATCATGTAGGGACCACATCAGAGTGGTCTGAGTTTCCGATAGGCTTCGGTAAGCCGTTCCTTTTGCAAATGCAACCAGACATTGTCACCCACCTAAAACTTGTGTGGCACCCAATGTTGATCATGTCGCTGCTTGTACTTTGCATTTAATTTCTCCAGAATGTCATGGACCTTCTGGAAAATATGTTGGATGTGCTCAATGAAGTTGTTTTCCTTATCTTTTTTGGACTGGACATGAGCCGAATCTATGTGAGTAGCTGCAAATGGCATGGCCACATCAATGGGACATAGTGGCTGGAATCCCAAGCCCTCCTAGAAAGGGTTGTGGCTAGTTGAGCTGTGGAGAGCTTGGTTGTATCTTTCCTGAACATTGGGGAGGCTCTCATCCCATGTGCGTGGATGCTTTGAGTTGTACATGCACAGAATTTGTACGATCATCCTGTTGACAACCTTTGTCTCGCCATCAGTTTGAGGATGGAAGGTTGTGGACATAGTGATTTTGGTGTCTAGCATCGACCAAAGACTGGACCAAGATGTACTGAGGAACCTATTGTCCCAATCTGAGATGATAGACTTTGGGATCCCAAAGTGTACGCACACTCATTCAAAGAATAGTTTAGCAGTGGCTTCTGTTGTGATATTCTTCTTGTAGGTCACATTATGGCCATCTTTGAGAACCTATCAACAACCAAAAAAACACAGTCCTTTCAATGCTTAGTGGAAGGAAGGCCTGACATGTAATCCATGAAGATGGATTCCTAGGGTCAACTAGGGGTAGGTAGTAGGGTATAGAGGCCTTGCCTCTTGATGGTCGGTTCGGCAATGGCAAAGGCAATGCATGATCTGATGTACTTCTCGACATCCTGTCGAAGATTCGGCCCGTAGAAATACTTCTGCAGCACTGCCACCATTTTCTTGACCCTGAAATGCCCAACAGTCCGACTGTAGTGTGCTTGCCAAATCATCTTGGCACACTCGCTTGAAGGAACACAAAAGTGACCTAGGTGGCATAACAGGGCATCTTGGAGGTGAAAATATGGAACATGCTGACCCTCCAAGAGTGTCTGGTGTGTATGGTCAAATTTTGGGTTGCTTTTGTAGAGAAGTGGCCAATCAAAAGTCTCGTGCCCAGAAGAGTTGAGCACAATGGTTAACACTATGATCGGTGGTTGACCGAGGCAATCTAAAATATTATTGGCACTGCCCTTCTTATACTTGATATTCAAATGGAACTGTTGCAGGTATGTGGACCACTTTTGATGGCGATCATTCTGCAATTTCCCTTGGGTCTGTATGAACTACAGGGGTCGGTAGTCTGTGTGGATGAACGTTTCCTTCCCCAAAATGTAATGCTTCCATTGTCAGCAGGCCTGCACAATGGAATACATCTCTTTGTCATAAATGGGATACTTTCAGGCTGTGTATGAAAGTGTCTCACTGTGATATGCCACTGGATGCTCGTGTTGAGTAAGGACTGCCCCAATAGCATAGTCAGAGGCATATGTCTCGACCTCAAATGGTTGTTGCAAGTCTGGTAATGCGAGCAATGGTGTAGAGCAAAGCCAATCTTTCAACTCTTTGAATGTCTTTTGTTGAGATTCAGACCAAAATAATTTTTCTTTTGTTCCTCCTTTGGTGACTTGACTTAAGGGCCAAGTGATATGAGAAAATTCCAACATGAACCTGCAGTAGAAGTTGGAAAGACCCAGAAAGCTGCAAAGCTCTGTCAAAGTGGTTGGAGATGGGCGATCCCGAATAGCTTGGATCTTGGCTGGATCCACATACACCTCCTGTTCATCAATAATGTATCCTATATACTGAACCTGGGTCATGCCAAAAGTGCATTTCTCCAAACTGGCACATAACTTGTGTTGTTGTAGTGTTTGGAGAACCTGTCGGATGTGGTGGAGGTGCTCTTCCCAACTCTAGCTGAAGATCACAATGTCATCCAAGTATACCACTGCAAATGAGTTGGTTAATGGCCACAAGATGTCATCCATTAGCCTCATGAAGGTTGTGGGAGAATTCGTCAATCCAAAAGGCATAACCAACCATTCGAAAAGGCCCGCCTTCACTTTGAAGGCAGTATTCCACACATCGGAAGGTCTGATTGGTACTTGGTGATATCCTAACTTCAAATCGATCTTGCTGAAATATCTTGCCCCCTTAAGTTTGTCTAGGAGGTCATCAATCCATGGGATCGGGTACCTATTATGGATAATGATCTTATTCAGCACACGATAGTCAATATAGAGTCTCTAAGTCCCATCCTTCTTCTATACCAACACGATTGGGCTCCCACAGGGTGATGAACTCAGACAGATGTGACCTTTCTGCAACAGCTCTTGAATCTGCCTCTTGATTTCATTGTTCTCCAGAATGAAGCTCTGATAGATTGGTCCATTGGGCAGTGGTGCACCTGGGATCAGATCGATGGAGTACTTGACCTGATAGTGCAGAGGAACCCCTACAGGGGAGGTGAAGATGTCATCGTACTCCTCCAAGACCTTGTCCATCTGTAGTTTTCATGTGGAGGGCCTCGTCTGGAGGTCGTACCCACCATCTTCTTCTTTCATTAGGGGCATATCATCGGGAAAACAAATTTCCTAGTTTTGGAAATGAGCTTACTGCATTGTTTTGCAGTAACCAAAAAGATGGCGGTAGGCGGTGCTACCTTCGATATCTTGTACATCTTATTTACCAAAGTAACAATAATAGCACAGGGCCTTGATTCATACACAGCATGTCACTTCCATAAGTATGATTTCGCTAGTAATACATCACAAACTTCAAGGGGAGAAATGTCACACAATATCTCATCCATGAAGGGCTTGATGTTGTATGGAAGGTGACACTTTTGGCTAACGTGAAGATCCCGTCCTTGGTGAAGCCACCCGATGGTGTAGAGTTATGGATGTGTTGTGGTCAATAAGCCCAGCCGCTTCATGACCTTTGTCGAAATGAGGTTCTTTTGGCTCCTGTTGTTGAAAATGAACTATAGCAGGGATCCCTTTACCCACATCTAGGAGTGGAAGAGATGCTCCTCCTCCTCTAGATCTTTGGATTCCTCCTTCTATATCTTCATGCTGGCAACAGTGGTGTTGGGATCCACATTGATAATCTACTTCCCTTTGTCATTCCCCTTGTCGGGTTCTGACTCAGAGTTGGAACATGCATCTGATTTTGAAACCTTTAGCTTGGCCACTAGTGACTGCTTGGCCCGACACTCACTTGTGTTGTGAGTGGAGCTCTTATGGAACTCACACCACTTTCCCGTGTCCTTTTTCAGTTTTGTGGCGTTGTTTTTTGCTTGAAGTTTTGGCGGGTTGTCTTGGGTCACCTCACCTTGGCTTTGTCCTTTGTTCTGCAGTTTGGGGGCACCTTTCCCTTGCTTTAGATTCGTAGATTCAAAGTCTCGCTTCTTTTGTTTAAACTTTTGCTCGACCTTGATGACATATCGGTATGTTGTGCCGAGTGAGGAGATGTTCAGGAATTCTATTTCATCCTGGATGTAAATGTGCAAGTAGTCGTGGTATTTGAGTACCAAATGATGCTTTGAATCCTTGATATTGAACTTTGTGCGAAGGGTATGGAAAATATTGGTAAACTCTGGCATGTCTTGGTCACTTCCCTGCCGCAACATGGTCCACTTCATGTATTGATCCTCATAGCTTCTGACAAGGTAGTACTGCTCCTTGATGGCATCCCAGAACAAATTCCAAGTGGGTGCAGCTGAAAATAGTGAGCCTGTGCTTTCATCCTTCTATTTGCAGTAGGTTTCCCACCAGTCCTTAACGTGGGGGGCTGCTTTGAGAAGAGTGAAAATAATCTTTTCCTGACTGGAAGAATCATGAATAGAAAAATAACCCTCTAGCAGATTTAACCATTTATCGATGACATCTGTGTCTATTTGACCCTCAAATATGGGGATTTCAAAATTAACTTGTACCTTAAATGGTGTGGCATTTCCAAAGTAGCTATTGGAAGCTGATGCGTCAACCCTAGGTAGCCATTGAAGAATCTGGGAAAAGTTGTCCATCATCGCTTTCCTTTGTCGCTCAAGGGCTTCTTCGAGCAAGACTTTGATAGGATCTCGTGTCCCCTCATCTTTATTTTCATCCACCATGGAAGGCCATCGGGATTCGCGAGGCTGGTCTTGCAAAGGTTCGACCAGTTCAAGCCTTAACTTCTTATATCTTGATCTCGTTGGGGACATCCAAAGAAAAACAAAGAAGAAAAGCATACTGCTCTGATACCATTGATTTGGATTTAAATAAGAACATAACAAATTATAGAGAGAACCATAAACACAGAGATGCAGTGGAAATAATACTTCATTTCATTAATGTAAAATACTGAAATATGCTTACAAACAGAAATTGAAATAAACCAGCTAGGGCGATGGTAGCTTATCTCTGAGAAGAGATGTGGCGGCTACATGCCTCTGAAATACCTTACAATGAGGCTCAAGGGATTTTTTTATTATTGAACAATAAGAGAAAACCCTAAACAAAGAAAACCCTAACCTGAGGAGATGTAACACCAAGAGTTTATGGGCCGCGTTGGGGTCAGTTGGACAGCCAACTTCCCGGGGTTGCGACTTGGCCATATTATCTCCGTTTGATGTGCATGATAACCCGTTGGAAAGATCTCTCCAAGGACTACAACAAAAGAAACAATTGTAGACAAAAAAATCATTGGCATAGTGTTGAGTTGGTAAATCCCCTCTGCGGACAGAGGCGATCCCACTAGCCCGACACGGGTCTAGCAACAATCACACACGCTACATGCAGGTTCCTAATTGCATAATTTAAAGATCGATCAGAACGATCTACCTGGAGTCCAACGCTATTTTTTGTTGAAGAAACGCCGCTCCCGTCCTTTAGCTTTGGCTGGTCACTATCCTTACGCTCCACGTATGGACACCTGCACAAACAAAGAACAATCCAACACAAGCGTAAAATCCTTTTCATGCAATTATATATCAGTCAAGAAAGATATAACTCAAATATCATCAGTAGACACGTGAGTGGAACCATAATGAGAGTCGTTCATTATTCAATAAAAGAAGAGAAGAATTACAACCAAAGAGGCCTGACATTGAAATCTCCTCTAACTGGGTCAACAGCTAAACACGCCTTGCAAAGTGACTTCCTCTCTCAATATTCCGGCAGCATAACTTCTCTCTCAGCTCTTACTATCAATCCAGCATAATCTTAGCTCACCTTAACTCTTGCAAAACTTGTTGGTTCAATGCAGGATGACAGTTATTTATAGATGGAGGAGGAGGAAGTATTCATTGTATCCGAACACCTACTGAAGATTTGGCATTGTCCTAGAATAGCCTTTGGACTGGGTTGTCATGGATGAAAAAGACGACACTCGGCCACTTCCATGGGATTTTTCCCCAGAGAACTGCATGAGCAATGGAGGAAAAAACACTTCAGTGCGCGCTGGCCAAAAATCATGACCAATTTTGGGTGGCGCGGGCTTTGTTCTATGACAGAGCGTCCATGGCCGCGTCCTTTTTGGAGGAACTGAGCTATTGGCGCGGGTTAAACACTGTGGACCCGCACTAATGGAAAAAGGGCATTTTTTAGGGCTAATATTCAAAAGGTGTCTTCAGGGATATTGAAGTTCATACTTAGGAGAATCCAATGCAAGTGTTTTTAAGTTGTGTCACTGGTCACAGGTCCATAAATGTGTCCTCCAGTGTGCGAAAGCAGGGGTAACAAGGACGGTGACAAACGGTGACAAATTACTGCGTAACAGATGCCCCCTAAAACATGAGCCTCGAGAGAGAGAGAGAGGTGAAGTGATTTACAAGATCATATCTAGCTACCGCCGAGAATTTGCATGGAGAGATACAGTATGATAGTTCAAATACATGATATATGTGGCATGGATGCAGCCATCCATTGAAAGAGTATATAACAATCAAGATCCGTAGTATGGATGCAGCCATCTAGTTAGGATCGATGAATAGACTCAGGTATGGTCGCAGCCATCCAGTGAAAGAGTCATGTATCAAAATTACGCCTGGATTACAACAGACACAATCTAGGGTCTTGCGCTCCACCTCGACCCGAACACAAGTACAAGTCCAAGCATGTGAATATGTAAGCTGAAGTCCAACATGCATGAACATCGTTTGATTACCAGTCAATAATGAAAACTGTTAACAGACGCGAGAGATACCACCAATAATGTCAATGGTCCTCAAGGTACTACAAGTACAGTCTACAGCGTGTGAATGCATGAGTTGATGTCGAACACCCGCAGAGTCATCCGATCGGAGGCCAATGATGAAAACCTCGCGTTGAACACGAAGAACCTGCCATTGAGGCATGCAGGCTCCAAGGTACCGGAAGGGAGTCTCTAGGTCACTTTCCTGGATAATGAGCTGAAGTCGACAGGAAGTGATCTTTGTCGAAGGTGGGCCATAATGTTTCCCACATCATCGACACGAGACGGGAAGAGACAATGTTGTGAAGTAATATTTATGAACTATCAGGAAAAGGCAGTTTCTTTCAGAGGTCAACTTCTCTTTGAACATATCGGCGGCACGACAGTGGAGTTGGCAGTATTTGACGTCAATGGATCAGAGGTCATGATGACGTGGCAATGAGCAAATGGGAGGTCAAATAGGATCACCCGAACCCACGGAGGCAAGTCAAAACAAAGTGAGATATCCCCACCCTGACACGAAAGCAGAAAAGTGCCATGTTCAAGAGTGACATACTGCCGACACGACTATATTTACGGTTCCAAAATTTTCTTTTTCCCCCGCCATTTCTGGCGAGTACCCCAATTATTTTTAACAAGCTTGATGGGGATAGCATATGCTTGTGGTATAAGTTCGACCTTTGGTCGAATCCAACCTAGTAAAAGTTTAACGAGCCCTAGGGAGGAGAAGCTCAAGTCTCGTCATAACGATGAGTCCAATGTCGTCAGGGTTTAACGAGTCCGACATAGGTAAAACTTGGAGTCTTTTTCATATTTAGAGAGTTTGAAAAAGACACGGAAAATAAAACTCCAGAGGTCCTTTTTCATAGAGTTGTGTCTCTCAGGTTCGAAAAAGTGTAAAATGATACCCGAAAGAACCGCCCGATCAAAATGACCGAGGAGTACTTTTCATGAGTAGTGATTTCGACCTGAAAAAGTAGAAAAGGGATCAAAATCACATCGTTTCGTAACCATTAACGAGTTTGAAACGACAAAAACCTAGTAATCTTTTTTTCATTTTAACAGTCGATAAAAGAACTTAAAACGACCGCCCCTTAGTAACCGTTTAACGAGCCAAGAGGGAGAACTCGGCGATCTTTTCCGCTTTAAAAGGTCAGGAAAAGAGATGAAAGCGGACCATCATTTTTATTCTTTTTAACGAGTCAAAAAAGAGCTTAAAGGTGACTCGGGTATGGGTTCATTTTTACACAAGCTTGAACCATGGAGAACTTTGCTTGGATTTGGTTTCATGTTTACACAAGCTTGAAATGAAAAACTATTCTTGTTATAAGTTCGCATGCCCCCAGCATAATGACGCAAAATGAGGTATCAATCTGAGGTATCTGCCCCCCAAGCTTCAGTCCATTGAAAATGGGTTGAAGGTTGACTAAATGGTTATGTGTCCGAAAAACACAAACACACGTTTCATTTTTTCAACGAGGTTGACATAATGGTTATGAACTATCCTCGTAAATAAACAGTTTCATTATTTTAACGAGGTTGATACATTAGCAACACTATCATCGACACTTGTTTCATTGTTTAACGAGCTTGACACTAGATCAAGAACTATGCTCGACCCTTGTTTCATTGTTTAACGAGCTTGACACAAGATCAGGAACTATGCTCGACACTTGTTTCATTGTTTAACGAGCTTGACACAAGAACAACAACTATGCTCGAGAGAATGCAAACCCATTGGAGTGAATCAAAGTCTGATGCACAAACAGGGGTTTGCATGCTTCATCTGACTGAATTTCATTTTTTAAGGAGCTTGACATAGGAAAATGAACTATGCTCTGACCAATCATGTTTCATTTTTTTACGAGGTTGCTACAAGATTAAAACTATCCTCGAGACACCTTGTTTCATTTTTTTTAGGGAGCTTGACAAAGGGGAACCTATGCTCCGCCCGATCTTCATCATAATGAAGAGGAAGTCGGGGCTTCCAGAAATGGCACTCCTGAAGGGAGATCAAGGCCGTGGAAATTGGGATCCAATGCCCCCAAAACACTATTGATGATGTCGATAGTGCTGGATAGAGGCGTGGGAGAGGTACTCACATAGTTGACCTGCGGGGAGGCAGATACAACTGGTGGATGAGAACCAGGAGGAGGTGACAACGGCACAGGGGGGCTAAAGAACGATAATTGGTCAATAGTGACAATCCTTCCATTGTGTGGAAAGCAGACCACACGGAAAAGCGAAGAAATGATAGCCCCCATGGCATAAATATAGTCACGAATAAGGAGAAAATTGTTACCAAGAGAACTTTGGATAACCATTACGTCTATATAGACGGTTTTTCCTCCCAGAGTAATAGGGAGCTGTGGGAGGACTCCTAGAGATGGACATGCTCTGCCGTCAAAAGCAAACAGAGTATGCATGACCGGCCTAAGAAGCGGGGAACCAAGAGCTTACCAAGTAGTATACGGCATGAGACTGACCGACGCACCTTCATCCAAAATGGTGCCAGGTAGGGCCGTGTCATAAGCATGCACAGTAATCTGGAAAGGTACATGGGATGGAAGGCAGTAAGTGGTCAGGTGAGTCCAATCAAAGGAGATAGCTGAATTGCTTGGTGGGGGAATTGTATGATTGCCCCCTTGCTCGAACGGAGCCGAAGAAGGACCCTCTGAGTCAATAAGGATAAGAGGATCGTCGTCAGACTCAGGAGAATCTGATGAACCATGAAGAACCTGTTTATAACTGTCATCTAGAATAGGTTGGTCAACTGGTGGTAAACTTGAACTGACACGATCACCGACCAAGGGTTTATCGCGAATAGGCTGGGTGGAACCAGGTGCAGGAAGAGGAGACTGAAAAAGAGAGGTATGTAAACCAACCTTGTGGTCAGTAGAAGGACAATTTGCAGTTGCAGAAAGACACTGATATCCAACAGGGAGTTGGGGTGGGGAAACTGCAAGACATTCCAACACGGAGGAGGCTTTGTCCATGAGTGGGCAAAGGTGAAGGAAATGATTGCCTTCACAAAGTTTGCAAGGGAATCGAATCTTCCCTTTTCCCTTAGTATTCCCAACTACGGAGGTAGCATTGCTGTGAGCGTCAGTGGACAATGAGGGATGGGCTGGATCACGAGACCAAATTCTTAAGATCCTGGGAATACCAGGACAATCACGAAGAAGATGGTTTTCCTTGCATAATCTGCAAGGAAACTTAACCTTCTGCGGAGGAGTGGGAAGGAGTCCGTCTTCCATTGTCCATGGTGGAACAACAGTTGTGCTTGTAGCCGTTATTGTGTTTGTAACCGTTCCCTTGTTTGACTTCTTCTTCTTTGTCTTCTTCTTCTTCTTGTTAGCCACCTGGGTACTCGAAACGAGACTTTCACCAGGCGAAGCAGAAGATGGAGACGTTGAAGTAGGTGTAGAAGGGGTGGGGTCCACCTTCGGTTCAACAGGATATTGAGCAGGTGGAGGGACTGATGTAGTATCAGCCGACACAGTAGGGACCACAGAGTTTGAAAATAGCCAAACTAGTAACCCGACAGTTAACCCTGGGAGGGTTAATGTTGCCATATAAAGAGCACCAGCATTTCCAGGAGAAGGGAAACGACCAACATTCCCATCAGGTGGGGAACTTAGGTTGATGAATCCTGGAAAGTTTGCCATATTAAGACAAAATCCTACTGAAGCTAGCGCACACAAGATCTAACTGGGTAATGTGATCGTGGCCAGATAAATTATTAAGACACTTGACTTGACCTTTTCATCTTTAAAGAGTCGAGAAAAGGATGAAAAGATGACTCTAGTCTCCTTCGATTTTTTAATGAGCACGAAGTGACAAGCTGCTCACTTACACCTTTTCTATTAGACAGTCTGAAAAGGATCAAAAGCTGACTACTCTGGAAATCTAGGTAAAAGGGTTTGCCAAACAATCCGTAAAACTGCTTATACACCTTAGCGATCAGAAGATCACCAAGGACTTCCCGTACTGCAGTCAATCTTCCCGAATGTTGTGTTCAGTGCATTACAGTTTGTAGGGCGGCAGACTCGGCTTCCTATGGATCAAAGGTTGCAAGCCTATAGGGGTCTCCCAATTTATACTCGACGGTACGTGGGAGCACAATCCGTACTGGCACCTATCGTTTCACCGTGGAGGAATCACCCAACCACTCAACGATAAAATACCAGGCTTAACGATGCCAGAACACGTCTCTAGCCTAGACCTCTAGAATGTGAGCGTTAAGTTTCAATGTGTTGTTAGGTTCATTGAATTAATTTTATGGTTTATCTTTGATTAAGTCTCAGTTTCCGGTCTTACCGTATGCGATCTCTTGAAATGTCCTAAATGCAACTACATGCGAGAATTGTATTTGTTTCGTTTGGATGAATTCTAGCTACAGAAGAGTTAAGAGGTTCACATAAAAAAAATGATCCCACAAATCCTAATGCAGCTAATAACAAGAAAGGAAAATCTTTCTTTTTTCTTTTTTGAAAGCAAAAATTAAATAACATGCTAATTGGTGAAAAACAAAAATCTTTTTTCTTTTCTTTTAAAAAATAGTATAATGCACTTAATGGATTTCAAGAGATATTCACAACCAGATAATTCATTCCAAAGAATCTATCACCAGATCTAAAACATGAACAATAACCCAGCAAAGCAAAGAAAAACCAAGATCTTCAAAGAACTATGTAAGCTAAGTCCCAATGAAGTCAGGTAAAAACAAGCAAGCTAAAAGCGAGACACTTGTAGCATGAAATGTAAAATTGATACCACCACCTGAAGAATGTGGAAATCAAACAATCAAATGACTGGATCTGTAAATCATAAATCCAACAGAAGGCTCGATAACAAAGCCACAAAGGCCAAGATGTAAAATCGATGGACAAAGGAAAACAACTGAAGGATGGAAAGAACGATCAGCCAAATATCAGTCCAACAGACTTCCAGGAGGTATAAAAAGAGCAAAAGACATAGACCCAAGCTTAACAGACTGGCAAACAAGCTTAATTAAAAAACTTAACCAGTGCGGCGCGACTGTAAATCTGCAACTCGCGCTAAACAGAGATTGGCGCGAGTTGTCTGAGAGCAACACGTGCCAACCAGCGCGACAGTTCAAAGAAAAAACGCGCTGGCGGAGCTTGCCAGGCAAAAATACAGAATGGATGGTCTCAGGCTTGGCTTCTAGTATTTAGACAGAGCTAGCAAGTAAGAAAAACAGCAAGAACTCTAACCAAGAAATTATTCAGACAAATAAACGAGGGAAAAATGACATGCAAGACAAGATTGAGATTTTCCAGCTTGTAAACTGAACCGGAGATCGACTGGAATAGCGTTGATCTACTTCACTTCTGCATAGCAGAGGTGTTTCGAAGGCTACCTGGCCGCTCTTCAGACTCCGTCCACAATTTACAAATCAAACAATACAAAAACAATCAACAAGCAAAATTCCCCAGTGGAGTCGCCAAATTATTGAGCTGGTAAATCCCCTCTGCGGACTGAGGCGATCCCACTAGCCCGACACGGGTCTAGGAACAATCACACACGCTACACGCAGGTTCCTAATTGCATAATTTAAAGATCGATCAGAACGATCTACCTGGAATCCAATGATATTTGTTGTTGAAGAAACGTCGCTCCCGTCCTTTAGCTTTGGTTGGTCACTATCCTTACGCTCCACGTATGGACACCTGCACAAACAAAGAACAATCCAACACAAGCGTAAAATCCAGTGCATGCAATTATATATTAGTCAAGCAAGATATAACTCAAATATCATCAGAAGACACGTGAGTGGAACCATAATGATAGTCGTTCATTATTCAATAAAATAAGAGAAGGATTACAACCAAAGAGGCCTGACATTGAAATCTCCTCCAACTGGGTCAGCAGCTAAACATGCCTTGCAAAGTGACTTCCTCTCTCAATATTCCGGCAGCATAACTTCTCTCTCAGCTCTTACTATCAATCCAGCATAATCTTAGCTCACCTTAACTCTTGCAAAACTAGTTGGTTCAATGCAGGGTGACAGTCATTTATAGATGGAGGAGGAGGAAGTATTCATTGTATCCGGACACCTACTGAAGATTTGGCATTGTCCCAGAATAGCCTTTGGACTGGGTTGTCATGGATGAAAAAGACGACACTCGGCCACATCCATGGGATTTTTCCCCAGAGAACTGCATGAGCAATGGAGGAAAAAACACTTCAGTGCACGTTGGCCAAAAATCATGACCAATTATGGGTGGCGCGGGCTTTGTTCTGTGACAGAGCGTCCATGGGCGCGCCCTTTTTGGAGGAACTGAGCCATTGGTGTGGGTTAGACACTATGGACCCGCGCTAATGGAAAAAGGGCATTTTTTAGGGATAATCTTCAAAAGGTGTCTTCAGGGATATTGAAGTTCATACTTAGGAGAATCCAATGCAAGTGTTTTTAAGTTGTGTCACTGGTCACAGGTCCATAAATGTGTCCTCCAGTGTGTGAAAGCAGGGGTAACAAGGACGGTGACCAATGGTGACAAATTACTGCGTAACACTCCGTATTCAGTTAATGTTTGTTTTTGGGATTTTACCAGAAAAATCCCCAACATTTGTACGGGACACTGATATGTACCAGTCGTAGAAATATCTCACAAAACTTTAAGATAGCACTGAAAAGTACAAATAGAACCCTATGCAATTAGAAACTTTATATTAACAATTAGACAATTTTACCGAAACTAATGCAAGTTAGGAATAGATTGACTTTGATATTTAAGGTAATAGACAAGCGTATATCTATTGTACCTACAGTTTAACTTTATTAAGTAAATTGAGTCACTCATCATACAAAGGAAAAAGTTATCAATATTTCAAGATGTTATGAGGAATTTCAATGTCAAGTTTTGGTCATCCACTTTTGAACAAGGCGACACTGATTTCCAATGGAATCTGAGCGATTCTCAAGTGAACATGGCACGATTTCCCTTTTTTTTACCATGATCCCTAAGCACAATTCTTAGAGAAACTTTTAAACATGGAAACAATGTACTCTAATATATCCACAATTTGGAGACCAGAAACTACTGGGAATTTATCAATAATTATATCTTTGATCATAAAAAGATCCTTTCCAAGGGCCAAAGAATTATGCCCCTCCTGTTGTTCTGCTTCGTATACTTGCACCCTATGAAATAGCAAAGCCATCATTCTAGCCCTCAATTTCTCTCGCTATGGCTCTGTATATAATTACAACATTATCCAACACATCCCACTGATGCCCAAAAACAAATGAAAATCAGTGATGACACTGGATGATGTCATGACCGTTGATGAAGGCCCTTCTTAGCAATCCCGTGATTGAGATCTTCACTACAAATATCTATTCTATTGCAACCGGTTCATTAAACTTAATGAGGGTGGTGGCAACATCCACTATACAAAGTAACTTTTATTCAAAGAATCTCAGAAGAAGGGGGATTTTCACTGTCCTCCTTAAGTTTACTAAATTAAATGCAATAGGTACAACTAGTAAAACTCTGAATCACAGGATTTCTATTCTGGCAATGGCTTTGATAGAGGACTTGTTAAAATAAGATAATTACTCTTGAGTTGGGTAAACATAGAGAGTCAGTTAATTGAGTGATTGAGTATTTGAGTGTTCATGAAAGTGGAATGATAGATGACTTTTAGTGTTTGGTTGCATGTAGTTACATTTCAAGGAAAGTAGCTACTTGGAAAATGATAAATACCATTCACGGGGTTCATTGTAAGCATCATGTTTTGTGTGATCAATAGAAAACCAGCAACTAGTGTTTTATGTGTGAATTCATCCTTTGTCCCCTTAGCTTTTCCAATAAAAGCATGACAACTTTCTTGATGGAATCTATTAGATGTGTTGGTTGATGTTATAATTCTATGCATATTAAGTGAAATTAAGGGTTGGGATGATGTATGAGAGGCAAGTACATGAAGAATGACATTAAGCATAACATTAAGCACAACATAATTCTTTGGCTCTTGAAAAGTGTCTTTTGTTGATCAAAGATATAATTATTATTAAAGGCCCAATAGCTTATGGTCTTCGAATGGTGGCTATATTAGAGTACATTGTTGCTACGTTCAAACGTTTTTCTTAGATCCACCGCATAGAGTTCATGGGAAAAAAAAGAATCAAAGCAATAGAGGATGTTAACATGACAATCACGCAGTTTGGATTGGAAACCAGTGTCTGCACGATGGCTTGATGTTTGCATAACATCTTGAAATATTGATAACTTTTTATTTTCTATTGTCACTTTGACGTAGATGAGAATAATTTGTAAGATGAGTGACACAGTTTATTTAAGAATGTTAATCTTGTTGGAATTTAATTCCAACTGCAAACAATTAATACAGAACAGAATCTGATCTTCAACAGTTAATTTCAGATTGTTCGTTGCCGCAAAGTCTTCTGATATTTTTGAGCATTAAATTCAGAATTAAATCCCCTGCAGACAATCGACATATTTTTGCCCTAAAAGTCATCACCATCTTCTGCAATAAATATGCAGATAAACATCAGCAGATTTTTTGTTTAGTTTATTGTTTAAAACAGATTTTTATTTTCCTATAAATGTAACGCACAACAATCCTATTTTCTAATGAGAAGAAGTGCAAGAGAGGCAACATAAGCAGAAAAGAACAACAGTTCTGTTTCCTGTGTGAGTGTAAGAGATTTAGAACAACAGTTCTATTTTTTGTACTCTGAGAGAAAATAGAGAAGTTTAGAAGAACAAGTGTTTGTCTCTTCTGTAAACGCACAGCAGTGCTGAACCTTCGATTTTCTGAATTAGAGAAAATCGATTTCTGGAACTGAAGCGTTCCTCTTGTAACAGCTAAGTTTTTGTATCAGCTTGCTTATTGTTCATGAATACAAGTTTACAGTTTATCAGTTCACTGTTTTGCTGATTTTCAGTTGCTGTTACAACAAGTGTCAAAAACACTTTGATTTTACTCTGTAAATTTATTAGTGAGTTGACGCCCCTTGTTTTAGTTGTTGTTACACAAAGCATCAATTTTCTTAAAGTGACTTAGCGTCAAAAACAGTTTTCAGTTTTTTCTGTGTTAACAAAACAGAGTATTTTTCCCGTTGCTGCAACACCACGATCAGCGTTGCTGCAACACCGAATCCTGTTGCTGCAACACCAAGTCCAGAAAACAAAATTATCAGTTTTCTGTGCAAAAACAGAGCAGTTTTGTGTTGTCTGTTTGTGAAGGAATTCAGCAAAAAATTCCACCATCATATCAGAGAGTTGTTCTATGATGTTTTGTGTTATGGAATTTACTATAAAATTTCCAACAAATCTACCTGTACAATAGATATACACTTTTCTATTAACTTTATTTTGAATATCAATGTAAATATGTTTGTAACTTCCTTTAGTTTGGGTGAAATTGTCTGATCGTTAATATAAATTTTCGCATTGCACACAATTTAATTGGGTTCTATTTGTATTGCTCAGTGTTATCTTAGATATTTATACAATTAAAACATACATAACTGTGTTCCATACACCTTCAAAACTTCAAAATTGGCGTGTCGAAAAGCATAGTGCATTGCTTCTATAGGCACCAAAATGCTTCTCTTAGTCTGAGAATGTAAGTTAAGTAGAACTGAAAATAAGAGAAATCAGAGAATCGCTCATCCATATAGAATAGCCAAAATTAGGGATGGTCTGAACCGCTTTCAATACAGAGATGACGCCGAGGCGCAAAGATCATAAGGATTCCAGTAGAAGTCAAGTGAAGCAGAAAATTCAGAGGAACTTCTCATGAAAAGGAACCAAAAGAGAAATTAATAGAGTGGAGGTGATTTTTAATTTTGAATGTTTCATACATTGAAATTCTTGGTTATAACTGTATAGTTAACACAAAATTCGCTACAACTGTGTTAATAATGGGTATTAACCAGTCATTCTCGTTAAACGTGCAAAGTTACACCTAATAAATGAAAGATTTGGAAAGATCATCTTTAATTAAGCATATATGTATTAATAATGGGTATTAACCAGTCATTCGTTACACCTAATAAATGAAAGATTTGGAAAGATCATCTTTAATTAAGCATATCTAACTATAGGAATTCATGCCTTTTGTTTTGTTATAGGAATTCATGCTTTGTGTTTTGTTATACAGTTAAATCTTTTTAAGCACACTAGACAATGAAATGATTTGGGAAAGGTTGTTTTTATGGAATTGTAGTTATTGATCTGATGAGTCATAGTAAACAATGAGGTTGCTTTTGGATGTTCCTCACTTGAATCATGTGTTTTCGGGGGGACTTGCGATGTAAATTCCATATTTATTAAAATGTGAGACACTTAAATGTGCAGATAAAGAGCTTAAAATATCATTCAAAAAAATCCTCATTAAATTTTAACGAAATCAAAGAAAAATAATGTTGAAAAAAAGGAAAATTATTTTACAATTAATTTAACTTGCGAATAGGATTAGTTACAATTCCATGGGCCAACACCATGACTTATAAATACCCCATTCCCAAAAACCATAACTTATTTCACAACCAAAATATTTTATAGCAATATGACAAAAAAATTTACCATGGAGATTGACGTCCATATTACAGTTGATATTATTAACTTGTAAATACGCCTTTGTTACATTATCATGGGCCAATACCATGACTTACCAATACAACATAACTTGAAAGACATGAGTTATTTGACAATCAAAATATGTTATTAAAACACAAAAATTTTCTTAACCAAGGAAATTCACCCCCACTTTACTAGATATATTATTAACTAGTAAATAATATTTCTGATAATACCATGGGCTAATACCATGGCTTATCACGAGATCCTTAACCATAGATATTCACCCACACTTTTCCATTCATATTATGAACATGTGAATAGATCTTGTTACAATACCATGGGCCAATACCATGGCTTTTCAATACTACATGCCAAAAAATCATAACTTAGTTCACATTCAAATTTTTTTATAACAATATGATAAGATTCTTAACTATGAATTTTTTCCCCCACTTGAAAATGGATATTATTAATTTGCAAATATGATTTGTATAATACCATGGGCCATTACCATGAATTATTAGTACCACATGCCCAAAAACCATAAGTTATTTAACAATCAAAATATCTTATATTAATTTAATTTGATAACGTTTTTTTAATCGAATCTAAAAGGAAAAATGTTATAGGTAGTTTTGAGATATATCTAAACCCTCTATTCTCACGACGACTAAAAATATTTCTATAGAAATTAAATTGAGGTTTTCATAAAATTAAAAATGAGAATACTTTTATGTATAATGATCTCAAATTTATATCATATAAATGATGTTATGAAGAAACAACATAGATCCATCCTAACTAAGGATCCAAGCGATGAGAGCAAGCAAAGTGACTAACAATAATAGAGGAAAGATAGAGCATGATTTGTTTAAGTTTTTCATTATTTTATTTTCTTTGACATTATTTATCCAAAATATATGTTTAATATTTTACAACCAATTCAAACTTTTTAATTTAGATACTTCCTTAAACAAAATAAAACCTGATCAAATTTAAGAGAGGTAAGAGGGGGATAGAAACAATGTTGGATGGCAGAGAGAGAAGGGGAGGGGGGGAGAGGGAGGAAATAACAAAGGCATAAAGAGATAAACGTGGAGAGAAAGAGGGAGTGGCAAGGGATATATTGAGAGAAAGTGAGGCAAAGAGGAGAGGAGGGCAGAGAAGAGGAGAGGAAGGAGACAGGGAGAGCGTTGAAAAATGTAATTAGGTTTGTTCTTCATAATGACTCATGTACTCTTGATACTTTATATTTGATGTAAAAATAAAAA
>APFE031527991.1:0-50978 GCA_000404065.3 Pinus taeda
TCCACGGTTTTCCCATCAAATGACCGGGAAAATGCCTTTGTCACCTCTTTATTGTACCCGTTAAATTTCTGAATGAACTTCAACCATTTGGCTCTCTGCAGTGCTTCTTTTATCTGTGGGTAACCCTCTAAAAATTTCGAACCCTCTGCATCTGCTCTTAACAATTTCCCCATTTTCGGCTCTCAGTTTTACTTGAAGTTCTGACAGTGGGATATGGATGCTTGAGGAGAATGCTCACGGGAAAAACAGGGGAATTACGGTTGTAACAGAGTAACCGTAATGTAATAAACGGTATGGTGCAGAACTTGTGATCGGGGTTTTGAACAGTGAGGTGAGGAAAAAAAACAAAGAGGGATTTACAGTAAAAACGAGAGTGGTGTATGAAAACGAGAATGGAAACGGTGGTATGAGAGTAGAGAACAATACGACAATGAGTTTATGCATGCGGGTGCAACGGCCAAATCCGTAAGCGTCGGGTGGCTACGTACACTTGGATGCAGAAATGATTATATGTAGAGCCGTAGTACACTGGTATACGTCACTGAGGTACGAGTAGTTAATGGAAGAGCAACTCGTATCAAGTTCAAATCAATAGCAATTAGGAAACCGTTAGGAGGGTGATGAGGTGGATTAGGCGTGATCGTGGACGAGGAGTGGGATAATCTTGTCAATCATTGCATTAAGTGACTCCTATTCGGGGGTTAACCAAGAATCCTATTCGGTGGTTTCTACTTCTAAAGGGGATAATATATTCAAGGTACATCCTTCAAAAGGTGGTGGCATGTGACAGATAGGTGAATGAAGTAGGGGATGAGAAGGGGCAGTCCTAGGTCACATGCTGGGGTACAACGGTAGTTAATAAGAGGGAATCCCACACTTGGGTTTATAATGTATAGGAAGGAGCAATTGTGGTAGATGAGGTGCCTTGAATTTTATTTTTCCACCCTTATTTATATTCCTTTTGCTTTTTATGATTTTCTTTGATTAACTACTCGGGGCTCAAGGGGTAAGAGCATGATGTATAAGATATAGTAGTGAATACCCCCTTTAAAGGTAGGGTGGTTCATTGCCCACTATCGGTTGGGACAATCATGGGTTCCTATATGATGAAGGAGGTTCATTGAACTTGTAGGAACCAGGTTGATGGCCACGAGGATGGGGTAGAGCTCATGTATTGGCTTTTGCTCACGTGCTAAATGTGTTTGTCTTGTCCATCTTTTGCATTTTGTGGTACATTTTCCTGGTAAATGTGGCCAAATATGATTTTATCTTTCTTTTTAGCTGCATCAACCTCTGTGCTTCATTCTAGGTCATGACCCAAGGTGTGGGCAAGGGGAAGGGGCAAGCTAATCCTATGTGGACCCTGTAGAGAAATGTCGACCCAATTGGGAGAAATGATGAATGGGGTAATAATGAGTGGAAAGAGGGTAATATAAGCGGATGAGGGATCAGGACGACACAACCAAAATCAAGGTTTCCCATGAAATACCATCCCTAAAGCCAAATGGTCAGTAAAAGAGATCCCACGGGACTAGGATGCAAGGTTAATATCCAAAAGGGGGCTAGGGGACAAGGGCATAGACCTAAACCATTCTCTTCATTGAATCCCCCCATTAATCCATCCCTAGAAGTGTCTATGATAAGCAAATTACATTACTTGACTACCAAATGAGAAGGCATACCTTCAGGTTTAGGAGGCCCACCTTCAAACATACAATCATGGCAGATGGGCGAGGGACCACATGGCTGGCTCAGGTGGATGAGAAATGGCACAATGAGCTAGCTAGCGGCTACAAGGGATTGTTGGTTGCCCGTTGAGGACCATCTTGGAGAAAAAAATTGTCCTAGGGATATCACCCACAAAATGGTGGGTAACATGACCCAAGTTTATAAAGTCACACTCACTTTATAAAAGGTCACTTTTAAGTCATTAATTAAAAATGTGCACTTCTCAACTTTATAAAGCTAGGGAGTGAAATGTGCTTGGTCACTTTAGATGCTAGCCACTGCCAATGCAGAAGTACCTTCGAGCTATCAAAAATTGACAAAAATAGCCATATTCAATATTGTTCTCCATGCCATAATCCATAGGGTTTATTCAATACGTGTTTCTCTCTTCAACCACCATAAAAAAATTCCAATATTAGTTTGAATTTTCTTATAAGTTCCCAAATACATTCCATCATATTTCATTTAACTTTATTCATTTTACATAGATAAAAAATCATTTCCTAGACTTGTTTTGCTTAGTCACAATTCTAGAAATTATTTAACATTCTTTAAATAAACCATGATTGTCATTACTACTATTTATTTAAGGTTCTTTAACTTTAAGGTGCTTCAGTGTCATATCATTACTTGGGTTGCTATATCACTTAGAACCTTGAATTTACATTCTTGTATTAGAAATTACATTTGGAAGTGAACATATTGAACTTTGTTTGATATCAATTGCAACAGTGTAAAAACATGGTTTCCTCCACTTGTTCAAATGTGGAATTGCCCTTAAAAAATATTATTTAAACAAAATTTGATTCATATATCCATATATCCATATAATCATAAATTAGTTTATCTAAATCAAATCTAATTGATGCACTATTTTGTTTAATAATATTCAAATGTACTTGTATGGCGCATCAATCCAAGCATTTTCTAATGTGTTGAATTATTTAACTCTCAAAGTCATACCTTGTGTTGGATTTAAGTTATTTGTAATTCATAGAGTAAATCGTTGCATTATATAATTATCATCATTAACATTAAGATTTACTAAGTCTAAAGCTCTTCAATGATAAATATTCTAGACTTAGCCTCATTCTTCTAGGAATAACCCCGTGGCCTTAAAAGAGTCAGCGAAACTGTACTAAAGTGACAATGGTTTTTTCTCGTAGGATTACCTCAAGGTTGCATCCATGGATTTAGTGTTTTATCATTGTGGGGGATTAAGTGCGATTTGGGGAGATAACAGGCCCACAAAAACATAAAATAAATTTTTAAACATCCTTTCATTAACATTTGGATGTACAAACATATTCTTTTAATATACACGTAAAATATGTTGAATTATGTGATTATCTTAATTAGAAAATGGAAAGGTTTTCTAAGACTCACCATTCAACTTTTTATTTTCTTGCCAAAAGACATTTGGTGTTTTCTCTTTGTAGGAGAGTCATGAATGTGGCATGATATATCTTCTTTTGTGGTAAGGTATCTTGTAGATTATCAAAGAAAAATAAAGCAGTTCTATTCATTTTTAATATTAATTTTCTTTTGGGTGGAAAAGATGTTATTAAAACGTTTTTGCAGCATTCTGGTTGAAAAACTTTATATATTCATATTAATGCTTTTGTAAAATGCTTTTAAATAATGGAATAATCAGAAAAATTAATGTCTATCATTTTTATGATCTTCAACATGCATGAGGTCTAGTGATGAATCTGGCTATAAAAAAAAGCAGTTGAAAGGCGAAACAAAGACACTTTCTGAATTGCATGGGTCCTAACTGGTTGAAGGGGTGTCTTCTTTAAAGAAACATTCTCATCAAAGGAATCCATCTGAAGATAGTGATCATTTGGAAAAGCACAAGTCATGTGATAATGCTGAAGATCATGAAAAGGATTTAAATTTTAAGCCTCTAAAACTCGATGAACCTAGTGTCATATCATACATCAGCCTAAGGCTTACTTTATTTATAATGAACTTATACACACTTGGTACCATAGGCTGTTTGTAAAGGCGTCCATATGCATAGCGAAAAACAAGGAACTAATGATCTTAGACTATTTTTAGTCTCGTGGATCTTAAAATATCATTTCATTTCATTATAAAACTATGATGAACTTGATCAGTATTTATATATATGTATAAAAATTATACTGAACCTGGATCCTTCTAACCAACTGTAAACGATCTTATGTTCCGTAAATATTAATTTGTCAATGTATTGTTTTTTTCTTAAAATGTTATATGGTATCCTAATTTTTAATATATAAAACTCATAAAGTTATAAAGCATGTATAAAAATTATACTGAACCTGGATCCTTCTAACCAACTGTAAACGATCTTATGTTCTATAACTATTAATTTGTCACTGTATTGTTTTTCTTAAAATGTTATATGGTATCCTAATTTTTAATATATAAAACTCATAAAGTTATACATTGCTTTAGTACATTGGTTCATACTGTTCTTCTCTATCTATCGTAATTTTAATGTACCGCTACAAAACACACATGCGATCTAGACATTTATCCATTTATTTTTCACATTATTCTATGGCTTGCACACGATGCTGAATCAAAGGGCTATGCAGGAGGCTACAGGGGAATGCTTTCAAGGGTCCAATTCCTTCAAGATTTTCCAACTTAACCTCTTTGAGAAATCTGTATGTATTTGTTTCAACATTCACTGGCATGTTTGCTACTACTTTTTTCAACTTGAAATGCAAGTAAATTGGTTCATAAATTGACATTAAAAGTTCACTGCTTGTTGACATATATTTGGTATGCATGCTGGCAGGAGAGTAAGTGACATAATGTGGCCAGGTGTCTCGTCGTTGTCATTCTTAAAAAACTTGAAGAAATTGAATACACTGTAAGTGAAATAGCCTCTCGTGCTTATAAACCTTAACTAAATGCAAGCTATTCAACTTTGCTGCTCATCTTCTAAACCATAAGATTCTAACATTTCACGTCTTGTGCAGAGTGCTAAGAAACAACATGATTTCTGGTGAAATTCCTTCATACATTGGAGAATTTATTCGGCTACAAATTTTGTAAGCCACTTTTGTTTATTGTTCTTATATTTTCTTGGATTATAGCTTTTCCTCAACCATTCTCATAACTTTGAAAGCCCCAAAATAATTATATTAGACATTCAATAGTTTAATGAAAATAACTAAATTGGTCTCTCGGAATATATGTGGAGTTGAGGATACATTGTCCCACATTCGCAATCAGATGATGGCATACATAAACAAATAGGAAATAGACTATTTTATAGTAGAAGAAACCGACTTTTTTTAATATAACTGCCTATAGGATTACGCTGGTGGAAACAAACAAATTTTATACGCGCTTCGTGAATTTAAAAGAACACGAAATTATGAAAACCATATTTACAGAATTGTATATACGTTGTTTCACACATAAAATCGAAGACCAATTTTTTTTTAGCATAGCAGTCACTTCATTTTCTTGTGTTGTAAAAGGAAGGGATCCATTGTGTGGAAGATATATATAGATTTCCAACAGAACTTTTCTTTTTGGTTTTAGTTAAGAAGGGTTTCTATTACTTTAGGCCATTGCTGGAGAGAGTTGAATGTCATGTCTTGGAAAGGGAGAATCTACGCTCCCAGAGACTTTGGATTGTATGTAATTGTTGCTAAATCCCTAGGTTATTTCTCGAGAACAGGATGGCCCAAGGGTTGATTAAGGCATTCCATTACCAGACCCTATCTTGGGGCAAATGGTTAATGGCCACTCTGTCAATGATTCTTTCTTGATTGTCAAGGAAGAAAAATGCTTATAATGGCATGGATTCCTACAAATATTCTATGAAACTTGAAGTTCCAAAGACTCAAAAGGGAAAAATCAATGCTTTCGGTAGTAATAATCATATTCCTGGTTGGCTCTAATCTCATGTATGGGCTTTAATTCAGCATCACTGAGTGTTCAAGTCCTTAGAATCCACTTTTCCCTGCAAGCCTCACCTGAGGAGTTGTGGGATAGATTGATCCAAAGAATTTCCAAAAAAAAGTAGATGAATGGATTAAAAGCTAGTGACTTTGGCTGCCAAGTTTGAAATTTGTGCCAAAGTGTGGGTTCTTACTCATTTTCTACTACTATTTACGTTGGTTCACATCTTTCAATGCTTATTGAAGATTGAAGAATTTTTTGAGGAATTTGTTTCTCGCCTATTAACTAGTGTTAATATATTGGCGGTATTTCACGAAATACCATGAATATCACGATTTTCAGGCAAACGATAATTCGGTAGGTAAATATCATGATATTTTCATATTTGAAAATATTGTGATATTTTGAAAATCTCAGCTAAATATGGTGATATTTTGAAAATCTCAGCTAAATATTGTCATATTTTGAAAATCTCGGCTAAATATCATTATTTCTTTATATGTTTAAAAATCTGAAGAAAAAAAGTGATTTTTTATATTTGCCAATATTTCGCTAATATTTTCGTTGATATTGCCGAAAGTATGTTTTCAGGATCCTCGCCGATATTTTGCCGAGAACGATATTATCAACACTGCTATTAACCACCAGCCTATGGGTAACCCCCATGGAAAATTCCCCCCCGGTTTGATCCAACTTGCTAGCTAGCAGCCCCACATTGATCCATAGATGGCCACTCTCAGATGCCTCTTAGCCACTCTCCAATCAAAGATTATTTTCCTCTACCCAATTCACCTGTTGAAAGTGGGTCTTCAAATATGAGGTATGCAATCCATTTTCGTATCAAGTTGTGACAACTAAATATGGCGCACAAATAGAATAACAAAGAGACTTAGAATATAAAGTAATTCATTGAGAATAAATAAATAAGTATATTGAATAATGCATGAGAGAATTGATATGATGATTCAAATGAGGGCCGCATACATATACTTAGGTAGGATACTCTTTCATGAACAGTGATGTCCTTTGAGACATGTCCTTTCATAATTATTAATTATTATTATTATTTTATACATATTTATGTTCATAACATTGTCTTCCCATTTAGAAATGTTTTGTCTTCAGAGCATAGTTATGGAAAGGCTTGTCATTTTTTCTTAGCTTGTACTGTGTTTGCATCACTCTTTGTTGTAGACTTATAATACCCTCAACCCTTTAGCAGATAAACACCACTGTGAACTAATAATTTGCTAGACCACAACCATATCACCTAATGATGGTTTGATATAGTTGTTCATGTGTAATGTTCTAGATATCATTTTTGCAGTTTTTTTTTTCAAAAAATGAAACCGCTAATTTTATAACGATATTTACAAATTAAACCACAAATTGAACTGCAAAACTGGAACAAAATTCTACAACTGAAAAATAACAACACAAGCATGCAAGAATCTCAGTGCCATTTTATTATATCAAATATGCTGGCACAAGAACAAGAATATGGCTAGGAAATGACCTCCCACAAATATCTGCTCCAAGCTAAATCTGGACTCCAAAATAACTAGAAACTAATGATATCAATTGTGAATTTTGAATGAATTCACCAAGGAGAGAGATGGGTTCTCACCCACTCTCACTAAATCACCCGAGGGTTTTCGTCCTAGGGCTACTATGGTAGAGAAATTGAATTCTCCAATCCACACCAAAGACAAATGCTCAAATCCAAGATGTACCAAATGATCTCCTCCTCCTCCTTTTAGAGGCTCCATAGATAGATCTCCAAGCCTCTAGAAGCATCTTATTTTATTATTATTCTAAAAAATCCTCCCTTGACTTTATTGTAAGTGACTTTTTAATTTTATTTTAAGTCACTTTGGCCTTTTTTCCTCCAATTAATTATTTTCCCCTTTTAATTAAATGACTAATTAAAGCCATTTTTAATCTAGGAAAATGGTGTGAAATTTTATCTATTTAGCTACTAGAAATTATTCTTCTAACTGAAAATTTAATTATGCAGTTTATTTACTACGACAAACAATGAATAAAATCACAACTGCAATTTTCACCATAAAAATATTGCGGAAAATAAAATACTGGAAACTGAGAAATTCTAGCACACACATAAGAATTTTGACACAGTTATTTTTGGACAATTGTCCTTGGAAAAGCCCAACTTGGGAAAACCGGTGCAGCAGATGAGGGTTTTATTATTAATCTTCAGCAAAAATTCTAAGTACAATAATTTATATGTCCAATTGACAATCTAATCTGAGGAAAATAGTGGAAAAAATATAGTGAGAGTTTTCTCTCACCCCACAACGATTTTCTGCCTCAGAAATTACCTTAGCCTTTGTGCTGAGCTCCCCACATCACCCTCCGTGTAGAGCTTATGCTGGCCCTCTGCCAATTTCAACCTCCCTTCATTTGCCTCTTCCAGGGACTAGAAATCTTCCTCTCGAAACGATGTTGCCCTCCTCTTCCACCTACTACTCACCCTCTACCACTATCTTCTCTGTTGAGCTGTTGCTACTGAGAAAATCGAACTGCCTGGGAAACTCAGTACCTACACTAGGTATTCTCCATCACCACATCGACCTCCTCTTATAATTCTCTATTGGAGCACCAACAACCAAGATTAAAACGTAATTGATGGCTAGGATTATCTCTCGATTGATTTGTGTGAGTTTCTAGATGATTCTCGCTTTGACTTAATTAATATTGATTAATTTACCATATTCCCTAAGTTTAGACTTAGAAAATATTTAAAAACCGGTTAATAATCTAATTAATTTATTTCTAGGTGGAATTTCCAGAAACGATTTCTGGGTTTTGGATATCTCATGTATTCTAGTCTCTCCACTAAATTCTGTGGCTAAAACACATCTAATGCTACAAAAACTAACACTTCCTCTTAGCGAGGAATGTGTTCTAGTGCTGCATTCCTGCCACAACACCCTATCTCTACATCATCTGTTGTTATGTTGTTGATGTCTGTTAGTTTTTGTAGCATCGGATGTGTTATAGCCTTGAAATTTTGTGGAGAGATAGAATACATAAGATCTCCAAAATCCAGAAATTGTTTTTGGAAATTCCACCTAGAAGTGTCTCAATTAGATTATTAGCCGATTTTTGAATATTTCCTAAGTCTAAACTTAGAGAATATGGTTGATTAATTGATATTAATTGAGATGGGGTGAGAATCATCGAGAAACTCACATGGATCGATCCATAAATGATCCTAGCCATTAATTAAGTTTTAATCTTGGTCGTTGGTGCTCCAACAGTGGATTATAAAAAGAAGTCGATGTGGTGATGGAGAGGGGATCCAATGCAGATACTTAGTTGTCCAGGTAGTTCGATTTTATCAGTAGCAGCAACTTAGAAGAGAAGATAGAGTCAGAGGGTGAGTAGCAGTTGGAAGAGGAGAGCAGTAGCATTCCAAGAGGAATATTTCCAGTTCCTGGAAGAGTCGGAGGAAGGAAGACCGAGATATCCAGAGGGCCAGCGTAGGCTTTGCGCAGAGGGTGATTCAAGGAGCTTAGTGCAGACGCTGGGGAAGCTATTTCAGAGGAAGAAAAGAGTTGCGGGCTGAGAGAAATTTCTCAATATTTTGGCCAGTATTTTCCTCAGATTAGACTTCTAGCTGGGCATCTAAATCATTGTACTCAGAATTGTTGCTGAATATTAATAATAAACCCCTCATCTATTGCACAGGTTTTCCTAGGTTGAGTTTTTCCAGGGACTAGTGTCCAAAAATAGTTGTGTCAAAATTATTGTGTGTGCTAAAATTTCTCAGTTTCCTATATTTTATTTTCCTGAGTGTTTTTATGGTGAAAATTGCAGCTGTGATTTTATTCGTTATTTGTCGTAGAAAATAAATTGCATAAATAATTTTTGAGTTAGAAGAATAATTTCCAGTAGATGAAATAGATAAAATTTCACATCGTATTAGAGCATAAGTGATCAGCCAGGAAGCTCAGTAGCAAAGTGGAAAATTTCACTGCTTAGAGGGAGCAGTAGGCTGAAATTTTTAGAGGCAGCGCAGTCCATTGACGGGCAGGCCGAGTTGCTAGGGCAGCAGTTCATTTTTTAGTTGAAGGGAGGCAGGAAAATCAAATTGCTGAGATTAGTGATTCTAGCAGTCAGAGGGAGCAGTTGCAGCTCAAATTTTCGTTGAGCAGATTCCTAGTTGGACGCAGAGGGTTTTGTTGCAGGCTGTAGAAACACAATCTGCGTTGAGTGGAAAAGAGGAATAACACATTAAATTTTTTCAAGTATAGCCATGGACAAAAGTAATATTCAGGAGACCTCAGATTTGTCTTCCAGATTGGAAGACGAATTTGTTTTTTTAGCAGAATTAACTTCACAGGGAGTCTGGTATATAGACAGTGGAACATCAGCTCACATGATAGGGGTTAGAGAATATTATCTAGCTACAAAGAGGAGCAGATGGACTTTTATATTACTATGGGAAACAAACCGAAATGTACTGTAGTAGAGAGAGGTACCGTAGATTTTCAGGGGGAGTCAGGAGCAAGCACCTGCACTACAGATGTACTGCATATGCCAGGATTGGGTGTGGACCTAATTTCAGTATCCCAGTTATAGGATAAGGGGTATGATATTCACTTCGTGGGGAAGAAAGTGTATGTCAATCACCCAAGTTGGAAAAAAGTAAGACAGGTTGGAGTACGAGGTAACAGGTTGTACTAGTTACAAATAGATTCTCCAATGGAATTGATAGCAGTGGGAAGGAGCTAAATGAGTTATGGCAGAGGAGAATGGGACATCTACACCATGGAGCACTTAGGATGCTCAAAGAAACGGTAATAGGGGTTCCTAAACTTGGCACTGAACATGATGATGTGTGCAGAGGATGCGTACTTGGGAAGTATGCTAAGGCGACATTTCCAAGAAGTGACAATAGAGTTGATGGCGTGTTAGGAATTTTACACTCAAATATTTGTGCCTTGATGTCCACTAGAGCTCTTAGCAGTGTTGAATATTGTGTCACCTTTATTGATGATCATTCCAGGAAAACCTAGATGTACTTCTGAAAAAACCAAGGATGAGGTCTTCGATCGTTTCTAAGAGTTTAAAGCTCTCATGGAAAATGCGATAGGGAAGAAGATCAATTTGCTTCCCTTAGATAATGGTGGAGAATATATTGATAAATACTTCATAGATTTCTGTGCGAAAGAAGACAGCAAGTGAGAATGGACAACTTCATATAATTCACAACAGAATGGTGTAGCGGAGCGGAAAAATGAACCATTGGTTGGAGCTGCAAAGGCTATGTTATATGACTAGGATCTACCCAGATTTTTGTGGGCAGAAGCATGTAACACAATAGTGTATATTCAGAACAGAACTCCTCATAGAGCATTGGGGAAGAAAACACGAGAAGGAGTCTTCACAAGGAAGAAGCCAAAATTTAGCCACCTCAGAATTTTTGGTAGCGTTGCTTATTTTCACGTGCTAGATGATAAAAGGACCAAACTGGATCAGACTACAGAGAAGGGGTTCTTCGTTGGGTACAATGAAACCTCAAAGGCATTCAGAATCTACATTCCTAGTAATAGGGAGATAGTAGTAAGGCGAGATGTGAAGTTCATGGAGGACCGAGATTTCAGGAAGTCTCGTGAGATGCCTGCAGGTGATCAAAATGAGTCAACAAAAGCTCGTTTAGTCCAGCATTAGGCGCAGCCACAGTGGTAGGCAGTGGGACAGGTAAGAGGACAGTCTCAAGGGTCAAGTACCGTGACCAGCACCAATGTTTTGTTAGGTGCAGGAAATCCGAGGAGTTCTCAGTAGATGGAGCAGTAGAGACAGGATGAGGAGGAGATGGTAGAACCTCCCATGACAAAGAGGTTCGTTGACATTAAGAGATGCAAAGGATTTTATTGGAACTCCTAGGATGAGCAAGAGAGAGCGTAGACAACCTGACAGGTACCAAGCATTGGTAGCTCAGGTTGTAGAACCTTCCGGCTTTCAGGAGTCTACACAACACTAGGTGTGGGTAGATTCCATGGTAAAAGAGTATAGCTCTATCATGATGAATCATGTTTGGGAGGTAGTGCTAGGGCCAGAAGACATATCAATTGTAGGTTCGAGATGGATCTATAAGATCAAATATGTGGTATATGACAGTGTGAAAAAGTACAAGGCTAGGTTTGTTGAAAAGGGGTATGCACAAAAAGAAGGGATATATTATGAGGAGACGTTTGCCCTAGTTGCCAAATACACTTCTATCCAGTCAGTTATATCTCTAGCAGCTCAGATGAGATGGCAGATTCACGAGATGGACATCAAGACAACCTTCTTGAACGGAGTGGTAGAGGAGGAAGTGTACATAGAACAACTAGAGGGCTTTGAGACTTAGGAGAGGTGCACACGTGTGCAATTGAATAAAGCTATCTACAGACTCGAGCAGGCTCCTAGGCTAAGTTGCACGAAACACTGAAATGTCTAGAAGTTTTCGAAATAGGGACGGCCCGAAATGCGAGCCCCGTAAAATAGAAATGTGATTGAAACGTCGTGTGTGTGTGTGTGTGTGTATATATATATATATATAGTCAATATTAAATAAATTATAACACATTATTTTGCAAGAAAAGAAATAATGAGACATATAAATGGAATTTTAGAAGGAAATCCAAATTTATATTAACTCCATTAGATGATTACATGATGAAAATATCCAAAATTAGCCTTTATAGATGAGGCTTTACATTCAAGACTCCAAAATTAGCCTTTATATGTGAGGCTATATGTGCTAAAATTGAAATAAAACATGAGCTAAAGACAATCATGGCTACATTAACATTTCATTACTAATAAAAGTTTTCATCCTCATCAGCAAAGATAGAAAATGATGCTTGTTTAGCAGAAGAGGCAACTCTACTAGTGCTTCCAATTGCATTTGCATCACCACCGACACAAATATCAAGAGTAGAAAGAGAGAGCTCTAAATTTGGCATTCTGCATCGACATCCCATTCTTTATGAGGCCCACAATGTGTGAGAAATGAGTGAATGAAGTGTCTTTTAAAAGAAAAGAAGAGGCTCATATGGTTTCTAGAGAATTCAATTCTTCTCATCTTCTAGAGAATTCCATTTGTAATTTTTTTACTAAATTCAGCTAACAACCACATAAAAATTAGTTTATTAGTGTGTTTTGGGGTTTGATGGAGCCCACCCCCTCTTTCCACAACTTGATATGGCCCAAAAAAGTTCCATTTTTCTTTTTGGTCGCTAAAACTCGGCCTGTTGCGGCCGAAACTCCGTCGAAATGTCACTGGCCGTATCGTCTGGTGTTTCGAAATCCTGAAATGCAGTACGGTACGTTCAGTGGCATTTCAATGAAGTTTCGGCATTACGGGTTGTCCCAGGTACTGGTACACCACTAAATCTGGCATTTCCTGCAACATAGCTCCCAGGGCATGGTATGGTAGAATTTACACCTACTAGCAGTAGATGGGGTTCATCAAGAGTGATGTAGATCCCAAACTTTATTATTTGATGGTAGAGGATGAGCCTCTAATTCTAGTTTTGTATGTGGATGATCTCTTTTTGATAGGATCATTAGGTCTCATAGAGGATTGCAAGAGGAACATGGCAACAAAATTTGAAATGAAGGATTTGGGGCTGATGCACTATTTCCTAGGATTGGAAATATGGCAGAAAGATGGGGGGATATTCCTTAGGCATGGAAGATAATAGATATTCTGAAGAGGTTCAAAATGTAGGATTGTAGACCCATGTCTACACCCATGATTACCAATTGGAAGAAGATACACGCATCAGATGACAAGGATGTTGACCCCACCTTGTATAGACAGATCATGGGGTCTCTCATCTATCTGGTCAACAATAAACCAGATATCTGCTTCACAGTCAATACCCTTAGTCAATTCATGGTAGAACCGAAAATGGTACATTGGGCAGTAGCGAGGCATATTCTGAGATATATTCACAGCACAGTCAAGTATGGGTTGAAATATACTCGAGGAGATGGCATCAGACATTGTTGGTACACAAATGAAAATTGGGTAGTCAATGCAGTGGACAAGAAAATTACTGTTGGGTACTGCTTCAGTGTTGGACTAGGGATGGTTTCTTGGTGTGGCAGGAAGTAGAATTCAGTAGTACTGAGCTCTGCAAAAGCAGAGTATATGGCAGCCAACACGGCTCCATGCGAAGCTATATGGCCTCGAAAGCTGCTAGTAAGCTTGTTTAGGCAAAGGATGGAGGCGACTAATGTCTAATGTGATAATCAAAGTTGCATAAAGTTATCAAGAGTTCAATGTTTCATGATAGGTCGAAGCACATCGATATTCGATGTCACTTTATCAGAGATTGTATACAATGTGGAGCAATCCAGCTTCAATATGTTCCTATAGAAGAGTAGGTTGCAGATATACTCACGAAAGCTCCACGAAGAGCTAAGTTCATCTATTTTAGAGAACAAATGGGTTGGTGGAGAACTCGTTTCAGCAATAGGGACAAACTATTTTGGATGCTCTTCAGTTGTAAGTGTTGCAGTTGCAGCAGCAACAGATCAAGAGGGAGTTGCAGTGCAGGTGCAGTGATGGCAGTAATATAGTAGTGTCAACAATAGCACAAATGCAACATATATCAGAGTTGCGCAGTGGTTGGTGGGAAGTGTGACTATACATCAATAGTGTGGTAGGAGGTGATGCAGAAACAGGGTGTGCAAGAACACTAGAACACATTCCTCACTAAGAGGGAGTGTTAGTTTTTGTAGCATCAGATGTGTTTTAGCGTTTATATTTTGTGGAGAGGATAGAATACATGAGATCTCCAAAACCCAGAAATTGTTTCTAGAAATTCCGCCTAGAAGTGTCTTAGTTAGATTACTAGCCAATTTTTAAATATTTCCTAAGTCTAAACTTAGGTAATATGGTTAATTAATCAGTATTAATTGAGATAAGGTGAGAATCATCTAGAAACCCACACAGATCGATTTAGAAATGATCCTACCCATTGATTAGGTTTTAATCTTGGCCGTTGGTGCTCCAATAGTGGATTATAAAAGGAAGTCGATGTGGTGATGGAGAGGGGATCCAGTGCAGATACTTAGTTGCCTAGGCAATTCGATTTCCTTAGTAGCAATAGCTCAGCAGTTTTGGACAAAGACGTTCCAGTCTTTTGAAACGTTTTTTAGAGCTAACCACACCAATTATGTAGGATGGGGCGCTGACCCTATCGCAAACAACTAATCTTAGTCATCCTAAATCCTAGTGAGGAAGGGGTCTATGCGCTCCCCTTTTTGGATCCTTGTACATCTCAACTTCTCCTCAAGATACATCTTCTGCTGCTCAGAAGATCCTTGGTATACAGTAGCGAGAGCTTCCCACATATATCTAGCAGTATCTTTGCCTGCTATGTGAGACACCACGTGATCTCAAACCCCATCGAGAATCAATTGTTTTGCTTTCTCCATCTCCTTTTTGTAGGTCTTCATCTAATCTACATCCGTGGGGATAGCTACCATGTTATCGATGTAGGTTTTGAGATCGTATTCGTCTAGAAGACAAGAAATTCTTTCCTTCCAAATCATGTAGTTGGAGGCTTCGTCCAACCGATCCTGATCTCTCAACCCTGCTAATGCCATCTCTGCAAAAATTCAAATTCCTCCTCTTTTCCTGTGCACAGTTGCTAACCGGCTCTACGCACTTCTTGCTGAAGTGGGCAAATATGCTCACAACTACTGCTGCTATGCTGGGAAAAATCGAACTTTTGGTGTAGAAGTTCCGTGAGAAAAGAATTCCCTTAGCATGTGCTCTTCCTTCCTCTTGACGCTATTTTGCACAAGGAAACTACTGCAAAATAATTGTATCCCAACTAAAGATCCACTTTGCAAGGAAAATACTATTGCTTCCTCTACCTCTGGTATTCTTTGATCTAGAAAATTTGTCCTCTGTCAACTCTCTCAGAGAAATAATTTTTTACTCAAAAAATGACCCTCGTAGCTAAATGAACTGCGTTGCCTCTGAGGGTTTAAAATTGCTGCCTATGCAGAGTTTCGAAATTCCTCTTCCCTTCTGCTACTGAGCTCTTCGTCTTACGATCTGTGCTCTGATACCATGTGAAAATTTCGAAACCCTAAATCCTACTGCAAAAACTGTTTAAATTTTTTCTATTGTTAAATAAATTGAACAAATTATTTACGGTATTCTACAGTAAATATCGAAACTAATACACTGTAGCCTTCACAAATAAAACACTACGGAAGAAAATAATATTGGAAGAATAGATGCACACACACAAATACACAGTTATTTTTGGACCAATGTCCCCAGAAAAACCCAACTTGGGAAAATTGGTGTAGCAGCTACGGGTTTTATTATTATGCAGTAGTAAATCTAAGTACAAAACTATGGATGCTCAAATCTAGCAGTTCATACAGAGAAATTACTGACAATAAGTCTAGTGAGAAAATCTTAACTCCCACTGTCGATCTGACACTGACCTTGGCTCAAGATGAGCTTCTCTCTGCTGCCTCTACGCAGTCCCTTCGTTAGCGTACACAGTATTACGTCCCGCAACTCGAAACTGCTGCTCTCTTGCACACGACAATAAGCAATGGTGCAAAAAATTATGAAGTGGCTAACTTCTGGCTTTTTCCCTGTGAAGACTCCTTCTAGCATTTTCTTCCCCAATGTTCTTTTAGGAGTCTGGTTATGAATATATACCGTCGTGTTACATGCTTCCACCCATAGAAATTTGGGTAGATCCTGGTCATATAACATTGCCTTTGCAGCTCCAACAATGGTTTTTTTTTTCAGCTTTGCTACACCATTCTGCTGTGGATTATATGGAGCTATCAATTCTCTCTTAATGCCTTCCTTCGCACAGAAATCTGTGAAGTCCTTAACAATATATTCTCCACCATTATCTGAGTGAAGCACCTTGATCTTCTTCCCTGTCGCATTCTCCATGAGAGCTTTAAACTCTCTGAAACAATCGAAGACCTCATCCTTGGTCTTCAAGAAGTAGATCCAGGTTTTCCTGCAATGGTCATCAATAAATGTGACAAAATATTCAGCACTGCTGAGAGCTATAGTGGATATCGGGGCACAAATATATGAATGTATGAGTCGTAACACGCCATCAGCTCTGTTATAACTTCTTGGAAATGTTGCCTTAGCATACTTCCCAAGTACGCATCCTCTGAACACATCATCGTGTTCTGTGTCCAGTTTTGGAACCCTTGTTACTGTTTCTTTGAGCAACCTGAGTGCTCCATAGTGTATATGTCCCATTCTCCTATGCCATAACTCACTTAGCTCCTTCCCACTGATACTATTACTACCTATTAGTTCCATTGGAGAATCGATTTGTAACTGGTACAATCTATTACTTCGAACTCTAATCTGTCTTACCTTGTTCTAGCTCGGGTGTTTGACATACACTTTCTTCCCTACGAAGCGAATACCATACCCCTTATCCTGTAACTGGGATATTAAAATCAGATTCATACCCAATCGTGGCACATGAAATACATCTGTAGCACTGGTGCTTGTTCCTAACTCCGTCTGAAAATATATGGTACCTCTCCCTTCTAGAGTACATTTCATTTTATTTTCCATAGTAATCTGGAAGTCCATTTGCTCCTCTTTGTAGCTAGAGAAATATTCTCTAACCACTGTCATGTGAGCTAATGCTCCACTATCTATATACTAGACTTCCTATGAAGTTGATCTTGCTAAGCAAGCAAATTCATCCTCAAATCTGGAAGAAAAATCTGAAGTCTCCTGAATGTTACTTCTGTCCATGGCTATGTTGAAGAATTTATAGTGTGCTATTCCTCTTTTCCATCCTGACGTTGTCTCTGCTCTAGTGAACTTCTGCAAAAACCCTTTGCGTCCATCTAGAGATTTGCTCAACAAGAAAATATGAGTTGTATCCACTGAACTCTGGAATCACTTGCTCTTTAGGAATCAAATTTTCTTCCCCTCTTAGAAAAATCATTTTTCCTCAAGCAATTCGGCATCCAGGCAAAAAGACTGCGCTGCACCTTGGGAATTTTGATGCGCTACTCACATTGAGCAGCGGAATTCCTTCTTTTCGCTCATGAGCTCTCCGACTGATCAATCTTGCTCTGATACCATGTGAAATTTTATCTATTGCAACTACTGGAAATTATTCTTTTATCTGAAAATTTAATTATGTAGTTTATTTGCTACGACAAACAACAAATAAAATCACAACTACAATTTTCACCATAAAAAGATTGCGGAAAATAAAATGCTAGAAACTGAGAAATTCTAGCACACACATAAGAATTTGACACAGTTATTTTTGGACAATTGTCCCCGGAAACCCAACTTGGGAAAACCGGTGCAGCAGATGAGGGTTTTATTATTCATCTTCAGCAACAATTATGAGTACAATAATTTATATGCCCAACTAACAATCTAATTTTAGGACAACAATGGCAAAAATATTGTGAGAATTTTCTCTCACACCACAACAATTTTCTGCCACCGAAATTGCCTCCCTAGTCTTTGCATTGAACTCCCTGCATCCCCCTCTATGCGTAGCTTATGCTATCTCTCTTCAAATTTCAACCTTCCTTCCTTTGCCTCTTTCGGTGACTAGAAATATTCCTCCAAGAATGTTGTTTCCCTCCTCTTCCAGCTACTACTCACCCTCTAACTCTATCTCCTCTACTGAGTTGCTGCTACTAAGAAAATAAAATTGCCTAGGCAACTGAGTATCTACACTGGGTATTCTCCATCACCACATCAACCTCCTCTTATAATCCTCTGTTGGAGCACCAACAACCAAGATTAAAACATAATTGATGGCTACGATCATCTCTGGATTGATCCGTGTGAGTTTCTAGATGATTTTCGCCTTGACCTAATTAATACTGATCAATTAACCATATTCCCTCAGTTTAGACTCAGGAAATATTTTAAAACTAGTTAATAATATAATTATGTCATTTCTAGGTGGAATTTCCAGAAATTATTTCTGGGTTTTGGAGATCTCATGTATTCTAGCCTCTCCACCAAATTTCGTGTCTAGAACACATCTGATGTTACAAAAACTAACAAATGGTAAATCACCCACCATACTTTATTTGGCCACTAGAAGTAACTTATCAGCATCCCATCCTGTAGATCTTCTCGTTCTGGTTCCAACGAGCTATTACGCTGAGGTGTTCCATCAAGTTATCCTCCTAGAATGCCACCCCAAGCATAATTAATTAAGTCAGACCTAGTAATAAAGCCATTTTTTGAAAGTTGTGGGAATGCAACATAATGAAAGCCAAGTTGTGCGGATAATAGAATATGCCATCGGATCTCGTAAAACTCCTCAAAACTCCACCACAATCCATGATGACATAAACTTGCTCCCATGACATGGCCATCCTGTGCCTAGGAAATCTACCCTGGCTATACTATAGAGGAAAATAAAAATGGGGACATGACTTCACGAGAAATAGCAGCAACTATACACAACAATTAGACTAATTGTCTTTTAAGTAGAGTGATTGCCAATGGTTTGACCTTCTACTTGAAGGGTCTCGAATCTCTAAAATGACGCCTTATTTTTTTCCACAACAAAGTAATAAAAATGCTTATTGTTTCATTTAGTTGCTAGACGTGGAAATGTGACTTATACAAAATGTGAATTATGGTTTTAAAATAACACTTATCCAAAAGAGGCATGACACTTATAAATTCTCTGAATGGGCCTATTTTAAATATTTTATTTATTTATTCGCATGGAAGGCCAATTAATGATTGTAATGAATATTTATGAATTAGAAAAACATGTTTGATTCATCTATACATAATTTGAATGGAAATTGGTAGCAAAAGCTATATGAATGTGTGTTTTAAGGATATGGACCTGAATGTGGTTTTAGTGGTTATACAAACACTGCAATTTTCATATTACAACATTACTGGTGTGTTTGCAGGAAAAAAACAATAAAATTTGAATGTTTCTTATATAGTCAAAAATAATATGGAGAGTTGTGACTAAATTGAAACTATAAAATAATACAATTATGCAAATGAATGTATCACAAATTGATGACTAACTGTATAGTGACTACTAATGAATGACTACTTCAGTCTGGGACAAAAATTTCTTTCTTTAATAGAATTGAAATTTTTAAATAGCCAAAGGCCAAATTCTAGTCAAAGATCGAGGTATCAAGAGAAGCTTTGAATGGTTGTGGTCAAAATCCAGTCAGGTAATGTCTTAATGAAGTGTGGCCAATGGCCAAGGTAAAAAAAACAAGGCTCTGATACCAAATGTGACAACCAAATTTGGCTCACAAATAGAATAACCAAAAGACTATGAATATAAAGTAATCCATTGAGGATATGTAATGTCCCTCATTTTTGGATTGCCTTGTGGTGAATTAGAAGGGATTTCCAAAGCTTATGTCATCCAGGTCACAGGAACAAGATTAGATTATTGGTGGGCTCGGAGGGTTGAGACGAGTTTTATGGGGGCCCACTAGGATCGATTGCCATTTTTCATCATGAGGATCAGATCTGCACAATTCAATATTAGTTCTGTTGCATTCCAAAAATTTCTGTACAATGAAGCTATTAATGGGCATGCGTTAATTAATTATGCTTAAGGTGTTGTTTTGGTCTTATTACTTGGAGAAATACCTTAGTGTAATAGGTCATTGGAATCGGGATGAAAATATTTACAAAACAAAATGATGAAAAGGGGCTTTGGGAGGTTGGTGTGATCATGGTCGTAATTTAAGCATTTTAGGGAGATAAAAGTGACTTTAGTTAGTAATAAAAAAGTCACTTATTAAATAAAAGGAGAAAAAGTGTTTTTATCTAAGTGGTAAATAAAAGGGGGAAAATGTCACTTGGAAAATAGGAGGAAATGCACTGAGTGGCTTATTAATAAAATATTAAAAAGATATTTCTAGAAGATTGGAGAAGATCCAACAAAATCTTATAAAAATGGAGAGAAGGTCATTTCTCATTCATTCTGGTTTATGATTATTTCTTGGTGTTTGTTTTGGGAGCTCAGGCAAGTTTTTGTAGAGGGTTGCAAGCGAGACTCTCAAACTAGTTTTGGTGGACATCCATTGCAACCCTTGCTAGTAATCATCCAATTTCGGTGGACATCATTGCCACCATAGTTTCCACAACGGGGAAATTATTCAAATTTTCATTTGTGCTTAAATTGCAGGTTAATTTGTAGCTATCTCTCAAGGAGTCGAATTTATATATATTTTCCAGAGATCGAGTTGTTGATGTTGGGCTAAGTTTCATTTTCTATTTCTAAGGGTTAGGTTGTTGGCAAATATTATTTGTTGGAGTTGAGTTATTTGCTGGGGCTGTATCTATTTTTCTAGATTTGATATTTATTTGCTTTAGATCTTTATTTGTTGGGGCCAAGATTATTTTCCAAAGATATTTATTTACTGGGGCCGAGATTATTTTAAAGCTTTCTTTATTTACAGGGTTGAGATTATTTTCCAGATATCTTTATTTGATGAGGCCAAGATTATTTATTGGAGTTTGTAATTGCTAGGGCCGAAATTATTTGTTGGAGCTAGGATTATCTGTTGAGGCGGAATTTCTTATTCTAGAAGAGGGCTGAAATTGCATTGTTTATTTCAAATAGCCGAATTCATCCTTATCTAATGGCCAAATTGGTTGAGCCATTTTTTCGAAGTTGTACTCATATTTCTGGGTTGGTATTTTGAATATAAATCTCTTGTTAAGTTCAACAAAATTATGGTTGTGCTATTGGAATATTTTTTGCTGCAAGTGTTTATTACTTTGCTTACTAAGTGTTCGAAGAAATGTTTTCTCACTAAGTGTTTGAAGAAATCTGTAAAAGGAAAAATTAATAAATTTTGTGCGTTATATTAGCATATTTTAGCAGCAGAATCAAAGGGAAAAAAAGGAATAGCTATAATGTCCCAAAATTCTTTGAATTTTATCAAAAAGGGATATTATAGTGGTATTAGAGAATGATTTTGGTCAATTGTGGGTCTAAATCAAAGTGATATTGAGAAGAACTTTAGGACCAGAATTGGAAGGGGAAAATGCCTTCGAGTCAGTTGTAACAATAAAGACTTGTTCAAAAATTTGAAGAATATAACTAGAATTTCACAAGATTGGTAGAACCGTTCAAAGCATGGGCATCATCAAGGGCCAAAAAGGGAAAACGAAATTGTAGATCTACAGATGATGAAGGTAAAAGGAGCACAAGGGCTGATCAAAATCCCAGTTATAATTCTATGAGTGTAGGAGAATGATGATTGGAAGTGAGGACTATGATCAAACCCCCTAGGATGAATTGGGAGAAGTCATACGCATTGAAGATGAAGCTATCTCGGATTCACTCTAGCAGGTTGGTTCAAAGGTTTGGGATGAAGGAGAATCAAATAATGATGCAGAATGCCTGTTGTCATTTAACGAGATTGTTGAGGAAAATCATGAGGCTACGACAGTGGTTGATGATTCCCAAGAGGTGTGCAGAGATTATAATACACGGGTAGTCAGTTGTGTGAACTCAGACCCATCAGATGATTTATTTATGAAGAAGATGTTGCTCATATGCTTACTTGTGCCCATAATTTGGAAAACCAATTGAGGGTAAGCGTCGACTAGATTATGGCATCCACAAGGCATTATGATAACACATAGACATTAGTGGAAAATTATTGCTGGAGAAATGTAGTGATATGTGACAGTTTGGGAAGAGAGCCTTCACTAGCAGATTTTCAGACATTTAAAGAGGCATTGGTAGAGATGAAATCTAACTACCTTCACCTTTTTTCAGATAGAGATCAGCTACTCATGCTTGTTGAGATATATCATGATGCACTAGAAAGGAAAGAAGAGGAATTTGATAGGCTTACGTATGAGCTTGAGACTACTTAGGAGTCCTTGAAGAGCACTCAAATGGCCCTTCAAGAATCAGAGTTGCAAGATGAGTAGCTTTGTATGGGGTTGAGTTGTGGACATTCTTCATCCCCCATTTCAAACTGTCAATTAAGTATGGAAACCATCACACAAGAGGATGTTAGGGACACTCATGATTTGATAGAGGAACCTCTTGTGATATTTTAGCACGAGGAGCACCCAGATGAATAGGCACTTGTAGAGACATATGTTCCAGAGGGTTCTGATTATGCATCCATGGGATATGGAGATAGAAATATTTCAGACAAGGGTATATCCATTTGGGATCCAAGTTTAGTTGACATGAGTGGAGTGGATATTGGAAGCCCAAGTTGGCATTGGGATCTAGGTGGGGCTTTCCATTGTATTCCAGAGGTGCATGATGACTATGGCGGAATGGTTGAACCAGTGACTAAGTACATACATTTCTTCATGGAGTTTCGGTCAACATTAGTGTCCAGTTGGTTTGACAACCGAATGAGCATAATGCAAGAGATGTCCTGGCACATTGTTCATGTATGGGATTGCAAGATGATCAACGTGCTATGGCATGAGACATTTGTGTGTGATGGCATTGATATGCCACCTAGCAGGGAATTGTATGGAGACGATACTTTTCCATTGATGTATTGGGCATAGGACCCACTAAGGATCATCATAACAATGACATCCCCATTAGCAAGTGAGGAGTTATGCCGCCCAAGTTTACCCAGAATCAGTGAGGGGATGGATCAACGTCTGGGAGCATCATGTCTATGATCGAGATATCAATAGATTAGAGATGGAGAGAGGGGGATTCACATGATTACCCTTGTATATCCATATGGGCTCTCAATCATACCCTTGGGGATTCACATGCCTAACACTTTATAGTGTTGTTTACTTCCACAAAGGATTTGGTTGCCACCCCTTGATTCTTTCATCATGACCAACATGATGGAGGAGGCTCACCTAAGACAATTGGATGAGACACAGAGCATCATGGACAAGAGAGAGGCCTTCCAATTGAGGCGTATGTTCAGTGCACGAGTTGGTCTGTGTTGGCTTAGGGATGGCCTAGTCAACTGCAGATGTAGCATATGTACCTCCCCTAAGTACACACTTGGGGAGATGATCATGAGGAAACTGCATGAAAAACCTTTGGTATGACATTTTGAGGCATTGCATGAGCATGAGGCATAGTGGATGATAGACATCTTTTATAGGAGGGCATGTAGGCTCTAGGTAGCATTTGTGTGCATCATCAGGAGACGAGATAGAAAGGTTCGTTGTGTGATCTAGTAGAAACATGGTGGTTTAGCATGTACTAGGTTTATTATTGATACATGGTGTCCATCTACTGATTGCATACAGGGATCAGAGGAGAGGCATGTATGGGTTCCAACAGTTTCTGTACTATGTAGCAATTAATGGAGATTGGGAGCTGTGAACTTTGGATATGGTTGTGGAGCTGTTACCCACCACCAGTGGGAGACACCTGTAGGAGAAAATTTCTCCTAGATTTGTCTTCGGCTGGCAGCCAGCAACCCCTTGCAGACACCAAATAGCTCGATGTGCCACCATTCTCCACCACGCGAGCCAACCATTATGTGCCCTCGTCTATCTGTTATGATCGTATGTTTGAAGGTGGGCCTTCCAACCCCGAAGGTATGACTTTTCATTATGCACTTGGATGCTTATGATTGCTTTTCTTAGGCACATTTGGACATGGATTAGTGGGGGATTCGGCGAAAAGAATGGGTTTGAACTGTACTCTTATTCCCTTGTCTCAACCTGGGGGTTAATCTTGTATCTTAGTCCCATGTGATCTCCTCTATTGGCTACTAGCTTTAGGAGTGGCACTATGTGGGAAACCCTAATTTTGGTTGCGTGGTCCCACTTCCCGACACAATATATTTGAGTATCCTTCGCTCATTACTAGCCCTTTTCACATTTTCCCCATCTGGGTCCACATTTGTCCATTGGGTCCACAAGGTGTTGGCTTCCTCCTCCGCTTGTCCACACTTTGGGTTGGGCCTGGAATGATGCCTCGGAGGTTGATGTAGCTAAAAAGAAAGATAAAAGCATAATTTGGCCACTTACAATAGGAAATGTACCATAAAACGTAAAATATGGTTGGGACATAAAAATTTAGCACGTGGGCAAAAGCCAAACATGAGCTCTACCCCTTTATCACTATGGCCATCATCTTGGTTACTAGGGCCCCTAAGGGTTCCCCTTGAATCATTAAGGAACCCATGATTGTCCAAACCCCTGGAGGGCAATGAACTACCCAACCTTAAGGGGGTAATCACTGCTTCATTATATGCATCATACTCTCATTCCCTAGAGCCGTCAGCAGTAAAATGGAGAAAAATCAATAAAAAGAAAAAGGCATATGAAGAAGGGTGGAAAAGAAAGGCCATGGTAACTCATGCACCATGATTTCTCCCTCCTACATTCATATACCCAAGGTGTAGGCTTCCCTCATTCTTACATCCCTTGTGCCATGGCATGTGGCTTTGAGCCTTCCTTATTGCCCCACTCCATTCTATCACCATTTCACATGACACCTACCATTTGATGGATGTACCATGGACCTATCACTCCCTTATAGGTTGAAACCACTTAATAGGGTCCTTTATTAACCTCTCTTATTGAGAAAGGAAACACCTGTACATTTTGAAGCCCATTTGGAAGGGTATGCCACTATGAAGTGTCCAATTATTCCCTTGATTAGCAACCCTATTTACTCAATTGCACTAATGATTAATTGTACTGGAAGGTGAGGAGATGCATTGGATCTTATACAGGATTGTAGGTGGGTCTTCATCTTTGACTTGGTCTCTCTATATGGGGTCCAAGCCTTCTAGAGGGTCATAATGGCACTTGGAGGTGAGCGTTGAGAGCAATGGGCCTCCACCATTGGAGAGGTTCCATTACTATATCATGGGCTTCTTCAGCACCACACATTGCTTGTTCATTCCCCAGTCATACAAAGATGATGATGCTCTTGGACAATGTTGCCTAGCCAGCCATAGATTTGCACCCAACACAATTGGCAACTGATCCAGAGCCCAAATGAGATTTTGTCTCATAAGGAGGGACACGGGAGGAAATGTATCATCTTATATCCCTCACTGATGGAGTATCAACTTATTATTGAGCCACTAGAGACGCATGAGACCATTGATTGTGCCCCATAGCCACATGGGAGCACCACTTGATGTTTTGCTTGGAAATCAAAGGGCCACCCCCTTGATCATCATTTCTAGAGCCCTCCTCTTCATCATGGCACTTAGAGGACTCATATTGACCTTCCAACGATCCATCTTACTCCATTTTTCACTATTTCGGCCCTCTTGGGATGGCTTATCATTCACCTTAGTAGCTATTTGGTGGGCTTGTCACCAAAGGCATGTATTTTGCACATTAAAATATCATTAGGGGCTTAATTAGGCTAAATTAGACAAAATCGAACTTGAGGAGACTCATATAAATAGAAGAGGCCTCATTTGTATTTTTTATCATCACTTGGATTTTGATCTTTCTTGTGAAAAGAATTCGAACCTGCAATTGTTGGACGAAATTGGATGTTTGGATGCATTTTGATGTATAGAAAAATTTTCTATCTTGTTTTGGAGCTTCTCTTTGCAATTTTGATGGATGGATATATTCTCATTGTCTTGTAAGTGCCTTTTGATGCTTTATTTTACATTTTTACATGTCTAATATATGGAATATTATGTCTTGATTTTGAATGTACCCTAATTGAATGTGAACTTATGATAACACTGGGATTATTAGATGTATTGCATGCATTACTCATAGACAATTATGAATGAATGTTCCTAGAGGTTTATTTTGCATATTGCAACCTTCAAGCTCCATCAATCATTGTCAACAAAGTATAAATATCTGTTGTAGCTGTGTAGATACCTCCTTTAGGGCTAGCAAAGCTGCATGGGTCTCCTTGATAGAGTGAATTTCTTGAATCAAAGTAATTCTTGAATCCATTTCTCCCAATTGATAAGGCCATGGGTTTAGGATCCTTGGTGATCATATCCTGATTGAAAAATCATTTATCCTCACCTTATCTTCCCTCCTTGTTCTTTATCCCTTTAAGGATAGGTAGCCTCTCTAGGGCTTGGTATGAAATTCATCTAGAGTGAGCTCTTGCAAAAGAAATTGAATAGGCTTCTATGTTGGTATTTTCCCTATCCCTCCTCCAAATTTGAGGCAATTCTCACGATTGAATCTCAAGATAATTGATGCCCTAGCCATCGTACCAAGTGGGAACCCTTGAAGATGCTTCAACTTGGGGATTCCTTGAAGTTTTGTAATCTAAGTTGCATATCATTTAAAGCCTTTTCCCTTGACTATATGGACTTTGGATGAACTCATATCCGGTCTCATACCTCAACCCTAGGTCTAGTATAGTCTCTCTCCCTCTCAAGGGGTTTTGTGTGGAAAGCCATTCTAGCTTCTCCCAAAGCTCACACGTAAATTGAGCCTTTTCATTGAATGAGCTATCCTTGCCTCACGCTAAACCCTAGTATACACACATTATCAAAAGTGAGGGTTATTGGGACTCCTCACATTGGTGAAAATCTGAGAAAAGAAGGGGACATAGGCTATGGTGATAATGGGCCTTTATCCCAAATTGTTGTTGTGCCTTCTAGCTTTAGCCTACAAACTGGGCCTGCTTGTGCAGCAATATTTTTGGCGCCATTGTCAGGGACACGAGATGTGTGTCTTGTTCATCATACGAAAATATTGACATATCATATTTAGGCAACTCCATTGGAAGAATGAGGCCCTAGTTATTTATTGAAATTTAAAGTCAATGCTTGTAGGGTGAAGCAAGCATCTCTTTAGACACTTTGAATTCACCCTAGCCACTCCCATTAATGTTAACATCCAATACCAAAAAGAAAGATGGAGGACCCATAACTTATTTTGATTGAACCTATAATCTCCGATGATTTTTATGGTACCCCTGATGAATTTCGTGAGAGACATCATGAATAATTACCTAATTCCAAAGGAGTTCCCGATAAAAATCCTAATTATCACATAGGTGATTTGTTTTGTGCAATAGGATCTCGAGGTATTGATGATGTAATATCCCTTCCAAAAAAAATTTACTAAGTCCCTTTTTGCAATTTTTGTAAATTATGGATGGAGAAAATTGTGGATACAAACCTAGGAAAAGCAGGTGGACATTAATTAATTTAATGTTGTTTGGTAGTGGAGGCCCCAAACATTAGACAAAGGGAAGATTAATTACATAATGGGATGTGGGGACTACCCCATGATGAAATACGCACCCCCTTGATGGAGAGATTTGAATGGCTAAGGAGGGAGCTTGAATTTCTTGGTGAAGGGGCCCACGTGAAGGAAGAGAGCAACAATTATAAATAAGAGGAATGAAACATCATTCAACACTTCTAATCATTTGATATTTTTCACTTGTTGCTCAAGTTGTTCAATAGAGTCACAAGTGTTGTTTAGCACCAAAGTTTTCCAAGGGGAAATCTCACCCTCTTCTTTGGTGGACCACAAGTGGCACCTGTTGCACTCAAATTGTCAAAGTTTCGGGGAAGCGGAAGTACCAACTTTTTTAAAGGATCGAATTACATATTAGCAGTCCATGTGTCATGGTCATCCCATTTTGCAAGTTATACATTGTAAATGATTTTAGTAAACCATGAGTCCATGTAACCATGTAACAACCTAGGTAAGCCTATAATTTGATGACGAATTCCTTCCTAGGAGGTTTTTTAACCTCCCTAATTACTTGTGTTTTTTGACACAACTAATTAGAAGAGGGTTTTCCCTCCATCTTAAACCACCAAAGCTAGGGTGAAATTTATTGGCGAATTATTAGGTGAGTCCTAGTGTTTTAGTTGAGTTTGATGTAAAAGTGGTTTGGAAATAATTTAAGCTAATTGGCTAAATTATTTTATTACAAATCACTTGGTTTACTAGATCATATTGTGTTACAGATGAGTTGTGTGCCTTGAGGTTCTAAGATGAATTTGTATTCTCTTTTTGAATCTTGTAAGCAAATAATTATATGTATTAGAGGTTTGGAAAAATAATTAATATTTTCATGTGTAAATTAATTATTTTTTCTCGCAAAATAAAATTAAATCCTAAGCCAAAAAATTAATTAATTAGAGTCAATTTAAATTGTCTTGGGAAAATAAATTCTTCAAATGGAAAAATTTGTGGGTCTTAAAAGAGTCAATTTTTAAAGGTTCTCCACCAAAGGAATATTGTATTTTTCAAAAAAAATTGGACCCTTGGACCTTGATGGTTAAGTCAAAGTCAATTCTTTGAGGAAATTAGCTCAAAATAATTAATTTTGAGTTAATTAAAATGGAATTAAATGATAAATTCGAAAATTCCTCAAAAATAAAAAATCAAGGGTCAAGATTAAACGATCTTGAAGTGTTTATCAACGGCCAAAATTATTTTGACAATGATCAAAGAAACTAGTCGTTATTTTTCCATTTGGAGGATTTATCTATATATTAGAGAGTGAGTTGAGTCTCTAGTCATCTTGAACTTTGGTTAGAATCGCTGTTGAAGCATTTTGTAAACTATTGTCCCACTGAGAACTATTTTTCTACTGTAATAAAAGACTTTTGGGTGCAACTCGAGGTGTTCTTGTCACTGATCTGTGGTATGTATTGACTACAAGCTTCCTATGCGGTCTCTAAGTTCACAAACTATGGGCAAGGGTTACTTTGCTTGGATCTCTAGTTTTTATATGGTGGATTGAATCTTTTCTTGGGCTATAGCGAGCATTAATTTTTATGAAATGTTTTAACCATTCTTTCAAGGAAAAAATATCATAAAAATTATTTTCTCAAATCCAATTTGAAAACCCATGTATATTTTATAAATAATTTTGTAAATTTAAATTTGTAAAAAAATTTTTAATTTGGGTTGGGGTTTTAATTTTATTTTGTATATATTGGGGTTTGGGTGTCTCTATTTTCATTTTTGCAAGTTAGATCAACAAACCAAGTGGGAGAAGAGCTATATCTAGGCCCTTGAGGGTAAGATCTAGTTTCTTGGAAATTTTTGTAGGTCTCCCATGGAATATTTTTGGAAAAATCAAAGGAGCTGAAGTATGAAATTTTTTTTGAGTAAGGGTTTCAACCTTTTTAGAACTTCTAGGCCCGAATTTGCCTTGCTCTAGGCCTCCATACCCTCTTTTTCCCAAACACTAGCCTCATTAGGCATAAGGTTGGCCCTTTAAAGCCATATTTTTCATCCGTGTGCCCCGATCTATCATCCTAGCCCATTTATTCCCACAAATTTTCCTCCTTTAGCCTCGTTCTCTAATTCTTAGCCTCTTTTGCCCGAAAATTGACCTGAATCCCTAAGCTGAAGTTTTAAAACTAAGTACTTGGCAGTTTTGCAGGATTAAGGTCTCAAAATTCTTATTTTTCAAGTGAAAAAGTAATCCCAAAGATTCAATGATATTCAATGGTGGGATATTCAAGGCCTTGGGCCTAGGGTTTGACCTCTAAACCCGTTTTATTACAGCAAACAAATTACTGATAATTATGTCTTAAAATCACAAACTATATGGTCAAAGTCATTTAAAATTGCAAAATCTTCATTTTCACAATTTTTGGCCTCTTAGGTATTTGCGTTTTGGCCTAGATCTAACATTTAAACTTGCTGGATTTTTCTACATAACTAAAATTTCTGCAGTTCTGAAATTTTTGATTCAAATACTTAATAAGGGCCAAAAACCGAAATTCTCAATTTCCAGGAAATTTTTATATTTTTGGAAATATTGGGCATCTAATTTTGGCTTGATTAGTTTGTTGATTTGTGGTTAACTCACTGCTGTAATAAACATATTAGTTCTGAAAATTGCGGAGTCAAACTCTCTAAAAGCCCTAAAATTGAAAATTTCAAGTTCTGGTGCATTTTGCTATTTTTGAGGATATAGGCCTTCTATTTTTGGTAGTTTTATCTTGAGGATTTGTCTTTACTTACTGTTGTAAATCAAGAAATCAGATCTGAAATTTTACTTAATACATCATCTTAAAGTGATCTAAACAAGCTGAATTACATTTGCTAGTCATTAGAATTTTAGTGTGTTGGGCAAGTTTTATCAGTTGAAGTAGTTTATGCATTGCTATTACAGTATTGATAAGATCTAATTTTTCTGAAGTAGTATTGCTGGTATGAACTGTCATAAATCTGTGATCGCCATCTTGATTGACTATTTTAAGCATTTGGCATCTTGGGTTACTTGGTATCTTGTGGAATATTGTTGAAATTTACACCTGTATCTCTAAGCATTTGATCTTGTCTAAGATTGCAAATTCATTATTGTTAAGTACTCTTAAAAGGATTCTAATTAAGTACTTAAACAACTTAAGAAAATCTTAACTCAAGATAAATCTCACTCATAATATATTGCATAAGCATATTATATCTAAATTTGCATTAATAATTTACCTGCTGCCATAAGCTAGGTTGATAGAGACATAGTGCAACCCTTCTTATCTAGCTTGAGGGGCCTTGACAACTCTTCGGTGGTTAACATAGTGACCTTGCAGTTGTCAGCGCTACAGTCTTTGCAGAGTTGGAGGCATCGAGTGATAGAAGCCTAACAGAAGGTATCGTTAATATGGCTCTAGCCTATTTCCTGTTAGCCTCCTTCCCACAACCTACCTTGGAGACCAACTTCAAAATAGTTAAAGGAAGGTTACACTTAGACTAGGCATTTAACTAAAATTTACCAAGATCACTACATCTCACATAGGTCCCAGGATTTGCATATCATATAAGTTAGTTAATCATTCAAGCAGTGGGTGTCCATCTGGTCATTTGGTTCCAATTCATAAGAAGCAATAATTTGTGACTCCATTAAGGCACTGGTCTCTTAATAAAAAATCTAACTTAATCAATAATCTTGCTTAATTTCAACCAAGTGGCTAGGCCACTCATCTGTGTCTCCCAAGTAAGTTAATTCTAAACTTGCTTTCCTTCACTTCATTCCATAGGGACTACCCCGCATAGCCTGTTGTTGTGAGATGGCTAGAACGGAGTGGGCGATGATTAGAGTGACAACCCCCATCCTGAGCGTTGTCGCGGTGTCTGTACAATTTGGGGACAACATTTTTTTGGCGTCGTTGCCGAGGTTTACGACATTCTATCATCTTGTGTTATTTCATCCTTCATTTGTCCAGCAAATGCCACAACATTTTTGTCACCTTTGTCAGGGACCAATTTATTGGACCTTGGTGTTGATGACATTCTCATTAATCTTCGTAATCCTCTGATCCATTTTTATCTTCTTGACACTACATTCACTAATATCCTTATCACCTTATTCACTCCTCTATTTGCACTTTAGCACTTGGACGTTTGGGTTAGTTTCTTGTTTGGGTGGCAACTCCACTGTTCCATCCATTCACAAAGGCTTACATTAGAAAGAATCTTGGTAGCCTGCTTAACCCTACTTTTAGAGCTCGGTTAAACAAATTAAATTCTAGTAAGCATTCATTTTTCTCAGACAGGAAGCCTTCCTTGATATCCACCTGCTTTTCCCTAACTAACTTTTTGGTTTTTTACCTTCTGGATTTTGGAGACAAATTCATGTTCAAGTGACAACTCCTCTTCTTTCATTTTTTGCAAGAATTTTTGCTAGAGGCTCGCTTGTGGATCTCTTGATTTTCTTGAACGAGGATCTCTCTCTCTGACATCCATTAGCTTCCTGTTCCTCTTAAGCAAGTCATCATGGATGAATTGTCTATCCCTTTTCATTGTACTAACACTCAAGGTTATCCTCATGACCCTCCATAAGAAGAAGACGAGGTTAAAGAATTTATAGAGATCGTTAAAAGTATGCAAGTTAAGAGGAATAACCAATTTGCTGATATGCAGAATCTCATAAAGAAGATACAAGAGAATCAATTACACCATGTTAGTGATCAAGAAGCACCATATTGTAGACATTGTAATCACTATCATGATAAATCCACTTGTGCCATAGTACTAAGAGTCCTCGATAGTGGAAGGGCAGGAACAAGTAACCAAATTAATCATTTTGACGATAAAAGAAAAAATAATAAGCATCTTTTTGAGGAATTAACTCAGATGATCAAAGACATGCAGTCTAGTTAAGCAAAATTAATGGCAGATCATGCTAGAGAAATGACTTCCATGGAAAATAGGTTACGGATAATGGAAGTTGCTCAATATAATCAAAGGATCAGCTTTCAGAACATGGTGGATACCATAGAAGAGGAACATGTTGATGAGCTAAGTTCCATAAAAGCAAATATTACAGAAATGAATTCTATTAAAGAAGATCATAATAGAATGATAAAGGACATGGAAGCTGATCAAATATCTCTTCAGAATAGGTTATTAGCTAGAGAAGAAAAGCAATCTGACGAGCTGAAAATCATGGAAACTAATCATTCTAATCATATGATCACCGTGCAAGACCATTTGATCACCATGGAGGAAAATCATGCCAAGGAAATCAGTGCTATTAAGGATAAACATTCCAATCAAATGAAAGCCATTGAGGATAGGCTGCAAAGCGTGATTAAGGCCATGGAGGCTAATCGCATACAACAAATGAAAATTATGGAATCCATGCATGCTCACGAAATAAATTCCATAAGAATTGAACAAGTCTCTCTTCAAAGTAAGCTACAAATGTTGGAAAAGTCATAACTCCAGCCAAGACCGAAGGATCCAGTACATGAACCTCCCATCCCACCCAAACAACCTTCATATTATTATGAAGAAGTCATTGATTCCATTGAGAAATGGTTAAACGAGGATGATCCAAGAAGGAAGGAAATTAAAGTAAATCAGATCGATGATTGCAACACCGATCCAGCGACTTTCACAGAACGGGGTCACAAAAATAAGGAAGAACAAGTCACAAAAATTAGTGGCATTCCAAAATTTCCAAATGAATGTTATCTGAATCAAATAGGAAGTTGCATGTCGATTGTGTCAACATCAACATCGCATCCTACTAAGAGAAAGTGTAAAAGGCAAAATAGAATAAGGAAGAAGTTTGATGCATCCGATGCTCAAGATCAACTCGATATTCGGATAAGATAGAGTCCTAGCATTGCCAGAATTCAACGTGGCACATTCAAGAAGCAACCCACGACTTGCCGAAAAGTCGGTAGATGCTCAGTATGCATTATGTTGAGGGCATATGATGCCATGGGCATCATTTTGTATAGTATCTCTAACCCTATTCCATTTTTATTTCATCTCGTTTGATAATTTATTTCACGCATTTATATTATGTCTTTTATATTTTAGTTTGTTAGAATAGATTTTCTATTCCAGTGGTATTTTCTATATATGCATGATGATTTCAATGTTGAATGGATATCTATTTGATGGAATTTTGTTTCCTTGGATGCGGAATTATGGGATTCTCACGTTACTTCTTGGAAGCAACGTGTCCCCATATGGAGCCAAATGTTGCACTCAAATAGTCAAAGTTTTGGGGAAGTGGAATTACCAACTTTTTCAAGGATCAGATCACATATCAACATTCCATGTGTCATGGTCGTCCCATTCTACAAGTTATATATTGTATATGATCTTAGTAAACCTTGAGTCTATGTAACAACCTAGATAAGCCTATAATTCGATGACATTTCCAAGATCAAGTTCTTCAGGTGTGGTGAGCTTGGCCACTACAACACTCAATGTCCTCTCAGAAAGAAGGACAAGGAGGAGAAGCAGGATTAGCACGATGCATCCGTTGAGATCGACAGGGTGTCCTCCAGATTAGAGGAAGAGTTTTCCATGATCACCAAGTTACCCCAAGGGTGAGGTGGAGTGATTTGGAGTTGTGGCCCTAGAGAGCTACAAGATGGGCAGGATTCTTGAGGAGGTCCACCTCATGAATCAATACCTTGCTACGGGAGCCCAAGACATGTAGTAATAGGATGGATCAATGGAAATAGTGCAGTTGGTAGAGATTAGAGTCAGCAACAACGCAGAGGCTTCAGTGACAGAGAAGAGTCTAGCAGCAGTCAGGACTCGGGTGACAGATGCATCATACTGACCATAGTTGCTTCAGTGTTTTGGATGCTTTTCCATTGCAGTTCCAACAGCAGTTGTTGGAGAAGGTTGCCGTGTTGGTAGCAGTTTAGTATGGCTACCAGCAGCACAGATGCAACAATCAAAGTTGTGCAGTAGTTGATGGGCAACAGAGCCATACATCAGCTGCGCAACAGGAGATGGTGTAGAGACAGAGTGATGCTTCAGTGGGTTGGAACACTAGAGCACATTCCTTGTTAAGAGGGAGTGTTGATTTATGTAGCATCAGATGTGCTCTAGCCTTGAGATTTTGCAGAGAGGCTAAGACACATACATTCTCCAAAACCCAGAAATTATTTGGGAAAATTCCACCTAGAGATGATTTAATTAAAATAATTAATCATTTTTAATGTATTCCTAAGTTTAAACTTAGGAAATGTGATTAATTAAAGGGTATTAATTTGATCTGGTGTGAATCTTCTAGATAAAGATGATGATCAAATCCTAGTTAATCTTAGCCCTTGATTATGTTTTAATCTTGGTTGTTGGTGCTCCAATGAAAGATTATAAGAAGGATCTTGATAGGCACTTGGAGAACACATCGAAATAGTGAGATCTAGAGATCGAAATTCTCAAGAGTAGCAGTTCTCAGTTGTCGGAGAGAGATCAAATGATCTTCTTGCAGTGAGGGGCAGGGATAGTAGACTGGAGGGGACTTTTCCAGTTCCAGAGAGTGCAAGCTAGAGAAGGCAACGAGAGGTTCATAGAGGTAGCGCAGTGCCACATAGTGCTTAAGAGGGAGTCCATAATTTTGCTGGGAGCAGTCGAGATCTAGTGTCGAAAGGCGGGGTGTGAGACTGGAGAGCCAGAGAGTTGAGTTCCAGTCAGCAAAATGATCAACAAGAAGGGTGACACAGTCCCTAGAAGCTGTGACTATGTAGAGGTAGCGTGGGGCTAGCCATCCAGAGCTTGGATCAGATTCAGATCACCAATGATAGTGTGAAAATATTTCTCACTACCACTTTGCGAGTTTATTCTCTGTATCAGAATGCCAATTTGGGAATCTAAATACTTGTACTCAGAAAATATTGCATAATAATTAAAACCCTCAACTATTGCACTAGTTTTCCCATATTGGGTTTTTTCGGGGATGTTTGTCCAAAAACAATGGTGTATTTTTGTGTGTGTTTATTTCTCTCCTCTACAATATTTTGTTTCTGCATTATTTTATGTTGTGAAGGCTGCAATAGATTTTATTTCGATGTTTACTATGTAACACTGTAAATAACTTGATTAAGAAATTAACAAGTAGGAGAAGTTTAATCAGTTGCTGCAGTAGGGAATTGGGTCACCATTTTTTCACAAGCACAACCATGATAGCAGGTGATTTATCTCATTCTTCAATTTACACATGGGGAACCACTCAAACTAGTAGGGGTCCTAGAAGGGGATCCTAGAGGGAAACTATTAGGTCAAGGGCAACAATGGAGCGATATCCCATTGTCACCTCAGCTAAGGCTCCCTGCTCTTTACAAACTTTCACCAATGGGAGGAGACCTAGTGTAAAGGGGAATCACTAGATGAATAGGACAACAAGGGGATAAGGAGTGATTCCTAAGGCCTATTCACAAGAGAGACTCAATTGTATGGCTTTCTTGGCTGGGAAGCAAGGTGATAGGATCTCTAGGAAGGACTAAAAGGATTCTTGAGGCTAGGGTTTGAGAATATATCTTGTAAAGATGATTCCTAAGTCTAGAAATCCTTATGGAGAATTGGTCTTTGTATGATTTTTGTGGAATTGGAGTTGTTAGGTTGTGGAACCACATGAGACCAAGTGAACCCAGAATTAGGTCAAGGAAGTGGAATTGATCACTCAAGGAGGGGCTTGACCTAATTGTGGATGAGAAGAGAGTCAATGACAAATATTCTTGAAATAAAGTGCAATGATCCCAATGAGGTTACTAGCCAAGGGAAATTTAGGGCAAGAGATGATCCTTGGGCTAGGGTTTGCAATATTTAAATATCCCACAGTCAAAATTTCATGAAATTTGGAGAGCCTCTATAGGAAACCCTAGTGCAATAATGGGAAAGAGATCGAAGTCTTTTGGTGGCTATAACGTGAGATAATTGGTGTCCTAGATGACCTATGGAGGTTAGGCCTAGAAAGAGGAGGAGAGGTGAGAGAAATGTGATTTTTTAAGTGATCACCTATGGAAGGACTAGTGCCTTATCCTTTGGGGAAGATGGAGTCAGGAGAATTTATGGTTTGGAAGAGGTTCACCAAATCAAGTAGGTCATTGTGCAACTTTACATGGCATTAGGGCATGGGAGAAGCTACTTGAGATATTTACACTTCAATATGCAGTAAATGATAACTTATCAAGGTATATATTTGACAAAATAACCTTTAGGAATATTCACCCATTCATACATGGCCCATGCAATGATGCAACGCTATGTAAGAACAAAATTTCCACAATTTCGTTCAAGAAACAGTAAATTTCAGAATTGTATAGCAAAAATCCCAGCAACATTCATGTGACAAAGTAGATGACAAGAATAAGCATGAGGAAAGGTTAGTTACATGTACAAAAGAGTATATGCAATCATCATATTATGCCAATTATGAATCTCCAAGATGAGAAGTAGATCCAAACATCAAAATTCATCCACAACATCAAAATTGTCCTCAAAAAATGGAATGTGAAGTTCACAAGAGCTACTTGTTGATTTCAGGTAGCATCGGATGTGCTCTAAGTCTCAAAATTTGAAGGGAGGCTTGGACACATGTATTCCATAATACCCTGAAATTGTTTTGGGAAATTCCACCGGGAATCAGTTTTATTAAAATAATTAATTATTTTAAAGGAGGCCTAAGTCTAAACTTAGAGAATTAAAATAATTAAAGGGTATTAAGCTAATTGTGGGTGACACTTTTAGAAGAAGACGAGGATTAAGCCAAAATGATCTGAACCATTGCTTAGAATCTAATCTGGGCTGTTGGTTCTCGACAGAAAGATTATAAGAGGAGGCTTGATGGGCATTTGGAAAACACATCGAGTGGAGATCAGAAGATTGAATTTTTGAAGCACAGTAGTTGGCAAAAGAGGAATCCTAAGTGATCTTTTGCAGCGAGGGGTAGGGATATTATCTGGAGGTTATGTTGCAGGAAACATAGGGCAAGGGGGCGTTTCCATACGGAAACAGGTACAAAACACTGAAACGCGTTTGGTACGGCCCTAAAATGCGTTTCAGGTTGTACTGCCACGTTTCACGAAACTGAAACATGGCCAGTATGGCCTGAAACGCGTTTCAGGGCCGTACGACTCACGTTTCAGCTTTTTACTTGTGTTTTAAAAAAAATTTAGTTTGTTTTCTAATTTATTTTTAGGTTATCCTAGTGACTTCTAGTTTCTTCTAGATGCCTGTTTAAAGTTATAAAAGTGAACTTTTTCCCTAGTGTTGATATGCAGTTCATGGTAATGTTAAATTCTTAAAGTAAAAGTGATATTCTCCTTTATTTTTCATTTTCATCCTTTTACTTAAATTTTTAAGATTACCATGAAATGACTCAGGATGTTTGAGAGTGGTTTCACCCTCATTGGATTTCATATGGAGAAAGTAGAATTTTAGATCTCACTCAAAATCCAGCAGACTTATCTGTTTTTCAGGATTTCAAGATTAGGGATATTGCAATGTTTCCATTGGATTTTATCATGTACTAGGGTATGGAACTTGTATTTAATCAAGAGAACCAAGCCCCCTATGTAGGGGAGACTCCCAATAATGAAGAGCATGTAGGGTATTAGGGTATGAAACTTGTATTTAATCAAGAGCACTAAGGATGTTCGACTATGTAGGAGGAGACTTCCAATCAAGCACGAGACAAGAAATTAGAAATTTCTCGTGGCTAATTTTGGATATTTCTATTTTCATTATGTGATCATTCATGAGTAAATGTGATGTAAATTTAGAGACTTATAGTTTATGCATTGACAATTGACAATTTTATCATAATGTAATAAATAAGAATGTACCATATATGCTTTATGATTGCACATATTTCTTAAATGTCCTAATATATCTATATCTATATATATATATAGATAGATAGATAGATATATATATTCGCGTTTCCCCGTTTCGTGCAACTTTGTCTGGAGGGAATTGTTTCCTGGGTCAGAGAGTACAAGACAGAGAGGGTAGAACGATGTCTAGAGAGGCTAAAGTTAGGCCATGTAGAGCTATGTTGTGGCAGCACAAAGCCTGAGAGGGAGATCAAATTCTTGTTGAGGAAATTGAGTTTCAAAAGCCGAGAGTTGGGGTGTGAGACCGGGAGGCTGAGAGCTGAATTTTCCATCCAGTAGAAGATCATAAGGACGAGCAATAGAGTCTCAACTGAGGTGACGCAGAGACTGCGTGGGGTTGACGCAGTTCTACGCAGAGGCTGACGCAAAAGGGATGCAAAGGCTCATTTCTAGCGAGATCAGAGTTGGTTCTTCCAGTGACAGGGTGAGATCATCTGACTATTTGTTTTTCCCAGTTTCTCTTTGTATTGGATAACCAGTTGGACATCCAGCGAATTGTACTCAAAATTAATATTGCTTAATAAAAAAATCCTCAGCTGCTCCCGCATTAGGTTTTTCCAAGGACATTTGTCTAGAAATAACAGTGTAATGTGTTGTGTATTTATTTCTTGCTCAGTTTGTTATTTCCACTTATAATTTAATTGGTTAACACTATAGCGTGTTAGTTTCTGTGTTTACTGTAGGAAACAATAAATAATTTGTTTTGTAATTAACAAAATTCAAATAGAAGGAACTTAATTGGTTGTTGTAGTGGTGATTCAGGTAATCGAATTTTCACGCTACTAAATCCCAATCCAAGTGATGATGAATGAGAGATAATGCCTCTCTTCTATTTATACAATCCTCTAAGGGATTTGAATGGCATAATTTGAACTAATAATGACCCTAAAATAAAATAATGTGCATAATAACAATACTTTTGGTGACAAGCCCACCAAATAGTTCAATAACATAAAGATAAACCTCCCAAGTGGGCATAATGATCAACCTAATGAGTCGTTGGGCCTTTGAGGGGGCTTAATGAAGTCTAGAATGTACCATGATGTGAGAATGGTTGGACAAGGGGTTGTCCCCTTGGTTCCAAGAAAATCCATGTGATGCTGCCATGTGGCTGTGAGGGGCACAAGGGCATCCTCATGGGTCTCCATGTGGATCGAAAATTCTTGTAAACCATCTGTAAGGGCTAGGATGATGTCATGAGCTCTCTATGGTGCTCATTTGGACCCTATATTATCTGCCAAGTGTATGATGGAAGTGTGGACCCGGCTTGGGCATGGTGAACCAGGTGCATCATCCTCATCAAAAGGTGGAACACAAGCAATCAATGAGTGGTGTTGGGGATCCACGAAGTACTCTCTTCTATGGTGGAGGCCCATGGCTCTCAATGCTCACCCTACAAGTGCCAATGTGGCCCTCTGGAGGGCTAGGACCCCGTATAGGGAGACCAAGCCCCAAATCGAGACCCACCTGCAATCCTACATAAGATCCAATGCATCCCCTTGCCCTCCCATACAAAAAATCATTAAAATAGTCAAGTAAAAGAGCTTACAAGTCATGAAATCAATGGGGCACCTCATGGTGGCATGCCCTTCCATAGTGGGCTTTGGCATGGACAAATGTCCCCAAGCTCAATAGGAGGTTAATCAAGGACCCTATTAGGTGGTTTCAACCTTTAAAGGGGGTGACATGTCCATAGTACGTTCCTCAAGTGGCAGGTGGTGAATGATATAGTAATGCAATAGAGTGGGGATGAGGGGAATCATCTAGACCACATGTCATGGTACAAGGACAACTATAATAAGGGAAGCCCACACCTGGGTATATGAGTGTAGGAGGGAGCAATCATGGTACATAAGCTACCCCAACCTTTGTTTTTCCACCCTTTTTCATATGCCTTTTGCCTTTTTATTGATTTTTCTTCATATCTTCTTGGGGCCCTAGGGGATGAGAGCATGATGTGTGCTATATAGCAGTCATTGCCCCCTTTTAGGTGGGGCATTTCATTGCCCACTAGGGGTTGGGACAATCATGGGTTCCTTAATGTGGAGAGAGGCTCATCTAGGGCCCATAGGAACCAGGGTGATTTCCATATGTAAGGGGTAGAGTTTATGATTGGCTTTTACCCACGTGTTAAATGTGTATGGCCCAACCATCTTTTGCATTTTACGGTATGTTTCCTGTTGTGAGTGGCCAAATTATGCTTTTTTCTTTTCTTTTTATCTGCATCAACCTTTGGGGCATCATTCCAGGCTCGACCCAAAGGGTGGACAAAGGGAGGGGTGGCGAACCCTGTGTGGACCCAGTGGACACATGTGGACCCAGATGGGAAAAATGATGAATGGGTTCAAAATGAGCGGAAGGGGGTGATATATATGGTATCGGGAAGCGGGACCATGCAACCCAAAATCAGGATTTCAATGTAGTGTCATCCCTAGACCCAGTAGTTAGTAAAGGAGATCCCACGAGACTAGGATACAAGGCTAGCCATCAAATTGGGCAAAGGAGACAAGAGCACAAACCTAGCCCACTCTTTCCGCAGAATCCCCCCCACAGACCTAGCCCACTCTTTCTGACAAATCCCCCCCACAGACCTAGCCCACCTTTTCCGTTGAATCCCCCTACCACTCCATGCCCAAAAGTATCCATGAAAAGTAAACAAAATCACTTAGTTAAATCAATGAAAAGTCATACCATTGGGGTTGGGAGGCCCACCTTCAAACATACAATCATAAGAAATGGGCGAGGGACCACATGGTTGGCTCATGTGGCGGAGAAAGTGGCACATCGAGCTATCTGATGGTTACAAGGGGTTGCTTGTTGCCCACTGAGGACCATCCACAAATTTTTTTCTCCTATGCATACTACCCACAAGTAGTGGGTAACAATCTTCATCATCAATGTTGCAATAATCGCGATTGGGATTAAATCGGAGAGGGCCTGGAAAAAGAAAAAATCAGGATAAAATCGGTAAAAATCGACAAATTTAAAAATATATATAAAAAAAAAGTAAAATTAAAATTTAAAAAAAAAACAAAAGTTATGACTTTTTGGGAAAAATTCGTGATTTTTTCGAAAAAGTCACGATTGTTTCAAGGAAAAAATTACATTTTTTTCAAAAAATTGCAATAAAATCATGATTTTTGCAATAGTGCTCATCATATTGTGAGGAAGGTTGTTGCTCAGGATCGAGGCTAGCCATGGAGTGGTAGACTCTGGAACTACTGAGTTTCCCTTGCAGGTTGGGCACAACTTCAATCATGATAGATATTGTGGCCAAGCGTTACAGGAGAGGAGGCTCCAATACGAGCATGGTGGGCAGTCAGTCATGACAGCGATGTCGCAGTGTCAGCAGGCGCAGTTTCAAGATCTTGGCATCACAATATTTTGCAGTTCATCTACCCTTAGGGATGCGGTAGTTCCTATAGGGTAATATCATTTAGATATTCCATTGGGTTTTAGTGTTTTTCCTTTGGCATGGGGGAATTCACCAACATGGTGGGATGATTAGCAGGAGGAGAGCAAGGGGAGCCCATGTGGGCAAAGATTCATCTCTACAGGTGTTGGATTGTATCTTCGGGAACCTACTCTTGAAGTGCATGAGATTGACTACTCAGTAGGGTAGCTTCACGAGGGGTTGATCGGGATTTTAGATTATTGTGATGCTCTACTCATGGATAGTATGCGGAGAGCTTCTGGAGCTTATACTTGATTTTTGAATTGGGTTAGCAACAACAAGAGAATATCAATCATAACTGCAAACAATGGGTCCAATGTGCCATAGAACACTCTGTTAGCATGTTTCAAATTTTCAAATGGGAATTATTAGATTGAGTCGAATTGTCAATTCAAACAATGCCTGAATTCCGTAAAAGAAAAAAGGACTCCTTCCTTGACATTGAGATAGATCCAATGGCTTATATAAATCAATGGACAAAAGAGGACAATAAATATCTCTTTCCACAAAAAAATATCCATGTTACGATTGACACGATAAAGTTTGATATAGGACAATCATCCAAGGCACCACTAAAAGGAGAATCTTCTACAGTCTCGAAAAAAGAAAAAGTAGCTACGACAAAAGGAAAAGGGAAGGTATCCGACGAAAAAGAAACTATTTTCATGGATTTGTACCAAGATGCTCAAGAACAACATGACCACACATGGGAGACAGAATATTTGGAGTGGTTAAATCAATCATGGTTAAAGCAAAAGCTTCCCTCATCATCATCAGAAGCACATGATCCTGATTCTGATTATGATAGTGATAGAAGTTCGATGGGACCTTGGTAGTGTGTTTTCTTTTAATTATTGTACTCGAGAATATTGAACAGGCACCGTTAAGACTAAGCAATGTCTGACAGGACCTTCAATAATTCTCATATGTTTCTAAACTTATAAGTATGAGCCTTGTGTGTGTAGAAAGACACGTCTGTTTTTGTGAGTGTTTGTGAGTGTGTGAAAGAGTGTTTGTATTATGTGCTTTAAGAGACCAGAGACTAGAAAGCTCTACTCTGAGGCATAACTTGGTATGTAACTTCTTTATTTGAATTAATTCTGAAGCCTGCTAGGCCGCCTGTCTAAGGACAGTTTTTTCCAAGATCACCTTAAGTCGGGATTGTAAATCGAGTTGAAGAACGAAGGAGTTGTGTGTCCTCGTATTTCTTGAGCTGGTGGATGGTGTGAGGAATTTCAGCATACTCTTTAGAGGTTCAAGTTATTGAGTCCATCATAAGTAAGTTACTGAGTCCATCATAATTATTGAGTCCATCATCAACATGCTGACAGAGCGTTCTATGGCACATTGGACCCATAGTTTGCAGTTATGATTGATATTCTCTTGTTGCTGCCAACCCAATTCAAAAATCATAGATGAACAAACCTTGGTTGACAATAATAAATTTACCAAACAAGCTGCATCATCACTCCAATTTCCTGCCATAACACTAATAGTAATTAATTCCTTTGAATTAATCAGTAATTTGATTACTCCAAATCTTCCTTGAAGTGTTTCCAAAGTTTTGATCATAGACAATTTTTCAGGTAACTTGAGGCTATGAAATTCTTTAAGCCAGAGAGTGATTTTCTTAATTTCTTCATTATTGTTGGCTATCACAGAGGCAACAACTCGTTCAGGGCCATATAATTGTGCAAAATGATTTGGGATAATAGGATTTCTGAACTCTAAACTTTGATAATCCCAAGGTGTTGAGAATGTTCGTAGATATTGCAATGTCCTTTCAACACATTTAAAAACTCTTGTCTGGGGCTTCTTTTGACAATGGCCATTTTTTATTTCCCAATCTGCAAATGGTTCAAAGAGTTCATACTGGGGAAATGTATCTGTTCCTGCAAAATTTTCAGCATTTCTCTGAAGAAATGCAGCATCAAGTTCTTCAAAAAGATCAGGAATTCTTAATGACTTTAGAAACCTTCCTACCCTTTCGGTCATATTTATTTCATCCAAATCCAGCATTTTAGCAGAAGTATACACAACAAAGGAGAAATCTATACCTCCAATGGTCTGATAATAATTGAAAGTTTGCAAAACCTTGATCATGGATTCAATATACTCTTTAGTATAGTGATCATTTAGAGTCTTGAAATAAAGTTTTACCTTCATATTTGGCAGAGGATATACCTTTACCAATTCTTCATCTAGACCCAACAAGACACCAACATTTTTGGACTGCCAAGCTTGACATCTGCTTATCCATTGATTTCTTCTCATTCTCAGTCCAATAATATTTTTAATTTCTTCGACCACATCACCAAGAATTAATTCAAGAATCTGAAATCTTTTTACAAAAGTTTCAAAGTTATCATCTGCAAGGGTCTTACCAGGAATAACAAAAATATCAGTTATTTGGTTATGAATATGGGCCTTATTCATTTCTCTGGTAAGAGAGTCGGCTAAATAATTGGAAATACCTGGCACCCATTCAACATCAAAATCATACATTTGAAACCATATCTGCCATGCCAAAAGTATACCTCTTACGAGCTATTTTGATATCTTAGCTGATAAGAAATACTTGAAATTCATTGAGTCTGTTCTTATCAAGAACTTGGCAGGGGCCAAATATAAAATTCAAATTTTTGTATGCCATTAAAAATGGCAAGAGTTTATTTTTCTGCTGGAAAATAATTTTTTTGGTGAATTAGGAATTCTCTAGATGCATATGCACATAAAATTTCTTCTCCCATCTCTTCCTTTCTTTCAAAAAGGATGGCTACCCAAAAATTATCGGACGCATCAGTCTGAAGGATGAGAAATCCATTACCTGGCGGTTTGAGCTCGGGGAGATTTTTGCATTCAGCGTTTAACATTTGAACTGCTGCTATGGCTTCTGGTGACCATCCAGAATGCAAATGACATCTAATTGGAGTAGTCTTTTCTGACAGTCTAGGAATCTATTTATGCACATAATTTAATATTCCTAGAAAATGCTGAATCAGTTTAGTATCCTGTAACTGATCGGGAAATTTAGATAATTTTGTTAAAACATGAGGTTGCATCTGAATTTTACCATTGATAATATGGATACCCAAAAAATCAATACTATCTTGAAATAGAAGCATTTTCTTTTCTGACAAAACAATACCATGCTGCTTTGCTTCTTCAAGAAATATCTGTAAATGCTTCATATGTGATTCAAGATCCTGACTGTGAATCAAAATGTCATCAATATAGACAACAATAAAATCATATTTACCAAAAATATAGTCCATTCTCCGTTGAAAGAAAGCTGGAGCATTCTTCAGACCAAATGGGACTTTTCTCCATTGGAAAAAACCTGCGGGACGTGAATGCAGTTTTGTGACGATCTTCGTCTTTGATTTGTATCTGGTAATAACCAGATTTCATGTCGAACTTACTGAAGATCTTGCTATTCTGAATTTTTTGCATAATTGTTTCCTGGCGGGGCAGAGGATAGTTGAAGCCCTTCGTGATTGCATTCAATGGTTTATAATTAATGACCATTCGATCTTTTCCTCTGACTATCTCTGAGTGATTTCTTGCCAAGAAAGCAGAACAGGGATAATGAGAAGAACTCGGTTCAATTAACTTGAGATTTAAGAGTTCTTCAATCTACTTTTTGATTTCTTTTTCATCTATTGGAGTACAGGGTATAAGCTTTCTTGTAACCCCGTTGTCATGGAGAGTAATTATTTCTTGCTGAGGACTTTCTTTAGTCCAGAATGCTTGCGGATTTTCAGAACAACATTTCAACAATTCATCATAAAGAGCAATTTGTTCAAGAGACCAATCAAGATTTCTATTTGCTTTTTGTTTGGGCTTTGTCTAACTCCTTTCTTCATAAATCTGCAATACTTCTTGCCAAGCATGAGATTCTTTCTGGGGTTTTTTTATGCCAACCTTCTTTTGGCTATTTTCGTTTCTGGCTTTTGAATTAGCCAAAGTCAGTCTTGGAACTGAGATTTCCTTCTTTTTTATATTCAGAATAACTTTGTCATCACTAATTGTAACTGGCAACACAGAATTAATAAACGGCATTTCAAGAAACAAACTTGCGGAGGCATCATAGTGCTGAATTGTAGAAAGTTTTACAATACTCCCCCTTACTCTTAAAGATACGTTATCAACATAGTGGGTGAGACTGACAGAGCCACCAATGGTCTCAGAAATCAGAATATTTTGTAAAGGCTTCCATAATCCTTTGAATAAAGATGGGCATGCTAAGTTATTGGAGCCACCTGTATCAATGAATGCATCCACAGTGATCCATTCACCTTTAACTTGGACTTCAACAGGAATATAGAGAATATTGTTAGTTTTAACAATCTTTTTGAGAAAAGAACTTTCATCGAGATTAACAGATGTGGGGACGGGCAAAGATGAAGATGACTAAGAAACTGTCTTTGGGTAAGGACAAAAAGAATTCAACGTGGATTGTGGAGGCAGAGAATTTAAAACGGAGTGTGAATTCTTAGTATCTCGATCGGTAGATAGAGAGGGAGCAGTAGACATAGCAACAACTGAAATGGATTCAGATGTCTCATCAGTGTAGCCATCAGAGCTATACTCATCACTAAAATGCAAGTCAGTTTCATTTTCAGATGCAGAACAATCATAGCAAATATTCATTTTCTGGCATGTGTCAGGAATTGAATCAGTGTCTGACAAGGAAGCATTAGTTAAAATATATACATCTGATACTTCATCTTGGGAATCAACAATTGACCAATTATCTACAAAATCATAAAACTCTATACATGCTTTCAACTTGTTGGAAGAGCTTCTTGGACATTTTCTGGCGAAGTGACCTTCTTGTTTGCATATAAAACATGCATTGTCTCTTTTGGGTTGCCTGCGCTTTTTCAAATATTTAAACTTGTGGAATGGATTTATGGGATTGGCTACTCTCTTAGACCTGAATTTTCCATATCTTTTGGATTTTCTCTTTTTGAATGGTGTCCATGGTAATACAGAATGAAAAACATCAAGACCAGAAGAAAAATCTTGAGCTTTCTTTTGCTAACAAAGATATTTAACTTTTTCTTGACACCAGAATAAGAGATCTATCCAATAAGTCTGGTCAATCTTTTTTCCTTGGACCTCTAGATCTTTCATTATCATATCACCTAGATTACCAGGCAATTTTGACAGGAATGAAATCTTTTGAGTAGAATCATTGGTAAGATTAGCTTTATAGATTTTAGCCATATAATCATTACCAAATTGATCTAAAAACTTTAAATCCTTCAATTCCATTCTCGTTAGATTTGTTATAATATGTTTCTTTTCATCTACTGGTTCGGGGACAAATTGGGTTTTGAGTAGCAATTCTAATGTAGCTAATCCTGCAACAGCTACATGCATCCATTCTTCTTCTGATGGCCCCATCCACCAGTCATATACAATTTCGGCCATTCGTTTTTCTGCTAAGGCAAAAATAGATAGATTATCTAATTTAGAGACAATTTTCATTTGATATAGGGCACCAATCCAAACTCTGATGGATTCAGCTAGATTTGTAGATTTGTCTAAGTCTAGAACATATCCATTGGCATTGGTTGCAAACAAGTCTTCTTCAACCCTTGGGTACTTATGGACTTCACGAAGTACATTGGCTTTTTGGAGAGATGGCAAGATGAAGGAGGGGAATTTAGAGGCAACATTTTCTAAAGTGGCTATCTCACTTTTTGATTTGTGAAGATTTAGTGATTTTGCTGGCTCTAGTTTGTGTTCAGCTTGGGCACTAGATTCAATTCACTGCCCTCTTTCTTTTCATCTATAGCCCAACAGTTAGGAGTATCCATAGAGATAGAAAATTTGGGAACCTTTGAATCTCTCCTTTTCTTCTCTTTTTTCTTTTTCTCTTTTGCTTCTCTTCTTGCTTTTTCTTCTTGCTGTTCATCATGGAGAAGCTTAAGATTAGCTAGAATTAGCTCAGACTGGGATCCTAAATCATCCAGAACTTCCTCCGCATGTGCACACCATGTGGTAAGGTAATTACCAATCTGATAGGTCTGATCTAAATCAGTGGTGTTTAATGCATTATGCTCTATTAAGGGAGCACAATCAGCTTAGATCAGAGGCTGTTTTGATACAGAAGAGGTGGTGCAAAATTTGGTCTTAGGAGGCCATTTCCCACCTTTTCCAAAACGATGATTTGCGTATTGCCATTCTTCAATAGGAGGAAACTGGGTATGAGAAATACGGTGCATTTTATTTACAGCTAAAAAAGGTTTAGATTCAGGTATATACAATTCAGTTGGCGACCACTATGGTTCAGAAAGACTGACTTCTTCGACTGGAGGGAGATCTACGCGTCTTGAAGAAGAGGCTTCAGTAGAAGGTACAGGGATTACATAACGTCGTGGCCTGACGATAGGTCTAGGAATTTGTCGTTTTGGAGGAATAAGCTTTACTTGACCATTATTAATCGAGATTCTTTTGAGTTTTGACTCAGGCTTGCGACTATCTGCAATCGACTTAAATTGAAAATACCAATTTCTTGGCAATTCAGTTTGATCATACAGAACACCTTCAACTTGAGCATTTGAAAGACCAACACTAACATAATCCTTTAGAAAACGTTGTTTCAGTTTAGGATGGGCAGTGTTGGTTAGCTGAAAAGAGGCTTGAACCAGTGTACAAAGATACTCACTATCTTCTATCATTTGAATACCTTGAACTCCTACCAAGAGTTTCCAACAATCTTTAAGATGAACATTATTTAAGCTGATTGAGTAATCAGGAAATATTGTACCATATTGACATCCTGTGGATAGATTACCCAAAATGGTTCCTACCCTTGCATGGTCATAAGTCTGGTGATGGGTATCAAAGACTTCAACAATGCAGGTAGTATTTAATCCATGTCGGAACAAAGGAGCAAGACCAATTCTAATACCACCAAAATGAAGATAGGAATACATATGATCCTTTACATACTATCGAAATTTCTTGATCTCATTATCAGAAAACAGATTTAAAGCGACTATTTGGACTGCGGGACTAGGAATTTTTATAGTAACTTCCACTTCTTTCAAAAAATATTTTCTTTTAAAAAGAAACGACATCAACAGTTTATAAACATCAGTAGCATGGAGAGCAGGAGGATTCCAGCTCTCAGGATTCGTGACTGCTTCAGAATTTTTAGTAGATACCAGATCAGATTCAACAATTCGAGAAGAGACTTGAGTTATGACTTTACGATCAATAGCAGAGAAAGAGTGTAACAAATTTTCCATAATTACGAACTATACCAGAGATTGACTAAAGTAGCGTTTATCTACTCAGCAATTGTAGAACAAGAGCTTTTCGAAGGCTTCCTGGATAGCTTTAGACTCTGTCTGTAGTTTATAACTCAGGACCAGAACAGGGCTCTGATACCAATTATGATGGACTCAATAACTTACTTATGATGGACTCAGTAACTTACTTGAACCTCTGAAGAGTATGCTGAAATTCCTCTTGGTTGGATAGTGGGTGGAGCAAGGGGTGCTTCATGTTGATAAGGATGGCTTGGGATCCATTTTGGATTCCTTAATGACAAGATAGTGCATGGGACAAGGATGAATCAGTCACAAATTTGGGATGTTGGTATTGTTTGCAATGACCATTGGGGCCAGCAAATAGTGGAGGCACTAGTTTAGGCATTGCTTGGGGACAAGCAATTTTTGGTGGGGAGGACTATAACATCCCCAATTTTGTGAGCTTGGAAAATTTTGCCCAATTTTTGTAATATTAATTAGAAGGGGAAAATATTGTTTTGGAGAAAGGTGACAAGTATTATTTTATTGGAGATTGGCGACAAATTATTAATTTATTAAAATGAAGGAAAAATCCACTTAGTGGATAATGGGCCCCGCCAATAAAATAATAGTTAAAAAGGGTGTCTAGAAGCATAGGGAAAAATTATAAAGGGAGGTGAGATTCATTTGTTGAGGGATCTTTTGACTATTACACTTCACATTACATCTTCTCTTGGATTTGTTTAGCACAAGAAGAGAAGTGTTGTTTAGCATAGGAGTTCCAAGAAGAATTGCACCCTCATTTTGGAGAACTCCGAGTGTCTTCCTAGTGAGGAAATTTGGGGAGTCGAATTTAGGTTTTCCACAGAGCTTTATTGTGGGCGTTCACCCAGCTCTACGCACTTCCTAGGCGCAAAGGCAGTTTGTGGACCACAAATTTCTTCAATTGGAGTGAGTTGGGAGATTAGTGATTTGCAAAGAGATTTCCTACCTTGAGACTAGAATTTTGGTAGTGTTTTATAGGGCAAAAGTGTTGGCCATTTGGTGGGCCAAATTTCTCCATTATGGCAATGCGTAGAGATCACTAGAGAAAGCTTATGTAGGTTAAGAGGGAAATTAATTTCTAGAGGAGATTGGCTGGAGAAGGTAGTTTTTTGAGGGGATTTTGTGAGGACTTTTAGTGGAAATTCAGAGGAGGATTTGGGAGTTTCTAGAGCATTATTTCACAGCAGCATGTGTAGCTAGCTAGAGGGCTACTCACACTATTTGGTGGGCTCTTTTGTCATTCAGAATCAATCCAAATATTTTATGGGATTTTGTGGGTATTTGAAGAGGAGTCTAAGGCTACATTTTCAACGTGATCTAGGCAGTATTTAGGCTGGAAATCCATTTTCTTTCAGTAGTGTGTTTTACTAGTCAGCTGACAATTTGCACCCATGCGTGGGTTTCCTTGAGAGTTGGTTTGGGGCCAAACCTTTTTTGGGTTTAGTTGGCCTTGTTGAGAAAGTGCACTAGCTAATTTCTCAGAATTGTCTGAGCACTTATGA